>WAAB01009627.1:0-91494 GCA_013389865.1 Piaya cayana | reverse complement strand
TCACCTGCTGGATAACCAGGAAAAAGTAAATTTATTCTGGATCAGAAAGATCCTCTTCATTTTTTTTAGTGTGACATGGAAGAGCTTTCTAGATTTGCTGTGAACTTGCTAACCAGAGTGAAGCATCAGAAAAGAGCAGTCTGTGCAGCTGCATGTCAGTGGTGTAATGATGTGTAGACTAAAAACTCCAGATAGCCAACAAGGGAGGAAAAGTAAACCTGTTTCTTTCTTCCATAAATACCAAACTAGATAAAACCTCTCAGGAGTTTTGTCAGTATCTTTCACTCAAGGCTTTTTTTAGTTTGTTTAGTAAGCGGAGGCAAGTATTGACAAAAAAAATCAACTGAACTATGCATTTCACATTCAGTCATGTATTTGTTTCTGTAACAGGAACGCTTACCATTTCTTAAACAAAAATACCACAGGTGATCCTCAGTTGGAGCAGATCAGCATAACTCCACTGAAGTTTCTGGAGTTCATGTCAGGAAAGAAAGGACAATGCTTATTTGGGATCTTCCCGTGTCTACAACGGAGCTGTGGTTTCTAAACTATTTCAACACAGGACACCAGACAAGTAATTTCTTCAAGCTGCTATTGTTAGTTTTTCTTCTGAAATCTAAACCCATTTAATAATATTCACCTTGATATTTAACTTCTGAGGACACTGTATCCAAAGGTCATCACCTAAACCAGCTGAAAAGATGTATGAAGACAGTTTTTCTGTTACCTCAGTGCTTCAATTTTCAGCATTTCAGCCTCTAAGAACAAAGCAAGTATTTTCACCAGAAACGCCAGAAGCTGAGAAGGCTTAAAACTTCCAGTAAAGCCCACTTAAACTTTCAGTAAAGACAATTTCAAGTGACAGATGCAGCTTTGAATTCTTCCTTATTTTACCTGCAACAACTGTCCTTAGCTCACTGTCAGCTAGAACTGGCAGCTATACCCTTTGATAACTTCTCAGAAAGCAGAGTAAAACCTAACCAGGGGCCTCCCCAAAACATGCTAATTTAATAATGCAGAATGAATTTATGCTAATGGATTACTTCTTGTAGCAATAATGCCTCATTTGCAGTAGTCTTTTTTTGGTGGTTTTGTTTATTTTCTCTCTGGTAGTCACTTGGTAACAGTCACCTCTTGCCAGAAGAGATCACCTCTGTCTCTAGGAGCCACGAAGCTGTGCCCTGCAGGTTAGTGGGGAGGAAAACAGGAGCAGAGAGCATCAAAACTGAAGAGAAGTTCTAAAGGAAGTAGGTTGTAGAAGTGTCATCTGATGATTTCAATTTGGTGACAATCTGGGGAATTGCTGCATTTTTCCTATGGAAAATAGGACAGACTTGATGTTTTCTCATCCTTTATGGTTCATCTCTTTGCTGGTCATGATCACGTAACCATTATAAAGTTTAAAGGAGCAGTGAAGGTCACAGCATTACTCTGGCAATGCAAAAGAAAGACATGGGCAGACCATCAACTGTGGATGGCTGTCAGTCAGAGGAGCAAGACATGGGCCAGGACAGGCAGACTAGGGAGCAGAGAGCTGAGGATGTCTGGCTCAGCAAGCCAGATCAGAGGGCAGATGAAACCTGAGGTGTTGTTGAGCAGGGAAGGAATGAAGTCAAGATTTTTACAGCAACTTAACATTGTAAAAGATTAAATAACCATTTTCAGTCAATAGCAGCATTCACCAACCATGTACCCAGTGCTTCTTCTTGCAGGCCACAGCTTCTACTTCATGTTAATTAGCATTAGCATGCTTTGTAATTACATTGCACCAAAAACCATTAAGTCCCTCTCTACCTATATTCACTGGTAGCTGTACTGTGCTTCACTTCATTATGTTGTACGTACCAAAGCTCATCTAGTAATGAGTATTTCTGCCAGTAGCAGCCTAGGGTTTGTTTTGCATTGGGTTTTTTTGTTGTTTTGGTTTTTTTTTTTTAAAGATGTGCCCTTTTTCTGTAAATCAAGTGTGGATGTAAACTAGAGTAGTAAAGAAAACTATAACTAGTACATTCAAATTGTTAGGGCAGTGCATTTTAAAGGCATCTAGTGTAGCTCATGCATACATAGTGAGTGCTGTGCCTTGTTGCTGCGTTGGAGCAGGGCCACTGGCCACAGGGTTCACAGAAGTGCCTTTGGCCCAGAAGCAGAACTCACTGCTTGGATGCTTTGTCAGTGGGTGCTTTGCACAGCTTTGCCAGACAACAGAGACAGAAGCTCTTTGGAGAGGTATGTAAAATGCATATCAAATTCCTCCAGATGGCACAGCAGCTTGGTAAATATGGGAATGAACGTGGTCAGCAAACGGCAAGAGCCGGACAGCCTCTGGTTGTCTTCTGAGAATGGTTTTCCTGCTTAATTGTGGTTTATTTTTCTAATTCCATCATTATGATGAAGCTCCTTTTTAAGGCATGGTGGGCCTTTGTCTTCAAAGCCTTGCCTCACTCTGTAACCTCTTGGGGTACGTGGGCTTTGTGCTGTCTGCTCTGGGCACTCGCATAGGCATGGGTGTGTCCCACTTGGATTTATGCCTTATGGAAGAGCTGAAAAAAGACAAAGAAGGAAAATTTGAGTGGTGTATGATTCTTCTTATTTTGCATCATTCTGGATTTTTTATTTTTTTTTACCTTTTAAACAATTAACCATATGTGCAGGATTGAGCAGCGCACTGCTATTCAGTTGAGCCCCTTGCTCTCTAACAGGCATTTTATTTCATGAGAAAACTGCTTTCATGAAGCCACTAAGTGGCATTGCTGTCCTATAACAGTAACCCTGAGAGGCAGCCACAGGATTGTTCCTACAGACAGCTACAAACCAGGCTGCTTGTTGAGTTACTACGGGAAAGCAATCAGACCAAGCACATCCAGCTTGCAGTAACGTGACCACTCCAACATCAAATTCACTTGCAATGGTTTGCTTATCTGGCGAATCCCATCTTTTCTGAAGTTTCTGTCTGATTTTTAGGAGTTGACCACTAATCGCATCAACTCTCACCTTCCTAAAACACACACCTTCCTCATGAGGACAGAAGAGCTGCAGGCTTTTAACCTCAAGTGAGGACAGATAGTGATGCCAGAGTTACTTGGATTTATTTCTAACTGCAGTTGGCACCTCTACCAGTTCCACCCAGTGAGCAAGCAACTCCTTTTACTTCCTAGAAAACTCCTAGGGGACTGGTCCTAATTACACAATAATCGATTTTTCCACCAGCAAACTCCTCAGTAGGCTATCTCCCTAAATATTTTGTTTACAGTTAAAAACAGCATTCTGGGGAGAAGAACCTAATCCATACAGTAAATGGACTAAACTGCCCCCACTGATAAAAAAGCAAAGGAGATTTACAGAAGGCTGAGCAAATTGAGATACACACCGAAGGGGAAAGTACATTTCCCTTGACCACTCAGTGCTCATCAAAAGATAATGAATATGCAAACAACTTTTGACATGCATGGGAAGTTGTGGGCCCAGATTGTGCCAGCTGTACTCGAGCAGCATTTTCCCCCAAAGTCACCTTGGCTGGTTAGCTAGGCTGGGAGTGTGTATAAATATAAATGAGCAAACTGTTCTTCACCAAGGCCACTGTTGTTCTTTAATGTGTGAAATGTTGTAGACTGTTTCTAGAACATTGTACTTGAAGCACATAGGGGATCTTAACACAGAGTATTTTTAGATGTGATATTCCTGAAGGCACAACAGATCTGGAATCAAAACCAAGCACAAATCGTTAATTTCTGATTTCACTGGCTTTCTTGTGAGTGGCAACTTGTTAAGGTAGGGAGACTGTTCGTGCAAGCTGAAGTATGAACTGTGATCATTATGCTGCTTATTTGTAGTTCACACTGCTCACTTAATTTGGACTAGATGCACTGCTATTCAAGCACAAAGAAATGAAAGAAACGCATGCTACTCAGGAGAGAGTAACTAACCAAAGAGTTAGTCTACTTTGAGCAGTTGCAGTATTTAAAGACTCCCAACTTTTACTGCATATAAGCCTTCCGGGTCAAAACCATGTTTTCATTTGTACTTATAACTTCTAACTTAAAGCACATTCACACATTTTCCTGTACGATCTACTGCTCTCTGGTTGTGTGGAGCTGCATCTGCTATAGTCTTTTTCCTTACACCACAAATGATGATGATGGTGTGTGTATTGTTAATCAGATAACAGCTATGTGTTGTTATTCCAGGAACTGCCTGTTTTAAATCTTGTATAGGGAGATTTTGTACAAATTGAGTCATTTCAGAGCTCAGCTTATTTATGCTTTCCAGCCACCAAAATCTGTAGTCTACAATCTCCTTTCTAGAGGTAGGAAAAGAGAAAAGATCTCTGCACCAGAGCTTCCAGCAAAACTGCATCAGCCTTAGCAACAGCAGAGAGGCTTTCAGGGAAAAAGCACATGTGTTTGTAAAGTTTAACGATGTCATCCTCCTGTTGTGTATGCCCCTGCTTTCTGTGCACCGTCTCCTGTTATTCTGAGAAGCAAGGAACAGTGTGACTTCACTTGCATGCTTTGTTTTGCAACTGCCCAGGTTGCATGTACAAAATCACTCTATGGCTGTGGAGAGCTCAGCCTGCTGCCTCTCTGGCATATTAAAAGGACTCGGGGATTTAGAAACACCACATCTATCAGGAAGCTTTGCACCTGTTGTCGCCATGAGTAACAGCTCATATCACCTGGGCAGGCCAGCATGCAATGCAGCAGTCATGTCATTGACTGATTCAGGCCATGACAGGCTCTGGTGAGTGAACAGATGGTTTTCAAGGCTCATTTGCCCCTACTTGCTAGTCTTCCACCATGCACAACTGGAATTGATCATACAGCCAGGGCTCAGTGGTTTTATTCAGAAAGGAGCTAAGCGCAATGACACAGCACCATGTTCCCTGTCCGCCCCCGTGCCAAAGGCAGCAGGCATCAAGAGAGCTCTGTACCTGGCAGAGTTGAGTCATTAATGTATGTGAATGCAGCAGTGGAAAGGAAAACAAGGTGGGTAGATACGTGCTGTGGCATAACTTGGACTAGAACGGAAAGAAATTGATGCTAAACTCTAAGATTGCTCACCAACAAAGCAGTTGGGACAGGGAGTTTCTGTTTTTTGTATTGCCTCATTCTTGTCTGGTCTTTAGCAGTTCCATAATAAAATGGATGAATAACCATAACTCTGTCCCAATGCACATTTATAGTTCAAATCCTATGCTAATCCTAGCAGTGCAGTCTATTGTACCTGAGAGGGAAAGGGCGGGGGGGTGGGAACCCAACCTGGCTCCAAGCTAAACAAGGCTCTCCTCTGGAAAGGTAATTAACAGCTGGTCTCCATGGAGCCTTTATCACAAAATCAATAGTAGTCAGTTCTGATTTTCCTTGTTCTTCTTTACTTTGCGCTGCTTTCACTGTTTATAAAAATGTTTGTGGGTCTGGCTGTGGGACTCTCATTGGAAAAATGAAGCTAAGATGGTTATATGCATGAAAGAGGTGCATGGAATCAGGTATATTTGTTTTGTATAAAGATTTTGGCAAATCTTTGTTTCAGGATTTTACCTTCCGTCACTTTCCTGAGCTTCCCATTATAAGCTGCCGATTTATCTTGTCCTATTACAGAAATCACCTAAAAATTATAACTTTCTGTTGATTTTAACCTCAATAATACAACCTAAGACTTTTTTTTAAGATTACTGTGAGAGCAGGTTGCCTAAACACAAAAATGTTTATGGACCAAGCCAGTGACAAAGTGGGGAATGGAGACGTTTCTATAGCTGTACACACAGTCTAGGCTCCCTCTAGAATCATCTGGAAAGGCTTTAGGAACCTGGAGTGGATTCGGAGGGTCACAAGTAATGAAACCTAGAAATCACATACATAACCTTTTATCAAAAGGGAAGAAGCAGATGGAGATTTATTGAAATGAGGACATTGCTGCAAAAGAGGAATTGCACAATAAAGTTAACATTCACTGTCAAATGAGTGTTTAAACCACATCAGATGGTCTTCTATAATGGAAATCTTATCATGGACAGCAAAAAAACTGTTTGGCTTGATGTGAAAGTCACTGGGGAAATTTCTCTGGCCGCTGTTATGAAGGAGGTCAGACTAGATGCACACAGTGTTTTCTCCTGACCTTAATCACATGAGCGTTTTAATCTTCTAGCTGCCTGGTATGGTCAGCATGGCTTGTAGCTCTCCTTCCATACACCTTCTGAGAGAACAGGACTCATTCTCAGATAACTTGTACTAAGTCCACAGTGGACTCAGACATTAAGTCCAACATCCCATGCCTTTCTAGATCAGCTAACCTCTTGTTACTTTTCTCTCTATCCTCTGCTTGGCTTTTCCAGTTCTCATTTACCGTGACCTTCAGGACTGTAATAAGAAGGGACTTCAAAGTGGATTACATTTCCTTATCTGTTGGCTGCATCCCAAGAGAACAGAGCTGCCAGGGAACTCAGACTTTACGGGGTACCAGTGTGTTAAATATTTATTATATAATGTGCAACCTACACACTATAAACGCCTTCTTTCCTTCCTGTCCTCCTTTCCACCTTTTTTTTCCACCCCAATAAACTTACTAGGCTAAAAAGCGGGGGGGGACACGGACCCAAAAAAAAACCTTAAAGCAAGCCCTGATGTGCTTGCAGTTAGTGACAGGAAACAAACTGCTGTCAATGACAAAGAAGAAAGATGTGAGGAGAACCTTTTTTTTTCTCATTTCCAGTGCTCTGGATTTTTTTCCTATCGATTCTGTATTGGTTTTTCCCCTTACTGTTTGTAACAAAATGGGGAAATGAGATTAAAAATTCAATACTGAATGCAAACAGACCATTCAGGTTATACTTTGTTCAGTAGTGCTTCATGTTTACTTTACCGCTATAACCTTTCCAGACATTGGCCACTTCTGGTATGATAAATAAATATTATCTTTAAAATAGAAGCCTTACATCACTGCATACGTAATAGACCTGAAAACACGGACCCTTAATAATTGCCATAAATAACAAATAGCCATTTATAGGTACTGAGCTGCCTGACAAACCATGTATGCACAGGAAGATGAAGACTGAGAATGTGTTGACCCAAAACCACATTTGTAAAAGCACTATCTCCATGAATTGTTAGGAAATGGAAGTTCTTTAAAAGAAACGTCAGATTTTTATTTCAAGTTCAGATATTTCTTGATCTTCTTTCTTCTCTCTGAACAAACCTAATCCTGGAAACAACAGAGAAAACGCTTCTATGACTAGGCATGTTTTTAGGTTTTAGAGGGAAAAACAGTAACTAATCCACTGTGCTCTGCCTGAATAAAGATTTCTTAGTTGGGGTCTGACCTGCCACCACAATGGAGAGAACTTGGGAATAGAACCTGGGACTGAATATCACTGAGACAATGAACATTCTCCTTTTGCAACCCACCCTGGATTACAGGGGTTTCCCAGCACTGTTAGGGGTTTAATTTTAAGAAATACTAATTATCAGCAAATGAGACTTTGTCCCTTCTAAAGTCAATAGAAAGATATTTAAGGAGTTCAGTGCAGCCAGGTTTTTCACGCTGAGTTGAAGTCACCAGGGTTCTCTTTAACCCCCCTAAATCATGGAGGCTTTTTATAAGTTCATTTCCAAGCACGCATTTCTGCAAATCTGAAAGCTCTTCTATAACCTTGGATGATTCTTATAGCATTACAGACACAAAGCTAGAACAGTCACAAACTTCTGTTTTGTAGTGCAATTATCTTTGGCTAAGCAGGTGGCTTGTAAAGGTGGTGAATGTATAGCTGATTTCTTTTAATTTGCTGGCCAAATATTAGCAAGATATGTAGTCTAACAAAAAAGACTGAGAATAGCAATCTGCAGATCTCGCATACAGAAAAAGTTTCTCTGTATTTACTCTTATGTGGTATAATAGGGTAGCTATGACCTACGCTTCAACTGTAGGAAGTAATAAAATGAATTTTCACGTCACAGACAGGGTGTCTTGTTTTCCTCTCTACCGTAATGATTTTTCCCTGCTCTCTTTCTGCTTCAAAATTCTTTTGTGCTCTGCTTCACACCGAGCTCTAAGAAGCAGATGCTCTTTTGGAGGGGATGGGTTCTTTATTCATCCAATTTGGGATGTTATGCAGAAAGAGATTTTTGTATTTTCAGTGTGTAAGAGCTGGGTGATAAATTAATGCAGCCGTTCTATGGTGGATGCCTGGGCCAGAATGAGTTCTGCTGCCTAGACCTGAATCTGTCCAGCTGTGAGGTTTGTGCTTTGATCAATCCCATGCCTGATTTTGGATCCTCTGGCTTTAACAACTAGGCGCAAGACAAAGCTGAAGGTGTTGAAGGACAGCACGCTATTATTGTTGTTATTTCTCTAGTAACAGCTAAGTTATTAAAGAAATATGAAAATAGATGGAGCAGCAACAAAGAGAGGCTAAACACATGCTTTTATCTATTAACTCCCTCTCGTGATTTTTCCAAGGATATATTTAAAAGCTGTGTTTTGTTGTTTCCTGTGTGAAGGGGCTAGTGCAGGCCAAGACTCGGGTTGCTCAAGCTGCAAGCCTGATGCACAGATGAGGAGACTTTGTACTGCATCTTATAGCTTTGTCACACTATGCAGCCCTAATAGCTCTGTGCTGTTAATGTTTCTGTGCACTCCTCTTAGAGCTGCTGTGACAGCATCTTTAATGGGGCAGACATTATTTGTTCTTTGTTCAGGAAGTGAATTCATGTTGAAGTCCATACCATGTCGCCCTGAATAGGACCAAGGTAGAAGGTCTGTTTGGCTGGACTGAAATAGCGTTCAAATTAATGGGCACTCTCCAACTGACGTCCAAGAGCATGCAGATGGGTGGTGCAAAGATGTATGTACTGTGGGACACATCCTCAGCTACCTTGACCTAAGTCACTGCAGATAACTTCAGTCAATGGGGCTATACCAACAAGCTCTTCTCTCTGTGTGGAGAAACAGGAATAAAATGCCTTACACATGGAGAAAGCCTGTAAGAACACACAGGAAAACAATTGTAACTGTGGGAAGACAGTAAATAATTTCATCAATGTTTCACTGCAAAATGGAAAATACTACCTCCAGCTGCTTATTTTCAAGCAATTGCATGATGACCTGTGGAAAGATAAGAGGCTTCTCTCTGGAGTCCTATGTAATGCTATTTCATCCACCACATTCACTGCAAACATTACAGGAAATGTTTGAGAAAGTTGCTTAAAACTGCCTAGCTGCAAGTTTTTATAAGATCTAAGACATTTCTCCCTGTACCTGGAGATAACACTTTCCAAAATTCAGATATTGATAACTGAAAACATTAACCATTTGACATCGTATCATCCCCACCAAGGAAAGTCAAGTTGATTTGCATGAAAAATGTATCTGCGAAGTAATAACATTCAGAAGAAAGCCCAGTCCATTTCTCACTCAAGGCAATATTTATTTGGGGGATTCGTGTTGGCTAATGACAGCCTAACACATCCACTCCAACCTTAGCAGGGGCTGCATGCTTGTAAGACCCTTGCCCAGGTAATACACCTACTGTAGTCATGGCACTTCTTATTTTGAAATAATACTTAAAAATCCCCTGTATGGCTTTCTAGGAATCTGCAGGGCTTTCTAAATCAGCTAACAAATTGTCCCAGAGACTACGAGAGGGCATGTGCACAGCCTCACACAATGATGAGTAGGCAATTTGAGATCACAGAGACTGATCTAGGACGGCAGCAGCTGTCATCTATCTGTTGGGGACAGGAATGCTCTGTGTTTTTACTAGCACTGAGTCTGTGGGAAGAATTACATCTTATAACATGCCCAAATTAATAATTTATTCAGTGCTATGTGTTCCTGAATGCCAGGAGGATGAAAAAAATTGCATAAACAAAGTAGTCCAACATCTGCATTACAGCTTCTTGCATTAGCAAACTGGTGTAACTTGGAGGCAGAGCAGATTGCAGCAGGGAGAGCCCCAAGAGTAGCAATGACTTCCCCTCTTGGCCCTGCAAACTATGCTGGAACAGCTTATATCTGATCCCAGTCACTGGCATGCTAGTCTAAATACAGCTGGTAATGATTTCTTTAGCTTCCCAGATGTCACACGTGAGTACCATCCAGTGGTGAGGAGGTCACAGAGAAAACTGAGGCAGATGGCTTCTCAGACCCTTACTCGTGCAAAAGGCTTCATTCCTCGTGTTTCTTGGGAAATATGTCTGTGCTTCCATTCCCCAGCAGGAAATGCTGTCCCAAGACAGCTCAAGTCTAAGGGCAAAGCCCTTTCCTTTATACCCTACAAAAGGGAATTGTGTCCTGAGGCCTCCAGTATCGCCAGTGTATCTCCACCTCACACCTTCCCACTCTTTTTCCTCCAGCCTTTCTACTACTTTCCTAGCTTTGTGCAAACACTTCAAAACCTTTTGTATCTTCACATACCAAGTGCACAGCAATGCCAGGATTGGCCAGGGTTACCAGCAGGAAGTCTGGAATCCTGCAGCAGATGGCTGGGAGAGTCTAGCAGCTCCAAACAGTGGGGGAGGCAAAGGAGTGACAGCCTGACATGGCTATAAGGAAGCATTTTTTGCACCACGGCTCACTTGTCTCACCATTTGCAGAGTTGCTAAGCCACACAGTACGCTGTCAGGAGAAACAAGCTCCAGAGCAGGAACTAGTGAGCACCACTTCTGCAGGAAACCAGCCCATTGTCTGTATATTTTTACTACTTCTCTGCCTTCTTCATTTAAAGCCTTCCTCATTTTAATGCTGGAAGCAAGGGGGTTGTGGAGGAGCATTGCAGGTTCTTTCTATATGTTTCTGGTATAAAAAGAGTGCCAGAACTAAGTGACTGAAAATGAACTTGGATGTTCGGTTTATTTTTTTTTACTATTGTGGGCTGCTTTACCTGCCACTAAAACAGCTGCCAAACAGCTTAACTACTTATACATTCTTTTTCATAGATTCTCAGAGTCTTTAAACTTCTCCTTCTCTTGCTCATTTTGATGAGACAAACTGTAGCTTGCTTGCATTGCTTGAACCTGACCTCAAATAAATTAGAGCAGACCATGATATGCTGAAGTAACTTGCTCCCTGCACCACAGAGCCACTGTAAAACATAGGCCTATTGTGATACAGGGCTGCACAATGTATAGAAAAAAAAGAGCTAGATGAGATCTTTGCTGGCAACTACTTAGCAGAAGCAGCTAGCTGTGCTTCTGGCTGTGCAGCCCCAAGCAGAATGTATGACTTGGTAGGCACTGTCTCAGCTGAGCTGCTTGACATTGCTTGCCCCTGACAATCTGGCTACCTCCCTCCCAACTCTACCACAACAATGCAGGATGGTGGCACCTTTGGCGGTGCTCTTAACTCCAAACATTTAAAGTCACATCAGACAGAGAGGAGGAGAAAGAGGTGTAGAATTTGCCTGCTTCTGCAGATGATTTGGCTGCAGTCAGCTGAGGTCGTGTCTGTCTGCTGCAGAGCTAGAAACAGAAACTCAGTCTCCCGAGTCCTAGCCAGTCTCTGCACTTGACCAGAAAGATGAACAACATTGGGAATGTCAAAACTTCACTTCACAATGCTGCTGGCAGAAAATGCGCTACAAAGAAATACTTTCCCAGTAGATTCCTAAGTAAATACCACCATAAAATGAGAGTTATTCTTCCCTGCAGCAGAGCCTTTCAATCTGACAATGCATGTATACAGATTAAATTTATGCTTCCAAGTAAACTGGCATTTAGAGCAATTTGCACTTTTTTTTTAATGGTTGCACAACCCTAATGTGGACTGAGCATAGATTCAGCAGCATTTCAAGTAAACAGGCTCTCTGCCCCAAGACAAATTCTCCAAAGTGATTGAGTTCTCTATAATTCAAACTGATAAGTTAGGAGAACTGGAGATGTGTTCAGCTCAGGATGTACAGGACTGTGGCAATAACATTAGAGGTATCAAACTGAAAAGGTAAACAAATTGACGAAACACTTTGGGATGAGCATTAATCAAAGCCTCAGGGAACCTGGGGCAAGTTCAGAGCAGGATTCATGCTCTGCATGTTAGACCCCTTCTGCCAATGTTGGCGCTGCTCCCATATAGCCATATTGTGGTATTACAGATCATCTAACAAGAGACAGATGTAATACAAGCACAGTCAGGAAGAAAACTGTTCCCTCCCCCAAAGACCATGCAATTCATCATTTTCCTTTAAAGCTTGCCACTACTTTCTCATCTCACTATTTAACATTGAGTCTCGCCAGTTCAGGATTGATTTTTCAGCATTCTGACTCTATCTTCTACCAGAATTTCTCAACCTGCAAAATGTAGCTATGCTGAGATACCTATTCCTATAGGGAATGCCTTCAGTCCCTGACTGTATACTGCAAGCAACCTGGGAGGCTCAGCATGCTGGATGAGCAAGCATACTCTTAGCATGAGAGAGAGGTACTTCTGGGAGAGTAAGCAGGAAAAACTGAAGACCTGGAGCTCCCCAGAAAATGTAGGAGCAGGCCCATTGAAACCCCCCATCCACTCTCTCATAGATGAAGGAAGTTTCATTGGCATCAAGATCCCTGTTCGGTTTCTTTCCTGTTCTCTGTGTTGTTCAAAAACTCTGCAAACCTTTTGGGTAGGCAGCGGTTTACCAATATATCTGACAGGAGAAAGGGTATTGGGCTACCTTGAAATCACTTTCTTTTCCTTCAACTTTCAGTGATTTTGCTAAACAACCACAGAACCTACATGGTGTCATTTGATAGAGGGAATTGAACCACACTTTCCAAGCACAAAACAGGTGAAGCAAATAGCGCACATTCAAACTGTAAGCTGGGAGAGGTTTACATTTGCATTTACAGCTGAAAACTCAATAGTTGTCCCCAGGCCATTCATGCACGGAAAATGAAAAAATACCATCAAATACAGTATTTTCTAGGAACAGCCCACCCACGTTTCTTTTAAAACCCAGCCTTTATAAACCAGAACACCTTAAGGTTGTGAAATACAGAATATGGGGAGCTAATACTTATTTCACATTGGATGTATAACTCATGTTATTTTTCTCTAGGTACTTATTACATGTTTGAAAGAACTTGTTTGTGTCCCCTTAAGCCATTGCAAAAACAAACAAGCAAAATTGTTACCACTGTGGCAGTAGCAAATACAAAAAAAATTAAAATAGCTCATCCCATTTTAGTTAGGTAAATGAACTTTGTGGTCTATTGCTTTTCTAATGACTTTGGACCTGGGGATGATAGTGTTGGTGGAAGGAAGGCAAGAAATGATATAGTAGATGACTGCTGATTAAATTATTATAATTCTTGTGGCAGGGAAAAGAACTTATCCTATAATAAGTATACCTAAAATATGTGTAGAAGTTAAAATACAGCCCTGAATAAGCTTGTTTCTGCTTGCATTAGTCATTATGGTTATGGTACACCAAGGTGAACCCAGGCCCTTTGCAAATGGCCCAGATGTGTTCTGTTTTGAAGACACAGATGGAGGCATAGGATCCTCCAAACCTGTCCAGGAATTGCGGTGAGCTGACCTGTGAGTAAAGGGATCTCTTGAGGTGTGCTGTAAAACCAGCATGAGCAGGGGAATGACAGAGCATCTTTTAGTACTCATCAAGACCCTGAGAGCAAATACAACAAACTCTGGGAGACTCAGGTCAGTTTGGAGGAGTAGGAACTATAGCCATATTATTCCACTGACACTTTTTATTCGCTTCTCCAGCCTACCACCCTTTCTCCATGGTCCGCTTTCCTGGGACATCTTCTGTCAGAGTTCCTCTCTCTAAGTGAGGTCACATCAAGCTATGAACTTAAATCTAACTACTGTGAAGAACTGATTACTCGCATCCATTTCTAGCATACCACATTCAGCTTCCAACTGGAAATCAAAACTCTCTTCTGCTGAGAGCTAAATATATACAAAGGTACTCACTTTCCCTTTGTATTCTCTTTTAAAAGGTTTTGATCTCTATTTGGAGTGGTTACATTTGTTGGAATGTGCAAAGAGTAAGAACAAACATTTTCAAACAACAAAATGAGCATATCAAATCTTTACTGTCTTTTCTTGATCAGAGTCTTGATCAGAAACTGAGGTTGGTGCACCTTAAGGGGTAAGGGGAAAGGAGATGGCAGAACTGTAGCTAGGGCAAACTGCAATATTCTCAAACTGCTATATTTGTGTAGATAGTCCCAAGCACTATGGCTATCTACAGTCTTGTTTCATGCTGCACTTTGAAATACGCAGGGTTATGGTATAACATACATCCAAGATGCTGAGAGAAGGACTGAGCTAGATTTCCACTGCCAGAAGCAATAAGCACAACGTGGCCCTAAATTCTACTGTCTGTCCCTAGTCATTCTCATGGTGGAAGCTGTTCTTTTGCTTTTTGGCCCCTTGCCCATCAAAACTAAACACACAATTAGTGTTAAAAGGAAAATAGGCTCAAACCAAGACCTTCTTCTCTGTAAACCTTTAGAACTGAGCTAAGAAAGACTGTAAAGAATCAGAACAAAGATCCAGATGCCCCAAGATTCACATAATCACTTTTTCTGAGGTGCTCTCTACCCACGTTTGCTACCTAGAAAAATGTATCATGGGCAAACAACCTAGTCAAGGCACAATTTTACTCATTTGGTTAAACTGTTGTTTCTGACTAAGAGACTGTTTTGTTTTAAACTAGTTTGGCTGGAACAAACTAAGCCTAATTTTGAAAGGACTATTATTCATAAATCAGATTTTGGAATGCCACAACCACATGTAAAGTCTTGATCCAGTTTAAGTTCATTTCAGCTGGTTTCTGTTTGTACAGCTATGGCATCAAGGTTCATGCAAGCATAGCTAGGAATCAGTTTGTGTAAAAATGAAAAAAAAAATAAATTTTGGGCTTTTTCTCACGGTTCTCTTATAAGGTAATTATGTAAAAGCTGAATTGCCAAACAAGAGTCTAGTTCTGAAAACAGGTAGGCAAACCTCAACAGAGATGTGGCGCTAAATGCATAGGTAAAACATGTAGACAAATTTTGTTTTCCAAATCAATGTTTGTGTGTTCTTTGGTAAAGATTTCCAACAGCAAGTAGTAGAGGTAGTCTAAGAAGGCATGTTATTCACTTTCTCCTTTTATCTCTGAGCATTGAAATACTAATTGTCTTTGTAGTCAACTGAAGTGTTTTTAGAAAAAAATCTTTTACATTTGTCACCAAAATTCACAAATTCAAGAACAAATTCTATTAAAGTGCAATGTTTTAAAATCTTGAATAATCCTAGGAAGCATCAAAAGATTCTCATTTCATGAGTAAAATGAAATTTTCATGTTTTCTGCTCAAAAGCATGGAAAATCTGTGGTTTCCGTTAAAGAAATTATGGAGATTAAAGGAGCAAGAAATCCTGTAAGTACAAGGAAATTGCAGCATATTCCATGCAGTTACAACTTCTAATGCCATAAAGCTTACATTGGAAATGGTAAAAATATTCTCAGGTTAGAAACCCATTTCAATTTTCTCTTCTAAAGCTGTTTTTGACAGTGCAAGTGCACGAGGTCATGACAGATTAGGCACTCAAAGCAGGTTTTCAAAATGCCTAGGAGATAGGGTGCCTGGTTCCATTCACTTTAATAGACACTGGGAATCCCTGAGGCAGATTTTACAGTTCTGCAATAGCTTTTTCTCCAGCTCTTCAAATAAATACAGTGTGCAGCTGCCACTGCATGAGAAGATGAAGTAAGTGATAGTCACAGAGTGTCAGCATTGGTCAAAAGTTAAGATGATCTTGAAGACCTTTAATGCCTTCACAGGAGTAACCGAGTAGAGGGCCAAAGTGGGATGCTTGATCAAGGCAGTGAAGACTTGGAATAACTGCAGGAATGCAGCACAGAGTAGAGTGGAGTGGGGAGGAGATCTGGCAGGTAAAGACCCTGAGATAAACAGCCTGGGAAGGATAGCAAAGGACATGATGCCAGAGAAGGAGCATGGGCAGTAAGATTGGTCGTGCCTAGTGCCTGTATGTCTAAGGGTTAGAAAAAGTTCGCTGAATCTTCAAGCAGCAGTGGGGACTTAAATGAGAGCTGCATTCCTTTAACTGAGGAAAGTAAAGAGGGGAAGCCCTCCCCTTGGCAAAAAGCGTTCACATCACTCTTGAACCAAGAAGACTCTCTCCAAACATTCAGGCTGCCCCTTTGCTCCCTGCTGTGGCCCCTACACCACATCTCTGTCTGCATGAGAACCATCTGCTTTCTCTGTCAGTGGGAAAGTCTGGCTGTTAAAAATTATGCCTCTAAAAGGGTACCCAAAGAAATTTATCTGTGGGGATTAAAAAGTTACCACAATGCAAAATGTTCTTGGCTTCTACTACAAGTTATATTTTCTTTCAGTAATTACACGTCAAAATATTTATGTTATAATTTTGCTGATGCTTTAAGAAGACTATTACAATCTGGAACTCATAAAATACTGTACTTTTACACTTCCTGCTGTTAACTTGAAAGCTAAAGGGCAAATCGTGTGGACAACATACATTTTGTCTCGTTAGGAATAAAAACAGAATGTGACAGTTGATGCTATTGACTGTAAAATGGAAGCAAATGCCACTTTTGCAAAATGACATTTCAGTTTATGCAAATGAAATAAGAAGGCAACAAATTTTGAGTAACATTTAAGAACAACGCAAGACAAAGAGGTGTGTTGTTTGCACAAAAATCTTAATGAAATTGCCATTTCCTTCCTGTACACAGTACACAGACATAGCACTAAGCAATTAACTTGATATCTTTGGACTACTCCTGAATAATATTTTACTTCATTGAACACCCACAGAAGAATGACTGCTTCTGCTTCCACTGATACCAGAAGTGTGCAGTCAGATCCTATTCTGATCACAGGCAGGACCTTTTAGGGTCTTGAATTGCTACTGTATTGTAAAGTAATCTTTTCACAAGGTGCATGCTTCATGGCTTGATGCACCCACAGTTCTCTCTTGGCTAGAAAGTAGTGGGTCGGCTTTGCTAGTAAATGAACTCTTCAGAAGAGCCGGTGCTGTAGACTTCTCTGGCTATGGCCTATATATGGGGATTATATGACACATCAAGCCTGTAATATGTGTAGGAGTCTGGGAGACATAGAATAAAGTCCTTAAAAAGCAATAACTTACTATACAAAAGAAAAAAAAATCCGTCAGCAGGATCAAAAAAAAAAACAGGTGGTTCAGTCATCACTGAGCAAGATATGAGCTAGAAGTACAGGGGACAGAGTCTGTCTTGCTTGTGATCTCTATGATCAGTGAAGAGCTATCTGAGAGAGCATGATAGAGCTCCAGCTGAGGACCCACACAATCCAACTATCATTTAACAGAGGAGATGAATGAACCTCAAGTCCCTTTTTAATCTGATAGAGGAAGAGCTGGTTCTTTTGCATCACAGAGCAGTCTCAGATTTGGGGATCCTTTGATTAAAGGGAAAGCTGTGTTTGTCTGCTATTTTTAATGGCTTTGTTTTGCTTTATTAAAAAAAAAGTTCTCTGTCTTTAAAAGCCTATAGTTTTGTTGCACACACAACAGATAGGATTCATGAAACTCTCACATTTCATGAGACAAGAAAAATCCTTCATGTCCAAGGAACTCCTCATTGAAATAAGAAACAAAATTCTAAAAGCAGGAAAAAAT
The DNA here is from genome assembly GCA_013389865.1 of Piaya cayana. Taxonomy (NCBI): domain Eukaryota; kingdom Metazoa; phylum Chordata; class Aves; order Cuculiformes; family Coccyzidae; genus Piaya; species Piaya cayana. The sequence goes on along the minus strand of WAAB01009627.1, from coordinate 73,872 downwards.
ATAGCTAGCTTAGATATAATTGCTATGGGGAAAAGTATCCTACACTGGTACGCTGTGAGGAAAGCTGGGAATCTGATTTGAACAATTATCAGCAATCCTGGTCCCACGATATGGCTTAAAGTATTTGCTGTGTTGAGAACTTCCATTTCCATACTCCATTAAAGACACAAGTCTGTTTACTCCTGTGCTTGAAACACAGAAATTCCTAATTTTATTTGGACCATCTCCTGAGTAAGATATATCCTGACTTAATTAAAAATGGCAGACCCTGGCCCACAGTGAGCCAAAAAATATGTGTCAGTGTACCGGCAAATAATTTTGGGTCATTTCGTGTTGATGTGATTGCAGTTAGATCCCTAGTTCCTCTGTAAGTGGAAAAGTTAAGAGGGATGCTAAGAACTGTGGGAAAACCTACCTGTATACACAGCTGCCAGATATTAGCTATTTGGAACATTTCACATTTGTTTGAAAGCTTAAAACTCAGAATGAGTATGGGGGCTGAAATTATGAGCTCTCAAAATACAACAATTTAGATTATCTGTGCAATCTTTATTTGTGTCCCTGTATATGTCTGTTGTGTTAAACCCTTAGCATCAAACAGGAAGTCTGCAACTGACCTTTGACTTACTTCCTAATGCTTTAAGCCTAGAAAAAGAAATTAAAAATTAACTGTTTTCCCTTGCAGTTCTTCTGCCCACTCTGTTCAATCCATGAGCTGACAACTTTCCAGCATTACTATTGCAAAAATAAAGATTGTATTGGTGTATTATTGGAAAGAAGGCATTTAGACCTGTCACACAAACTGAAAATATTTACTTTAGGGAAATAACTAATAAAAAAGAAATAATGAAGCAATCGTTTCTGGCTTGTGTAGGCTACCTACNGCCCCTTTGCTCCCTGCTGTGGCCCCTACACCACATCTCTGTCTGCATGAGAACCATCTGCTTTCTCTGTCAGTGGGAAAGTCTGGCTGTTAAAAATTATGCCTCTAAAAGGGTACCCAAAGAAATTTATCTGTGGGGATTAAAAAGTTACCACAATGCAAAATGTTCTTGGCTTCTACTACAAGTTATATTTTCTTTCAGTAATTACACGTCAAAATATTTATGTTATAATTTTGCTGATGCTTTAAGAAGACTATTACAATCTGGAACTCATAAAGTACTGTACTTTTACACTTCCTGCTGTTAACTTGAAAGCTAAAGGGCAAATCATGAGGACAACATACATTTTGTCTCGTTAGGAATAAAAACAGAATGTGACAGTTGATGCTTATTGACTGTAAAATGGAAGCAAATGCCACTTTTGCAAAATGACATTTCAGTTTATGCAAATGAAATAAGAAGGCAACAAATTTTGAGTAACATTTAAGAACAACAAAAGACAAAGAGGTGTGTTGTTTGCACAAAAAGCTTAATGAAATTGCCATTTCCTTCCTGTACACAGTACACAGACATAGCACTAAGCAATTAACTTGATATCTTTGGACTACTCCTGAATAATATTTTACTTCATTGAACACCCACAGAAGAATGACTGCTTCTGCTTCCACTGATACCAGGAGTGTGCAGTCAGATCCTATTCTGATCACAGGCAGGACCTTTTAGGATCTTGAATTGCTAGTGTATTGTAAAGTAATCTTCTCACAAGGTGCATGCTTCATGGCTTGATGCACCCACAGTTCTCTCTTGGCTAGAAAGTAGTGGGTCAGCTTTGCTAGTAAATGAACTCTTCAGAAGAGCCAGTGCTGTAGACTTCTCTGGCTATGGCCTGTATATGGGGATTATATGACATATCAAGCCTGTAATATGTGTAGGAGTCTGGGAGACATAGAATAAAGTCCTTCCAAAGCAATAACTTACTATACAAAAGAAAAAAAAAATCCATCAGCAGGATCAAAAAAGGTGGTTCAGTCATCACTGAGCAAGATATGAGCTAGAAGTACAGGACACAGAGTATGTCTTGCTTGTGATCTCTGCGATCAGTGAAGATCTATCTGAGAGAGCATGATAGCGCTCCAGCTGAGGACCCACACAGACCAACTATCAGTTAACAAAGGAGGTGAATGAACCTCAAGTCACTTTTTAATCTGATAGAGGAAGAGCTGGTTCTTTTGCATCATAGAGCAGTCTCAGATTTGGGGGTCCTTTGATTAAAGGGAAAGATGTGTTTGTCTGCTATTTTTAATGGCTTTGTTTTGCTTTATTAAAAAAAAAGTTCTCTGTCTTTAAAAGCCTATAGTTTTGTTGCACACACAACAGATAGGATTCATGAAACTCTCACATTTCATGAGACAAGAAAAATCCTTCATGTCCAAGGAACTCCTCATTGAAATAAGAAACAAAATTCTAAAAGCAGGAAAAAATATAGCTAGCTTAGATATAATTGCTATGGGGAAAAGTATCCTACACTGGTACGCTGTGAGGAAAGCTGGGAATCTGATTTGAACAATTATCAGCAATCCTGGTCCCACGATATGGCTTAAAGTATTTGCTGTGTTGAGAACTTCCATTTCCATACTCCATTAAAGACTCAAGTCTGTTTACTCCTGTGCTTGAAACACAGAAATTCCTAATTTTATTTGGACCATCTCCTGAGTAAGATATATCCTGACTTAATTAAAAATGGCAGACCTTGGCCCACAGTGAGCCAAAAAATATGTGTCAGTGTACCGGCAAATAATTTTGGGTCATTTCGTGTTGATGTGATTGCAGTTAGATCCCTAGTTCCTCTGTAAGTGGAAAAGTTAAGAGGGATGCTAAGAACTGTGGGAAAACCTACCTGTATACACAGCTGCCAGATATTAGCTATTTGGAACATTTCACATTTGTTTGAAAGCTTAAAACTCAGAATGAGTATGGGGGCTGAAATTATGAGCTCTCAAAATACAACAATTTAGATTATCTGTGCAATCTTTATTTGTGTCCCTGTATATGTCTGTTGTGTTAAACCCTTAGCATCAAACAGGAAGTCTGCAACTGACCTTTGACTTACTTCCTAATGCTTTAAGCCTAGAAAAAGAAATTAAAAATTAACTGTTTTCCCTTGCAGTTCTTCTGCCCACTCTGTGCAATCCATGAGCTGACAACTTTCCAGCATTACTAGTGCAAAAATAAAGATTGTATTGGTGTATTATTGGAAAGAAGGCATTTAGACCTGTCACACAAACTGAAAATATTTACTTTAGGGAAATAACTAATAAAAAAGAAATAATGAAGCAATCGTTTCTGGCTTGTGTAGGCTACCTACGAGGGGTTGATGTGTATGTGCTCTTGCCATTTTACAGACTCATGTTGAACACCAGTGTACAATCTCCAGTCTTCTGCAACAGGGTGCTGTGGCAGAGATTGGTGCAGATGCATTAAAGAACTAGGGGCACAGTTTCCTAAATATGCTTGGAAAGGTCAATTTGCAGTTTTACTTCAGTGGTGTAATTCAGCAGTTATCTGACCTCCTTATCCATATCAGTTTGTCCAGCTGTTGTGCCTTTAGCATGATCTGAAATAATGCTGTTTAAGTTACAGGAGAAATACTCATAGAAGATGCTCACTGATTGGTAGCGCAAAATTCTTGACAGAATAGACCTTGGCTCTGAACAGCGTCTCTCTTAATGCAAGGAAGGAAAGTGCCAACTAGGATAAGGTGCTGCATAGCAGATTACATTACAAATGAGGTATTTAGTGTCTCTGGTTGTCTCATTGAAGAAGCCAAGAGAGCATTTTATATACACCTTGGTGCATTGTTAGGAGCAATTGTAAAGAAGTTGAAGCTATCTGTAAGCATTCCTGCAGACAGAAAAGGCAGCAGGAGGAATCTGAAGAAATCCGCTAAAGCAGGAAGGGTGTTATTGCAGAGAAATGATACTGATCAGCCTAGGAGATAATTAATGAGGGAGTCTGTTATGTTGGCAGTTTGTACATCACAAAAACCACAGACTGAATCAAAGGAGCTAACCTGGGACCCTGGTTTCGCACACAGGTAACAGAAAGAGCTTGGTCTCTGCCACACAGTTCAGAGAACCTGTGTGAGATGCCAGCCCTGTGCTGAGTTGACAGCCAAACTGGCATATCTAAAGAGTAGTGCACTGTCCTGCAAGTGAGAGCTACCTGATAGGCTGTGTAAGAAACTGGCTTGCCCTGTATTTGTATATGAAATGTACATATATATGCATGGCTTTTGGTTAGAACTGCATATTAACATACCCCAAAACGGCTTCCTCCTCCATACCATTTCCTCATTTCTTAAAATCCACAAGCCCTGCAGGTCAGGTGTTATCTCATGCATTTTCCTGCTGGGGGTTATTGTAACACAGACTAGAATAACCACTCAAGGCTATGCTGATGGATGCTGTTGATTCTTGAAATCTTGCCATGATATCTGAACCAAGTTTTTATTTCCTTTCATCAAAAAATACCTCTCTCCTTTATAAGAGCAAGGCAGGGCTAATCATTATTATTATCCTGTAATGGAGTGATAAAACCCAGTGACACACACAATGCAGCTGTCACAGATTCTCTCAGCCAGCCTATCAGCCCCATCTATTTCTTTACAACAGTTTTAATGACAGTGCTGTGCTCATGTCAGGGACATGAAGGGCTGTGGGAGGGGCAGAGCATCATGTAATTTGTCCCGTTGCCCAAGGCGACTGGATATGCACACTCCTTTGCAAGCTGCATTAAAAGACATTATTTTCACGGTCCTTGTCTTGCTTAATTATCACTTCAGCAAGATAATTTCATTTATTCATAACGCCCCATGCACACCTATTCTTTATAAAGATCTCCCTTGGAGCAGGAAAGGTCAGCTATGGAAAAAGTCACAGCAGAAACTAATGCTAAATAAAGGTTAGATTATTTGATTTGACTCCCATGTAAACAGCAATTGTGTTTTCATCTTTGTGATTTATTAATGAGGGAACTGACAGAAATGTCTATATTTAGATTCTGTGAAATATTTAATTATTATGAGTTCTTGAGACTTTTTCTTTGCTTGAATAAGCCTGATGCTTGACAGGATAACTCCTGGTTACAGAATGTCTCTCCTTTGCTTGTGTAGCTTCATACTGTTTACATCCCTGCAAACAATGTATATATCCAGAGAGATGCAGAGTCGAGCAGGCTAACTGTTGAAGTCAGTAATCAAAATGTTGATCCAACCAAAGTGGTCAGCAATTTTTAAAGAGAAGTAAGCTCTACACTTGGTAGAAGAGGACATTAAAAATTGCTTTGTCTCTGTTCTTTGCCATCTGATAAATGCAAATTTTCCAATGGACCGAATTCTCATTTGATTCCTTGGAGTGACTGCAGTTATATCAGACCTAAACTGACATGGGTTAGTATAAGGCTTATGGGGCTAGAAGGTAAAAATAGAAAGGAATTTTACTTGAAAGCCCAGGGAGACAACCTGGAAAAAATAAAGCTAAAGTTTAAGTGCTGATTCTTTCAGACCTTCTGTTACTTGTTTTTCATCTGATACATCCCCACCTTCCAATCATTCAGGATGTGAACCTGCAGAATTAAGAGTCTCTCACATCTTACTACGCCTGCTTAATGATATGATCCTTACACCAGCTGTCGTCATCACCTTACTTCTGGTCTGTTGAACTGAACAGTATGGAGCTCAGATTTTCCATCTCTATTTCAAAATATCTGCAAGACAAAGCTTCTTGGTTAAAGGTCTTATAAAATAATAATGCAAACAAGATGCACAGCTAAAAGATTTGCAGAAATAGAGTGGATTAAAGGGAGGTTCAAGGCATAAGACTGGAGGAGTAAAGGAGTATCATTTCAGTTGCAGTGGGCTGAATGCTGTTGCTGAGTACCAAAAAGCCAGACAGTTTTCACAGCAGGCTTTTGCCTTTTCCTGTCCATTTGTATGCAACACATCACACATTCAAGCTCGTGGAGAAAGTGACCTTACACAAGGGAAAGCGAGAGTGAGCCCAACCACTGTGCTGCTCCAGGGCAGCCAATCCACAGCCAATGCCTTGTTGCTAAATTAAGCAACAGGCCACAGTCTGAAGCAGACATGGACCCAAGGCTTCATAAATCAAATTTCCCTGCAGCAATAGAAGCTTACAGGGAAAAAGCAAACAGTGCTTTTGCAAACCCATTCATGCATTTCCAGACTAGGCCTTTTTTTTTCCCCCCGCTGGCCATTTCTGAGGACTTCAGAGCTATTCGTAAATAAATATTGCAACAGATTTTTAACACGTGATAACAGAGCACTTATACTATTACTGAAATATTTACTGAAACTAAACAGTATTGTGTGTGCAAAACACAAATTTCATCGGCAGGAAAACTGAAACAGAAGCAGTATAAATGTTGGATCGTAATTATCCCTAATTACAAAAGCTTTGAACTAAAAAAGAACTGAATCTTTCTACTTGCTGGGCTTGATTTAGTACTTCATTACTCAGATTTTGCACCAGTCACAGAGCTGCTTTGGAATTCAGGTGGAGTAGCACAGCAGTGAATAATGGGCACACTTTACAGATGTACTGCTTGTGGAATTTGAGTTTTAGGGCTTCTAAGGTTAACTTCTAGAGGACTACCAACCAGGCATCACCTGAAGTTCCTCTCAAGGGAAGAATCTCAAAGCTTTCATTTTTGTGAGTAAAATTTGAATATTATGTTCAAGCTATCACGTTGTCCTGCAGGGATGCTAGACCCACTTGAAATTCTCAGCTGGGAAAGCTTTTGCTGTCCTTTCAGTGACAATCCAAAGAAAAGTAGGCAGGGCCCTGAAGCCATCTGCCTGGCTTCCACTGTAGGAAATCTTCTCACTTTGCCTGTTCAGCTGCTCAATGACGTATTGCTGTATTTTCTATGTGGCAATAGAGAATGAAATTTTGTTGGTAAAGCCTTGTGCAAATGTGCAGATATGGAAAAAGGAACAATGAGTGCCTAATGAGTTTAAAGTGTCTATGACAAGTACTTCTCTTGTATGGGAGCATTCAGCCTTTTCAAGATAACCTGTTTTTCTAGAGCCACTGTTCCCAAGTTCCTTGCTTCAATAGTAACCACTATGTGTAAGACCCATGAAAGTATTTCTTTGATCTTTCCAACCCTGAAAAAGCCATCTTTCCTTTTGAATTGTACCTTGGAATATGATGTCTTTTTGTAAGAAGACATTTATTTATAGAAACTGAAAGGCCCACTTCTTGTTTCTGAAGCAGAACTGAGAAACAATTGGGTTTCATATCAGTGTTGAAAAGACAAGTGGCAGAGAAGTACTAGGACCTAATCTGTGACTTAGGTGCAGATCCACAAGAGCCTAGAACAAGTCTATGATCTGGAGGTTTTACTCTTCTTTCCTATTTCAGGTGGTGGGGGGTCCCTATGCACTTGCGGTAAGATAGGTTGGAGAGTTGGTACAGATAAAATTAATAACTTGAGGAGTGATAGGTGTTGCCTGGTCCAGCTCACAATGGAGGCAAAAGAGTATTTATGCTGGTCTGGGGGGAGGCAGGAGTGTGCAACTGGGAGGGGAGGAGGCAAGCAGGATTGAGTCTAGTGTGAAGTGCCTGGAAACTTACACTCCTGCACACCCTTCTGGCAACCCCTAAGCAAATACTGTGTCTGTGCCCCCTCTGACAATTGATGAATCCACATGTTACATAGAAAGCTCCATGGAATTTTGTAAACTCATGTATACTTCACAATGGGATGACTGTATCCAAAGTTCTTTTGGGCATGGACCTGGAACATCTTACTTGGCAGCCAATCACACCCATGAATTGCTTGGGAGATTGCTAGCAGCACAAATAAAATCATGAAATATAGATGAAGGTACAATGTTCCAGTCCAGCAGGTTACATGATAGTGCCCCTTGAATTCCACATGAACTTCAACTTTGCTAGATCAACATTAGTTCTCCAAAAAAAAAAAAAAAAAACATAGTTCAGCTATATGCCCTGTACTGTATGAGCCCTCTGGGTTGCATGAGGATCAGAAAATCCATATAAAGGGAGAAAATTTTCTTAGATAACTGACATTTTTCCCCTGTTGAATTCTCTCTGCAGTTCTATTTTGTGTGCCCAGAATGGCTGTCCATGCTCCTGCAGCAAAAAGTCCTGGGGGAGATGGAGCTAAGTTTGAGCTTAGTGGCTGTAGAAAGCAAGGATATTGCTATCCTCTGTGGAAACACGATTAAAACGAGTCAGTAAACAGCACATGCAGTGCAAGAAAAAAATCCACACACTGCTGACTTCTATGGAAAAATAACATGTTGATTACTCTACAAACACACTGCATCTCTTTTGTATATGAGACTTGAAATTAACTCATTTGTTTCCGCTCAATTCTCCATTCTCTCTAACGTTTGAAGAGTCAGTAAGTCAAAGATGGCACATTGAGTCTTAGCACACACAAGAGAATATGTGACAGAACTGCCCAGGTAAATATTTCCATCTTGCTCTCCCCCATGCAGATATGATGTTTTCTCAACCAAAATTAAGTTGTGTACAGGAGGCCTCACTAGAAACATTTAGGGATGCTCAGTATTTTCCAGAAGTTTAAATATTTGAAGACTTGTAAGAACTCTAATGTTGTTGTAAAATATCTCTCCATGATATTTGAAAAGTCATGGCAGTCAGGGGAAGTTCCTGGTGACTAGAAGAAAGGGGACATTGTCCCCATTTTAAAAAAGCTAGCAAGGATGACCCTGGGAACTACTAACCTCTCAGCGTCACCTCTGTGCCTGGGAAGATCATAGAATCTAGGATAAGGATCATCCTAGAAGCTATGCTAAGGCACATGGGAGTACAGGGAGGCGATTAGAGACAGCCAGCATGGTTTCACCACAAGCAAGTCCTGCCTGACCAACCTAGTGGCTTTCTACGATGGGGTGACCACACCAGTGGACATGAGAAAAGCAATGGATGTGATCAATCTGGACTTATGTAAATCTCTGACACGGTCCCCTGCAACATCCTTCTCTCTAAATTGGAGAGATATGTATTTGATGGGTGCTCTGTTCGGTAGATAAGGAATTGATTGGATGGCGGCATTCAGAGAGTAGTGGTCAATGTTGATGTCCAGATGAAGATCTGTAACAGGTGCTGTCCCTCAAGGGTCTGTAGTGGGACCAGTGCTGTTTAATATCTTTATCAATGATATAGACAGCAAGATCGAGTGCAGCCTTCAAGTCTGCAGATGACATCAAGCTGAGTAGTGCAGTTGTCACACCAGAAGTACGGGATGTCATCCAGAGGGACCTGGAGAATTGGGCCTGTGTGAACCTCATGAGGTTCAACAAGGCCAAGTACAAGGTCCTACACCTGGGCCAAGGTAATCTGTGGTTTCAGTACAGAATGGGGGGAGAAGGCACCTAGTCTCCTAGTTGTGGAGAGCAAAATACTGTTTGTGGGGGCTATGCACATCCTGAGGGGGAAGCCCCCCAGTCTGAGGGAAAAAACAAGTCTTTATGAGGGAGGCTGGCCTTGCTTAGAAAGCCCAGCTGGGTTGTACTGACTTGACCCAGTTGCACGTACACAAGGGTACAGGGCACGTATGTCAAGACCCTTCTTATCCCAGGGACCCTGAAGTCCTCATCAACACTGTGGTGCCCCTTAATAGAGGTCATTCAGCAGCACAGAACAAATGGGTGAGTACACAGTGCAAATTCCCCTGTTCCCTGCTATTGCAGTGGCTCTTATCTGTGATGTGGAGAGAACTGCCTCTGGAGATGGTGTGATTAATCCATGCAGTTATGCAATACAAATGCACACAGGGGAGAATACTGCTTTCATTTTTCTAGCCTCTTCTCATCAATCCTGGTAAATATTTTTTTTCTCTTCAGTTCACTTTTCTCTTAAGTAAATTATACTAGAAACCTCTGACTGTGCTCAGGGACCTGAGTCCCTTCTTAGCAATGACACTGAGATCACAGAAGCATTGACAACCATTAAGCTAGAGTGAGAGCACAATGGCATCAAGCTTTGGTTACAGTTCTTAAAAAAAAAAAAAAAAGCCTTAAACTCTTTGATGGATTCTTTAATGCTATTGAGATATTACTTTTGCTTCTATTCCCCCACATTTCAAGAGTCGTTCAGTACATTGGTGATATCCAATTTATTCTTCTATTTGTGAGTGATATCCTCTCTTAGCAGTGTAAATTGCACCCATTGCCCTTGGCGGAGTTCTCAACAACTCTCCTGCCGCCTGTTAAAGCAGTTTCATAAATAGACACACTTCATTAATATACACTTTCTAGAAGACTAATTGAATTTTTCCAACACATCCCTCAGCAGCCATTGAATTACTTAGCTAGTGGTGGATGTGCATAAGCTCACGGTCAGTGACGCTGAAGAGTCACTAGTGGCTAAGGGGAAGTACAGGATGTTCTCTGCTTATGTGCTGCTTGAGATGCTTCAGAAGGCCATTCTACTGAGAAAGCAGACAAAGTAGGAAGTTCTTGTCAGCATCATCTTTCTGTGACAATTATGCTTGCTCGTAGGTCAAAAGACTTGTCAAAATCATCTGGTCAGTGTACATTGAGAAAGTGAAAGTTATACTAGGCTGAGAAAGGAAGGAACAGCAATGGACTCTAAGTTCAAAATCAGATATGGCATCCTGGGAAGAATATGATCTTCTGCAAAAGGCATAGATTGAACTGTGACCTTAACAACCCAAGACTTCCTCAGAAGAATTCTGCAATGATGATAAATTCAGTATCTGCTTCACACACAGGTAACTGGCATAAGTAGAAGTAAATGCAGAGAATCAATGTAGAAGGAGAAAAAAAAGATCCAGGAAAGTGTGAGAAAAACCTCAGCACTCAAGACAGGAACCAAATTCAAAGAAAAGCAAGATAGTCACTCTTCCTACATTAAAACCAGCAAAGAAAAATGCATATATATGTCTTACATGAACAAATTAAGAAGTTCATGCAACGGACTTGTTATGACTGACAGAAAAGAGTCACATTTCACAAGGGCTCTTAGAATGATCCAACATAAAGTTCCAACAAATGTTTGCAAGGAATTCATAAATGGACTTGTGACTTTTCCTTGTGTAGATAATGCAGGAATTAACTTCTTTATTTTTTCCACCTCCCCATCTGTCTGTTCCCTTCCTGCAGTAACTGCAGGTTACTGTGTGCAGGATGAAGTCAATACAGAGAAATGCCACCATTAACATCTGAGGCTTCAGAGTGTTACACAATAAAGATGGCTTTAAGCATTGCATACTTACCTCCCTCAGACCTGGGGATGGCAATTCCTGTCGTAAAGGACAGGTTGGAGGAAGAAGTTAACATTCAGTCCCTCGATGATGACTCACTTAGAAAATCTCCCAGCAGTCTGCCATTTATTCTAGGGCAAAGAACTGAGTTTGCTCAAAAAAAAGGGTTGAATCAGATGAACAAATACAGGAGTAGATTTTCTCCATGTGTGACTAGTACATACTGCTCTTCAGCTAAGATCAGTAGATTTTTTAACTGTAATGACTACAGCTGCAAATAACACTTAACAAATACAAAACTATAGTTCAATTACACTGAAAATATTATCTAAGCAAAGAATTCATTGCCTTAAAAGATTCTGGTTTTAACATTAAACCATTCTCTAGTAAATTTACGTGGACAGAACCCTCTCAAATATCATGATATTCTGTGGAGAATATGCATTGTATGGAAGTTGTGTCAAAGTCAAGTGAATAATAATAGAGTCTGATCCGTCCTCTGCAATCTGGGAGTTAATATACTGTAGATTTATGGAGATTACTTTAGTTTTACCTACATCTCTCTCATATGAAAGATTGCCTCACAGCTGAGGTTTTCTATAGGAGTCCCTTAACTACAAGAATGTTTCCCAGAGAGCAATGCAGTAAATCCTTTAGTTGGGAACTGAATAGGTGATAAGAATGTCAAGTCATATTTAGGGTTTTTTTCCCCCTGTAATGAGTAAAAGTGATTTGTACTTAGGCAAAGTGCTGACGGAAAGATACCCCTATACATTTAAAATGTTTGTTATCCCAGTGAAATAAAAACACACCATTTTCCTAGAAGTAAGAAACATGTTTTCTCTGTGTATTCCAAAGAGGTAACACCAAGAGAGAGTCAAAATTTACAGTTGTTTTGAAAACTCACAAATATTTTTTTCTTGCTGGACTTCCATGAAACACAGCCTTTGGTCTGGTTCCTGTCATTACCTTGTTCCTCTGCACCTCACAGCTCTGAATACACCACAAAAGATGGGGCAGTTTCATGACTATTTGAAGTTGCACGCATCTGCTTTATCTCTTAGGGTTTTCTGCAGCAACCAGGGGCCACTGTAGCTGGCAGTGCTGCTCTGTGGCTCCCTGGAATGCCCACTTAACCTAGAGCTTTCAGCTTCAGCCCACTATGACAGCTTTATGACTGCTGAGGATTGTCGTGTCTTACCAGACCATTTAGATCAGCTTTTAGGCTTTCTCTGTCGCTAAAGGCAGATTCTTGTCCATTATAAATTGCTAGGGGTTCATTGATTTCAGTTTACTAATAATGATTGCTTCTTACAGTATTACCAGTTGGCCTCACTTTGATCAAGACATCAGCTCAGAGCACGCTGGCAGGCAAATTGGGTATAATTCTCTCAATTAAATCCAACATGGTTATATCTGGGGGACTAAGCACTTTAAAAAAAATGAGGAGGTCTAGCTCCTTTGAAGCAACCAGTCACACAGCATTAGGAGTTATGCATGTTAAACCGTAGCCTAAAAGGTTATGTGTTTGTGTGTGTGTGTATATATGTATATACACACATGTATACTGTGTGTATAACCACAGAGAGCATTGACCATAACCGCTGAGAGCTTTGCAGTTTTTCATCTATAATATGGAAGCAGTAGAGGAAAGAGGAAGTTTATTTGCCTTATTATTTCACTACTTTGGCATCCTATTCAGTGACCACATCCAGGATCTCACACCAGCTGAACCTGATGAGGAGCAGGAAGGCAGGATTAGTTCCAGGCCTCCAATTTTGGAGTTATACCATCAGGATGCTAAAAGGGCAGAGAAAAAGCAGCAGCTGACTCAAACATTTAGCAGAAGTGGGGAAAAGATGGGAGGGTGAAAGGTGCCATCACATGGGGTCTCAGGTCATTCCCAGTATAGGGAAATGTGATCTGGTGGAGACTTACAAGGGCAAGACCCGTTCATGTGTTTAATAGAGAGAGGATTTTTTTGCCGTCTTAGAGGTAGGAGACTGGGATGAATTGGCAACTGGATTAGGGGAAATCCACTGGGCTGCCCAGAAGGTTTTGCCAGCTGTAAAACAGTTTTGTCCTATTTGACAAGGGAATTTGATGTCAATATGAATCCCTTGATACTTGAAGCCTAATTCTTCACAGTACAGCAGAAAAGATCTTGCTATGCTTGTTCTGCTGTCTGGGCAAATGAATTACTTCCCTTTGCAAAGTGCCAGGGCACAAGACTGCCAACAGGGCTATTGTTTATGAATCTCAAAAAGATTTTCTCAGTATACAAAACCAAACCATGCCACTCTTGTAGTACTTTGCCTTTACCATTTCTGTTTCCTGTGAAACAGTAGAAACTAGTTCTTTATGACCATTTTCAGAGAAAGTTGTATAAAGAAGCTTCACAAGTGCAGAGATCAGTCAGTCTTTCACAGGGAGAATGGGGAAAACCAAGTTCCTATGGTGGGACAGAGATGCATGAGACTGACTGGCTTCTCCTATGTCTGTCAAAGCCCAAGAGAATCTGTCAGATCCTCCTACTTATTAAAAAAACAAAAAAAGATACCATTATGTATATGAAGCAGGTTTCAGGTAGCTTCTACTCTTAAACATCAAACCTGCAGGTTTTATAAACAGTTGATCAATGATATGGCTACCACTGATTTTTCTGCCTCTTACTGTTTCAAACAACATCAGCTCTGAAAAGGCAAACCTAGACTGAATCCCCTCTGCCATGTCTGATGATCATAGTACTCAGGTATGTCCTACTCTACTGCAAGCCTGGCAAAGAAGAAAAAAAATGTGGAAACCCCAGTAGCCCTGTTTTACAGAGAGCTATCTTCTTTGCTCCCTATAGCTCCCAGTTCTCTCATTCTTGAGCATCTGTCCTGTGCTTATGGATTTCTTTTTGCAGCTGTCCTGTAATGTAAAGAGAACTAATGTCCTAAAGGTTTGACTAAGTCATGAAGGAGGGCTCTGCTCCTGCTCAAATGGATATAAAATAATGTCAGAATCCAGTGCCCCAAGAACTGGACAATTTCTGTCTTTCTCATATTTGTAAAAAAATTAATTCTTTCCCAAAGCACTTGAGCCAGCTTTAGCCATTTGTTAGCCTAGGAAAGGTTCATACCCAAATGCACAAGACATTCAGAGTTCTCCAAAATATTCACATTTCTATACCAATTGGGAATGTTCTGGTGACTAATTTGTAGACTGTAATGATGCCTTCAGCTTCTTAGATAGCCATCTTATGAATTTGTTTCTATTTTACAGTTTGGGGTAGTTTGGAGTTTTTGGCGGAGGGGGGTGGGGGTGGTGAGGGATTAGTTTTGGTTTGGTTTTGCTCTTAATGTGATGAGGTTTCAGGGTTGTTGATGTTGTCAGGAAGTGCTCTTTAATGTCTTTGGCTGCACACATAATGTTGATCTCAACACTCTTTAGCTACATGTAGTACTACTAAGTATTCAAGCATGAAGAATGGTAATTAAGAATTTTAAGGGAGTAAAAGAAAGACATATCCAGGCTTGTTGTGTATTCTAGGCCATGTTTTCTGTAAAACATCATCTCTTTCTGGAATTTTGGGAGCTTTCACCACTATTAGTACCTAAGCGTGATTGCAAGAATCTTTCCTGAGTGATCTCTCCAATATTTCCTGAGATCAATATAACAAAATTCACACATGGTATGTTTTTTGATCAGGTACACCTTAAGAATTAATATTTGTTACTATTACACCATGGATGAAAAAACTGAAGTCATTTGGTTAGATATTGTCCCTGACTTTATTTCATGGAACCAACAGCGAAATGTTCTTTCTTCTTGTACTCTTACCCAAAATATTCTTGAAATGCTCAACCGACCTTTAGCAAGAAAATTGTCTTACCTCTGCTATCTGAAGGAGAGAGATTTTCTGATTCTTCCAACAGATATACCTGGCAAGCTATGCTGTAAAGTGCATTTGCATTCACAGCCAGGTAAGAAGATTAATGTGTTGAGAAAAGTTTCAATGCTCTCTTTAAAAGACAGAACATCTTCCCTAGTATATGCCTCATATTCTACCAGTTCCAGATGGAAAGAACAGAAGAAGTTACTGGATCCAGGCAGGCAAATGATGAGTTGGGAGAGAACTGGCAGAGGAAAAGTTACTCAATTTGGCCTATGGAAGTGGGATGTTTTGTAATGTAGACGTGGAATAAAAGGGAAAGGCTACTCTGAGCATTTCCTTTTGACTTGTCTTGAATATTTTGACACATCTTGAATATTGGAGAGAATATTGCTTACTTGTTTTTTGTTGTTCGTCCAATCTTGTCACAACAGTATTTAAACTCAACATTTGTGGAAAGGAAAAATTCCACAGCACATGTCAAATGTCACAGCTACTTTTCACCTAGTCACAGTACTAGGAAGTGTAGGAAGGCACAGTGTTGAATTGCAGTTTAGCTTTCCAAATTGATCCAAATGCACAATCATTCATTCATTCATTCATTCACTCATTCCTAATGCTACGTATGAAACACGTTCATAGACAACAAGGATTGCAAGTCTTGAAATGACATTGAGCATGAGGTATCCTTAGCTCTGTATGGCAAGAAGACTAGCAAGTGTAGTCAAAGCCAAGAATGTGTGGTAGTAAATACTTGTAATGTATACCTGTAGATTATATATTCTTGACAGTGAATTCTATAGAAATATACTGAGAAGAAGAAACAACAAGTATTGGTGGTTTTAAAAATAACAGCCTTCTAGAGCTGAGTTAAACTCACAGATCATCAGTTCAGAATGCTGCTACTTAATCAAAGCTCCTGTCATAAAGCAGTGTGACATTCAATTTCCATTAGATGTAGATGCAAAAAGTACCTTTTTGTTCTATGCTGAACACCAGTTAAATATGTTATCACTAGGCAAGATAATATAAAATGATTAGAATTACTGTCAGCTATCCTCCCTGTCCCTTTTCCTTTGTTAACAAGACTGAAGATTTTTTAGCTCAAAGACAAGATGAAACTTCTGAAATTGTTAGAAGGGATATTGACTTTAAAAAGACAGTAAAACACTTTTTCATCTGCCATCTGTTGCTTATTTCAATTTTTTTTTGCGTTGTCCACTGAAACCAGTAAGATATCACCTAGAAATTTCAGTGTTAGTTCTGTTGAACTCAAAGACAATTTTTGTTACCTATGCATTTCCTTAGGAATTACAAGAAAATGTTGTCTTGCTCTGCAGCCATGAGGCATATATCTTCCAAATCTACATGTAGATAACTGAGCCTTGTTCTGATAACTGAGCTCATGTTCTGGAGGCATGTACCAGACTCCAGAGGAAAAAACGTCTTTAAAGAAGAACATGCAGGCAAAACACCTTATGATAACCATGCCGATACACCTGGTGGAATTCACTAGCAGCCAACATGGACATGTTTTTTGATTGAACTTGCATGGAAAACAGTGATGGTCTATTCTGCATAAAGGTCATCTCAACATACTTTCCATAGTCTTGCAGTTCATAAAAACGCTGAAATCATATAGAATGTGCCCCCAGCATATCCCAAGTGCATCAGTTCAGTCCTGACTTGAAGGAAACATGTCTTAGGTGTTAGTGACAGGGTTTGGATGGTCCCTGTAGGAAGGCAGGACTTCAAAAGGGGCAGTAACCAAGGAACAGTGGAAAATCAGCCTAGCGAAAAGAGTTACTAGGACAGAGCAGGAGGGAGAAACTCCAAAGCAAGCCTTGTCCATCCAAGTGGAAATAAACTAGTGTGAGTTCCATGGTGAACCCTGTTCTGCAGAAGCCCACTGGCAAAGTAAAGAGCGGCCATTTGGCCAGCCTGTAAACAAGGCTGGCTGAGTGTGCAGATAACAATGTCCAGTGTGAATGAACTGAGCTGTTTATATCATGCTTACAAAATACAGAAAGCTTAAACAGAAAATAATGCTGAGAAACAGAAGACTCGGCCTGACCTACTTTAAACTAAGAAACTGCAAAATCAGTTGATTACATCAGGTGGAGACATTTACTTCTGCAGTAAGAAAAAGAGAAAAAATAAGCAAAACAAGCTTTTTGAGAAGATAGAGCTCACCTTCTAGAAACAGCTACACTGAGCACATTTATTCAGATAAATAGAGCTGTTAATACCTGTTTCTGACACCAGCAATGTTATTAGACCTGTGGCTGGGCAGAACATGTAATAGATGCAGGGAAAGGCAAAAAACCTGGAAGTACTTTGGTTCCTTATTTAGATAAAACAACATAATAGATAGATGACTGACAGGTGGATTATGATGACAGATACAACAACATGAAGAATGTCCAAGAGAAAGTAAATAAGATTTTTTTAATATAAAATTCAAGAATAATGGGTGCACTGGCAAATTTAAAGGTGATAACTGGCAATGTTGCTTCAAATGGCACAGTTGCATCATGGATACTTGAGACCATAAGCCAGTAGGATTCTGATGCAAACTGGCAATATGTAGGAAAGAGAAAACTTGATTTTTTAATTTTATCATCTCCCTGGAAGGAATGTAAATCTGTTTCAATACAGTACCAATGTGCTTAGAGATCATATTAAGAGGTGATTTAATTCCAGATATTTCCTTCTTTTTGGGCATTTGGTTCTAGACTGACCTATGGAATACATAGTTATTCTTGAATTTATTATATTCTTTATGTTTAATCAAGAGCTTCTGCTTCTCTTTACTACTTTTCATCTCCACTCTTTACTGTTCATGGTACTTATACACCATCATTTATCTAATCACCTTACAAGTACTTATTACATCTGTTTTTCATCTTGCCTGTTGTACGAATCAGCATAAAAATCCATGTTCTAGGGCAGGCAACTGTGAGCTGTGAACAGCCATGGTAGTTGCTGAGGGACTGATTCTTTTGGTAGAACGAGAGGAAGTTGCCACCTTGTGCAAAAAAATGTGGAAATATGAAAATAGCTGCCATAGCCCTGCCAAGGGATTTTCCCCTCTGGAATAACAGTTTACACAGCCAAGAAAGTAGGCAGAACTAGGCCCACAAACAGAACAAACAGTTTCTTAAACTCAATACAAATGCACAAGCTGTAGAGGGGTCCTACATGACAGACCTGAATTGGGAGAGTATTTCTTTTACCTTTAACCTTCAGCATTCACAACCACTCCTTAAAAGTATCCCTAGCTGATTTTCTTTTTTCACAAAATACAGAAAATGTTAAAGGCTTTTGAATATACTGTCAATACAATTTAAGTAGAGACAGGGCCTGAATCTGGAGACCCCATGTGTCTGAAACCACATTAGCTTAATTTATTGTTCACAGTAGGCAGTGGTTGTCTGAGCAGATAGGTTTTCCAGTCATTTATTTGACATCATTACAGTTGAATATGCACCAGAATACCATGTGGTGAGTACGTAATAAATCAGCTCATTATGCCTATAATCATTATGATTATGTGTTGTTCCAGATCTCAGTTTTGTTGACATAGAAGGAGGTAAACAGTATAAATTACTGACTCATCAAATGGTTTGTTTTAATTTGTTGAGAAGGGAGAATGTTATTTTTTGTGGTCTGTTTTACATTTAGGATGGCAATAATGCATATATCGAGTATGTGTTAAATGGAAATAGAATAATGTGAAATTAATCACACTAAAATGTGCTTTCACGCTAAGAGTGAAAACCTAAGTGTCATAGCACGTTGACCAAAGGTTCCCATTATACCAAAGGAATCACAAACTCACAAGACGTCTAGAGATTGGAAGGGACCTCTGGAAGTTCTCTGGTCCAACCTCCCATGCTCAAGCAAGGCCACCTAAGACAGGCTGTCCAGGACCACATCCAGATGGCTTCGGAATATCTGCAAGGATGGAGACTCCACAGTCTCTCTGGGCAGCTATGCCAGTGCCTGGTCACCCTCACAGCAAAGCTGCCTTCCAGATGGCCTGCCCCAGCCTGTACCAATGCCTGGGGTTTTTCCTCCCAGGCATAGAGTTTTGCACTTCCCCTTGCTAAAATGCTTCAGGTTCACATCAGCCCATTTCTCCGTCTCATCCAGGTCCCTCTGGATAGCACCATGGCCCTGGTGTATCAGCCACTCCTACCAGACCTGTGCCACCAGCAAAGTTGCTGAGCGTGCAGTCTGCACTATCATCCAGATTGTGAATGAGAACGTTTAACAGTATTAACCCAGTCTTCACCCCTGGGGCACACCACTAGTGACCAGCCAATACCTAAACTTCCTGCCATTGATCATCAACCTCTGGACATGGCTGTTAAGCCACTATTCAATGCAACTCACTGTCTGCTCATCCAACCCATATTCATTGGCCTTTCTATGAGGATCTTAGTGGAGTCAGCCTCAAAAGCCTTCCTGAACTCTAGGTAAACAATAATCACTGCTCTCTCCTCAAGTACCACAGAATCACAGAATCACAGAATGACCGGGTTGGAAGAGACCCACTGGATCATCGAGTCCAACCATTCCCATCAAACACTAAACCATGTCCCTCAGGACCCCGTCCACCCGTAATTTAAACACCTCCAGGGAAGGCGAATCAACCACCTCCCTGGGCAGCATATTCCAGTGCCTAATGACCNATGGCCTGCCCCAGCCTGTACCAATGCCTGGGGTTTTTCCTCCCAGGCATAGAGTTTTGCACTTCCCCTTGCTAAAATGCTTCAGGTTCACATCAGCCCATTTCTCCGTCTCATCCAGGTCCCTCTGGATAGCACCATGGCCCTGGTGTATCAGCCACTCCTACCAGACCTGTGCCACCAGCAAAGTTGCTGAGCGTGCAGTCTGCACTATCATCCAGATTGTGAATGAGAACGTTTAACAGTATTAACCCAGTCTTCACCCCTGGGGCACACCACTAGTGACCAGCCAATACCTAAACTTCCTGCCATTGATCATCAACCTCTGGACATGGCTGTTAAGCCACTATTCAATGAAACTCACTGTCTGCTCATTCAACCCATATTCATTGGCCTTTCTATGAGGATCTTAGTGGAGTCAGCCTCAAAAGCCTTCCTGAACTCTAGGTAAACAATAATCACTGCTCTCTCCTCAAGTACCAAGCCATTATTGTTAATAAACCACTTTTATGGTAATAAATTTTTGCTTATTACGTTGGTCAAGCACAACTTCCTCTTGGTGAAGCCATGATGGCCACTCCCGACGACCATGAGCAATTAAAGATAACTGAGAGTGGCCTTGCTGTGACATCAGCTAGCTCCCCTAGCAGTTGTGGTTCATCCCGTTATGGCCCATGGACTTGCGTATGTTACGTCTGCCTAAGTATTCTCTAACCTTATCCTCACCCACCAGTGTTGTTTTCCCTGCTGTAGAATTCCCCTGGTCTCTGGGAACTGGGATTTCTGAAGGACAATTTTGTTGTTAGTAAAGACTGAGATGAATAAGGCGTTCTTGCAGCCTTTCGCATGCCCTGTGTAATCAGGTCCCTCATCTCATTCAGCGATAGGCCCACATTTTCCCTAGTCTCCTTTTTGTTATCTATGCACCAGAGAAGCTCTTCTTGCTGTCTTTGACATTCCTAGCCAGATTCAACTCCGGCTGGGCTTTAGCTTTCTTGACTTCTCCCTGGATGCTCTTACAACGTATCTGTATTCCTCTCAGGTTACTTCGTCTCGCTTCCTCCCTGTGAATGCTTCCTATTTGTGTCTGTTTGGCTTGGAGCTACTTGTTCATCCATGCAGGCCTACTGGCCCTTTGCCTAATCCCCTCTTTGTTGGGATGGACCGCTCTCAAGTCTGAAGGAGGTGCTGTCTGAATATTAACCAGTTTTCTTGGGCCCTTCTTCCTTCCAAGGCTTTACTCTACCACCTAGACCACTGAAGATGCCAAATTCTGCTCTCCTGAAGTCTAGGGCTATAAGCTTGCTTTTTACCCTCCTCCCTCCCTTCAGAATTCCAAATTCCAACATCTCATTGTCACTACAGCCGGGGCTGCCTTTCACCTTCACGTTCTCAATAGGCCTCTCTTTGTTGGTGAGCTTGAGGTCCAACAAGCACTTCTCCTCACTGGCTCCTCTCTCATTTGGATGAAGAAGTTAACTCGTTCCAAGAACCTCCAGGATTACCTATGCCCTGATGTGTCGTCCCTCCTGTATACATTAACATGGTCAAAGTTCCCCATGAAGACCTTTACGGCACGGTCAGAAGCAAAAACTATCAAGGCCAAAGATGTTTTCAGAGTGCTGTAGAAATTCACATACTTACATATTTTCAGCTGAAATTTGACATAGCTGCTTGAGGTGCACCAATTAGCATATGGGTTCATAAGATTTTAGAAGCACCATGGAACAGGAAACCAGCCCAAATACCTAGTTCACTCACAATGGCATATGATTTGTTCCATGCAATTTTCTTTATATGCCTTTTTTTTTAATAAATACCATAATATTTGAGGGAAACATTCTTAAAGGAAATATAACCTATAGGACCTATTCTTTCTAGCCATAAACAATGTTATCAGTCTCACTCTAATGATCCAGGACTGTTATTACTGTGGCTGAACAGTGTATCCATTTGTGAGATGCCCTGTACAGCCCTTTAGGTATGTGAGAGGTAAAGGAAGAGGAAGATGCTGTGTAACATGTGGAATGAATACGTGCTCTGATCTTCTGGTTGTACAGAAAGTACACAATCACAAAACACACGCATCATGTCACTTCGTGTATGGTTTTCTTCTTCAATACATTCATTTCTAATGGTACTAACGGTACAGCTGCTGACTGCAGGCATCGTACCAGAGGACTCATACCTTTTTTGGCTCAGTACCCAGTCCAAAATGAATGTGTTTATCTACTCATTCACTTTTTTTTTTTTTTTTTGCATTAATGGGGAACAAAGGTGTATGTGCCTTCACAAAACTATAAATGTTAAACGATTGCATTCATAAGTTTGCTCTTCATTTCTCTCTTCGGCTTAATATTCAGCTAGAGTTTTGTCTGGGAAAAGTTTTGCTTTTAATTACTTTCTGATGTATTCGTAACTCCTTTTGCTAAAGAATATGTGAAAGATGTTGCATGAGAAAAAAAAAAGGCTTCTCCAGAATTTAAATTTGGTATCCATGTCATCAAAACTGTAAATATATTGAGAAATATGGTAGAAGCAGTGCAATAAACAAGAAGTCTAATCCACACCAGTGCAGAACCGTGTAGTACTACTGAAGTAAAAGAAACTGCAATAGTTTAGGCCAACTACACCTCTTCTCAACAAGTTATACCATTGCTCATTTTAAAGTCATCAGCTCTATGTTTTCAGTTACAGTAAAGAACTTTCTTTTAGCCAGATGGTGAAATACTTTAAATATGAGGTCTTAATACATTCTAAAAGAGTCTTCAAAGGCACCGTGGAAGTGCGGTTGTCATTTCTAATGATTAATTGTATTCTGGCAGCTCTGAGAAAACCCAGGCTCCTGCTGTCCTGAGCTCTGCCCTAATACACATCAAAACATAATCCCTCTACAGTTAAATTCATGCTTTCACCCTGGTCAATACTAGCAAGTTTAAAAGGTTTAATTTTTTATTATTATTGTTATTATTGAGACCCATGCACACATTTAATTTTAAGCACAGTCTGTTTACTTTAATAAGTCCTAAGTGCAGTGCTTAAAGCTAAGCAACTATCTGTGCTGGCCTCAGTGTATATAAATACCAATATTGCATGATGTACCAAATGAAATCGCAGGCTGTGGTTCAGGGAAGAGAAAAGGATCTAGGGGAAAAAACATGTACATAACAAGAATTTATAAAGTGGCCATGCCCTGAGGACATGTGTGCACTTCATTACCTTAACCAATTCCTACAATGGTCTGAGTCTCTCTGATGCCTTTTCTCGGCTTTCCTACGACATTATTGCATTTGGAAGTAAAAGCATCCATGCCTTACTGGGCATGGAGAAGAGATTATTAGTTGTATTTTAGTCATATTACTGCATTTCTTCCTCTTGGATTTCCTTGTCCATCAGATGATAAGTAGGACCAGTGCTCAGCCAAGCCATGTCTGCTGAAAGCAGCATGGATATTCTCAATACAGACAGAATGTGATGTTTATCTGAAATCGACAGGAAAACATTCTGGCACTGGGTTTGAAGTGCATGGGCACAGAGGGGCTTGGAGCAAACAAAGGTTCCAAGCCCGCTTGTTTCCACCTCAAAATTACAGTTGCTCCTTTCTGGCAGGTGCTGGGATTGATTCCTCCACTTTTTCTGAAGGTGCTTCACAACCCTAAAATAGGAAGTGTACCATAGCCCATATAAAGGCTTTCCAGTCTTTCCAGCTGTATGTATAGGATTATTGTTGCTGTGACTTTCAAGGCTGGATGGTCAACCGCCTCTCTTGGATGCCTTTGAAAATCATTCCATGTTTCCACTTCAATTAATCTCCAAGTAGGTTTCCAAAGAGGAGGAGAGTATTAGCTATATATACCAAAACAGCTAAAATTCCTCACTTTGCAAATGGTTTCATAGGCAAACAAGGGCTGCCTGGAGACAAGCCCGATTCTCACCTTCCTGTAATGTGTTATTTCTTCCTGGGTCAGGAAGGTTGCTGACTAAGAGAGCAGCATTAACATTTTTCAGTAACTCGAACATGGGGAGAAAGATGCAGAAAGGAAAAAATGACAGTGGGATCTTAAAACTACATTAAAGGACACAAGAAGCTTGGCCATCTTGCAGAATTAGTTCTGTTAACTGGGTGCCAAAACAGTGATTTTAGTATCTAAAGGGCGATATTATTAACAGAATTAATCCCAATAAGGAATCTTAGGTTTAGAAGTCTTAGGAAAACTACACTGCTGAGTGGCCCCTGAGGTCCTGTGAAGTCCTTGTAGCAGCAAAGTCTAAGTGCCTACAGCTACCTCTTCATAAAAGCACAATTGCCGACAAAAGGAAATTGCATCATCCAGCCTTACTTCTAATTTAACAAAAAAAGGGGAAGCCTCACTGTGGTAATGTTAGTGGCAGCAGGATTAATTCTAGGAAGTTTGGAAATGTTCCTTCAAAAATAGGCCACTGATTCTGTTTGCTAATTTGACCTCATAATTCTGACTCAGACATGACCGGGGTGAGGACCTGGCTCTGTACAGACCTCCAGGGCACAAAAAAAATGTAGTGCTTATAAAGAGGCCAAAGTAAATAAATGCTACCAGGAACCCCTGGCTGCTCTAGTGTTGTAAATTTTGTCCCTTTCCTGATAAAGTCTGATGCTCTTTCCACTCTCCTCCACTCCAGTGAGGTTCCCTTGTGTTTGGAATGTTCAGGCTTTTAAGAGTACTGCCAGTTCAGTTTTGGAATGTGAAAAGTGGTTATTGTCGGTAAATGTTGAAAATACCTCTTAAATTTCCCATGATTAAATAAGCCACATTCATGAATGGCTATTACATAAATATACGCTGAACCTAATGGCCACTGTTGAGGACCAAATTACATATGCCACAGTAGGAAATGCAAGATGTTTTTCATGATCACTTAACCCATGAGTCAAAGACATTTAGGATCAATAAATGAGCCTCAGAGTGTTTTGCAGAGCAGCAAGTAAATTATGGGTCCATTCATATGGATCAAGGGAATACGACTCATTGATATTTATGATGACTACAGATAAAAATATTTCCTTAGGTCCTCTAGTCAATTGTTCTTCCCCCACCCCAATCTTTTCCATATTGCAACAGAGTTCTCCTCACAGCTCATCCTGTAGTTTTGGAAATCCTGCTCCCTTTTATCCTTAAAAGAAGGTGGAAGAGTTACAACCTCTACTTGGCTCGAATCTCTCAGGCTCTGCTGAACCATTTCCTGTGACTGCAGCAGAGGGAGATAAAATTCCACACTGGTGGGAATAAACCTAGCTCAGGTCAAAGATTGCCAGGCAGTTGTGAGCATGGTTTAGTGTTTGATAGGAATGGTTGGACTCGATGATCCGGTGGGTCTCTTCCAACCTGGTTATTCTGTGATTCCAACCCAAAGCATCTTTAGCTGCTGATATTTCTCCTTGGATCTATGGTTGTCTTAAGGCTGATGGGGGTTTTTTGTTGGGGGGGTGGGTAGGGGTGTTGTGACAGCTCTACAGGCAGCGCCTCATGCAGAAAGCCAAATTTGCCTGTCAGAACCACCAATACAAGCCGAAAGCGTGACGAGGGCTGATCGGGATTTGCATACACCGCAGTGCCACATCCTACAAATCCCTACAAAACTCGGCAGGCGAGCGGGGAGTTTTTCCCCCGGCTGCCACACGCAGGGCTGGCGAAGGGGCTTGGAACGAGCGGGTCTGGGACGCGCAGCTCCAGCCCTTCTGCCGGGAAGCATCTTCAGCGCCTGGTTTCGTCGCAGGAGCCGGCGAGGGGCGGCTCGGCAGAGCCAGCAGAGGGCTGAGACGCGGCCGGCGTGAGCTGGAAAAGCATCCCGGCCCCAATCGCCCGCCCCCCACGGCCGGGAGGGCCACCCCAGCCAAGCCCTCCTCCTCCTTTTTCCTCCGCCCTTCCTCCTCCTCCTCCTCCTCCTCCTCCCGCCGCCGCCGCCGCACACCCCGAGGAAGGGCTTGTTTTCCTGCCCGGATGATGAATTTCTCCGCAAGGTCATCCCAGCCCGCGGCGGCCGGGAGCCGCCGAGCAGGTAAGGGGCGGGCGAGCATCCCCGCGGGGTTTGTCGGTGCGGGAGGGGAACGGGGTCCCTGCGGGGACAGGTGCCCGGGGGTGCTGGCCGCGGGGACGCAGGCGGAGCCGTGCCCGGTGCGGGGATGCGGTGCCGAGCCGGGCTCCGCGGCAGGAGATGCCCCGCAGAGTGGTCCCCTCGAGGGCAGCCGGGCTGGGTGAGCTCCCAGGGGGCCTCGCTGATCCTCTCTGCTCATTTCTGAGCTCTCTGGAAGCGGGTTTGGTTCCTGGGTGTCCACCAGCACACAGAACTTCAAATATATACACACACACACACACCCTCTTATAATTATACATATAGATGTATAATATATACATGTATTATACATGTATAATAATAATACTTGGGGCACCTTATCATTATTATAATATATACGTGTGTGTGTAATATATAGAGAATGGTTTGGGTTGGAAGGCACGTTAATGCCCATCCAGTTCCAGCCCCTTGCCGTGGGCAGGGACACCTCCCACCTGACCAGGCTGCTCAGGGCCCCATCCGACCTGACCTTGAACACCTCCATTCACAACTTCCCTTGATAACCTGTTCCACTGCCTCACCACCCTCATCCTGAAGAATATAACTCTCTCTCTCTGTATGTATGTATGTATGTATGTGTGTGTGTATGTATGTATGTTTGTGTATATATGTGTGCGTATTTATATTTATATCTGTATATAAATATACATATAATAATAATGATAAGGTGTCCCCAACACCCCGCTGCATTGAGCAGGGGGGATGCACAGTGCAGGGTCACAGCAGCGGTTCCCTGCGCTGCGTTGCAGCAGAAGGTGCCCCGGTGGCCACCACCGTGGGGTGCAGCCCCTGCCCCCTGCTTTCTGCCTCCCCAACGTGGGGTTCAGGGTGAAAGAATATCCCCCAGGCTTCCATGTGCTCCCTGGGTCGAAGCCATCAGACACAGCCATGTGGCTGCAGAGGTCTCCACAAAACCCAGGGCTCCCAAAACAGTGCTCTTCAGGGTGCTGGGTTGAGAGGGAAAGGGTGGTCTACTCAGATTGAGAGCTGGGACATTGGGGTCAAGTGACAGCATGCCTTGACAGCTCACCTGGGGATGCTCCCCCATTCGCTAAATGTGCATTGAGCAGCCTAGCTTAGAGTGTTAGGGTTGGGAACAAATCCCTAAGCATCCTTTTCTTCCTCCTGCTGAAGTCAGTGACAAACCTGTGGGTGATCTTGCCAGCTGCCAGTCTGTGACTTGTGTTGTCTATGGATCAGCCTACTTTTTGTGCCCTGTACAGGCCTCGGCTTCATGAATGGTTTTTTTCTTTATCCTTCTTTTCCTCGCTGGAGAAGGTAACAATGCTGCTGGTGGATTTATTAGAGTTATAAGGCATTATTATGATCCCATAGTCTAAACTCTTCCATCCTATAAAGCATAGACTATTTCCCAGCAAGTCCAAGGTCTGGCCCACCAGCCTCTTCAAACAGTCCTGATTTAATGACTTGCAATGATGGGGAATTTACTGCATTCGTGGATAATTGGCTTCGATTGTTAATCTCGTTGTTAAGCGCTGACATCTCTTTTCCACTTTGAACCTTCCTGACTTCATCTTCTATCCACTGGATCCTGTAATGTCTTTGTCTGTCAGATTGAATAACTATCTAGTTTCAGATCGTCTCTCTCTGCTCAAGTGTTTAAGGGCAGTAATTAAGTAGCCACTTAACGTTGTCTCTGATGAGATAAATAGGCTGAGCTCCTTTGGTCTCTCACTGGAATGCAGATGTTTCTAAGGAGGAACAGTTCAGTTGCTTTTCTCTGAGCCCCCACTGTTGTCCTCGCTGGCCACCAGCACTGCACAGTTGATTCCAGGGAAGATTGCGTTAATGTCACGTGTGGAGATAATACCCTCATGTTCAGAATTCCCCTGTCTGTTCACCCAAGGGGAAGATCTTTCCTTTCCCACGATTTCACGGTGGGAACTTCTGTTCATTGTGTGCACTGATCCCTGCGTTTCTTTGCGAGCCAGGGTTTTCTCAGATGGCCTGTCCTGTAAGGGCCATTTAAATTAAATCTTCCTACATGCGTAACTTTGGATCTGCCTATATTAAACAGATTGCTGTCTCCTCCCTCCTCCTATCACTTCACTTCCAAGGAGACTGCATCTCAGGAATGACAATAGAGCTCTGGAGTTTCTCTTTCCAGAAGTCAGCTGAGTTTTTTCTTGGGACTTATGTGCTAAAACAGTCTTTCTTCTTGGTAACAATTGCTCCAGATGACCTTAAAGTTATTTAAAGTTTACTGGGGGAGAAGTTATACTGAGCAAGATACAAACTGAAAGTGCCCATTACAGTGAAGTGGTTTCATAACAGCTTTCATTCAGCTGTGCCTCCAAGTGTTGGTAAGAGAGAAAGAGATTTGCTTTCCTGTCTTACAGAACTGCATCTAGGCAGATGCATATATTGTCATTATGTTGCAAATCTTTAACTTGAATTTTGCAGAGGTTACTTACACCAAAGTCTACTTAAGCCTGGATTTATAGCTCTCTTTAGAAAGCACAATGTCTGAGAGTATGGACCAGAGATGAGTGTTTTTAACAGGATGTTGTCAAGTTTTTCAGTGGCATGTAGTAACTCAAGGGTACTGAAAGGATGAGATTTAGTAGTCTGAAGGAACCTGCTGTGGGAGATCATATAAAATATTATAACAAAGTCCTTTGAAGTAGGCTTTTTCTGGTGGTGGTGGGTTTTTTCTTTGGTTGGCTTTTTCGGATTTGGTGTGGGGGTTTTGGGGAGGTTTGGTGGAGTGGTGCAAACCACCTCAACTTAGACTGTCTAAGACCTTAACGTGCTCTGATGGAGGATGATGTAAGAAAGATCCAAAAAGGTCTGTATGTGCGGACCATCCCATGAAGTAAGATGACAATCCTTGTAAGGTAGGTTTGTTTGCATGAATGAAGATAGCAGGTTTCAGCCTTTAGAATGACCTAGTTGTCTGAAAAGTATAAACTGTGACAGATGAATGAGGTACCCTTAGAAGATCTGAAAATCATTATTGAGCTCAGATATCACATCTGATCAAATAGGGTAACACTGTGAGTTCTAGAATTGTGGTGAATTTTCTACAGGATGGTGTCACCATCTTAGGAATTGTTTATCAATTGCTTATATAATTCTATAACCCTCCAACATTAGATTTCGAAATTTTACTGCCTGGGAAGTATCTTTCCTCTGATCCATTCAAAGTCAGCTTCTGTCCTCCAGACTAATCAGGCTAGTTTCTCTGAGTTTTTCCAACACATGCCTTCCATTCTCAAGGTTGCATCGTCAAGTTATTTTGCAATCAGAGGAACATGAATACATTTCTATAGGGCAACTAGACCCAAAACTTGTACATGCTTGAGTAACAATGAATATCCTGGACCCACCTAAAATTAAGAACAGTGACTGTTAATTAATCCTACAAGGCCAGGACAGACAGAAGACAGTCTTTTTGAGTCTCAAGCTTAGTGTCAGCTAAAGTCTGTCCAGCAAGTACTGGGTTAGAGTTGAAGGATTTCATTAGCAAAAGAGGTTGAGTGTAGTAAAATTTGTCAAATTTGGGTCCTACAACTGTTAGTGTCACCTTTATTTTTAACAACATGAATCTCCTTCATCAGATGCAGTTGCCGCTAAGGAGAACATGATTATACAAAGAACAACATCCTGCCTCCAGTATGTTTGCACAATTATCACTGTTGTAGGAGTAAAACCAAGCTGCTCGTAGTCTTACAGCTACAGACAGAGTGTAATTTTGTAATTTGTATGACTGTGCTTCTAGCAGCACATAATTTCTTAATTTATAACCTCACAGGAAAGGCTGAGGTGGGATATAGGCTAAATCTGTTGCCTTTGTGGATTTAACAGCAATCAGGATTAAGAGCTGATATTATCTAATGGCATGTAATGACTTCATAGCTGATAAAACTTTCATACCTGCCCCACACAGTAAGGAACTGGGCAGAAGTCTTTAAAATTAGCTGTGTTGTTACTGGCAGTA
The DNA here is from genome assembly GCA_013389865.1 of Piaya cayana. NCBI lineage: Eukaryota > Metazoa > Chordata > Aves > Cuculiformes > Coccyzidae > Piaya > Piaya cayana. The sequence goes on along the minus strand of WAAB01009627.1, from coordinate 44,043 downwards.
CTTTGTTACTTACTGTGGTGGTACTTTTATATTATTATGGAAGATTTGAAATGTAACAGATGTCAAAAAGTTGTAACAAAAGTCAAAAGTTATTTCTGTATTAACCTTGGATATAACTGGATGCGCTAACTGTAAGTGTCAATACTGTGTGACAAAATGTCTGAACTGATGCTATATTTGTTCGTATGCATTGGATCCTTTAGGTAAACATAATCTTTTTAAAAGCCAGAACAAAACAATGATTGATAGTATTTACTGGGAGTAAGCAAGTTCTGGATATGTTCTGAATGCAATTAAACTACCTTCCAATAGGAAAAGCCTTTGAGAGCCTATCTGAGTACAGTTTATTCTTGCAAATAGTAAAAAAACCCAAAAGGGCTACACGTATCTGTTCTGTTACATACACGGACTTTGAACTCAGTAACAGTTCTATAGAAACAAAGACTTGTACTGATTAAATTTTTAATCACAGATGATCGGTTACTTATTAAAATTGAGTGATTTGCTTCTTGGAGTCTATGGCTAGTAGTTTGCATTTGTAAGTTGGCAGCAAACCCAATAGGGCAGAGGTGTCAGCATGCTGCTGTGTAAATAAGGAAAAGATGCAATGCCAACACTTGCAATCCCATGCGGTGTGTGTTGGAGAGAGGCAAAGGGAAAAGTAGAGTCCAAACCAGTAGCTACTAGGAGCCGGCTTAATAATGCCCCAATTTGTCCTTTGTCAGCAATGGACACGTGTGCTTGGGGAAAATAATCAAGCGGAAGGAAGAAATGCCAACAGTCACAAATATGGCAATGAATGGCTATAAAAGTTTATATCTGGGTGCTGCAGGCACGTGCTTTCAGAACAGATTGAATTCTTCTTTTTGCTCCACCATTTCTAACTCTGTGATACTGTGTTACAAAACTTGGTGGCAGGGAAGGAAGTTGGTACCACAGCCCCTATCAGTGAGACATTGAGGGAGATCCTGTTATTTTTTTGAATGATCCAGAAACAAGAGGCTGTATCTGTTTTATCTGTGGTTGTCACTGTTAGCAATACCCATTACTTTTACTGTTCATTTTAGTGTATTTATTATACATTAATAAAATATGGTAGTAGCAGTTGAGTTGGCTTGCTTTCTTGCCTGCTTTCTTCCCTCTTAAAGTAATTCTCTTAGAAGGACAAGAATGAGTTAAGCAAGGGTAACAAAAACTGACACTCCTGTACTTTGTTAAACTATTAGTCTCCGTATTATTAGCATCTCTATATATTTGCTACTATTATCTCTATCTAACAGATACTCAGACGTTGTATCACTTAGCAAATTATGACAATTCATTTTCTGAGCTAAGTTGTATCACTGTCTAGCTTTGGAGATGAAAATATTCTACTTATGGGGTGAAGAAGTTTTGGGTTTTATCGTAAGAAGAGTGTATTCTGACCTGAGAGTTTTCTCATTTCCCCCTCAGGCTGCCCTCACAGTCTGTACCGAGGCAAGGAACTCAGGTATAATAAAATAGATACAAAGCACATTGCAAGAAGGAAGTCTTGGTTTGGTGAACTTCTGATCCAGGAAGCAGCAGAGCTGCTAATTTTAAAATCATTTATACCGTCTGTGGATTTATTGTAGTTACGTAGTAATACTGTACACACTGTCATTTGTGTGCATACGTGTTAATGCACAAATGGAGGAGGAGCAGGTAAGAGCACGGTTTCCTGACAGGCTGGTTGTCTGGCAAGAGATAACAACTATGCATTTGTTCAGCTGAAGCATGATTAGGACTGAAGTAACTAGTGTAGGAAAGGTGGCTTGAAAAGAGCCTGCAATCAGAAGAAATATATTCTTATTGTCTGAAAAAAATAATATACCAGTCATAGGCAGAAGATAGCAACCGGTTATTCCGCTTTGGAGAGGCAGGTCTTATTTGCCCCTTTTTTCTGACCTTTCTTCCTGCTAAATGGACTAAGTGTTTGTGAAAATCTTGAATAGTAATTGTTTGCTTGAATTGTCTGTGACACTTGTATCTTGAGTTTCTGCTGCAGCTCGATGATGGTAATTAATATTGTCAGCTCATCATAATCATCGTACAATTATCACCAGTTGGTGTTTTGTCCCAAAGAACAGGATGGCTTTCTATATGCATATGTGAAGTGTGTTTTTTTTCTTCTTTTGGAGGAAGTTGTACAAATATTGGTTGCTGTGATCCAATAGAAGATGAAAATTCTTCTTAGTGAGATTAATGTGCAGACAAACAAAAATCTCAGTTTTTATGAGGGAAGTGAAAAAAAAGAGGCAAAATGAAAGAAGGTGCTGTGCAATTATTTTTATCCAATAGAATGCAAAAAGAGAACAAATTCAAACAGATGACACAAATACTATGCTACATTATGACTAATCTTAAAAGGGTACTATGAAAAGCAATGGCTTTTCTCAAATGATGACAGCAAAGTCAGTGAAGATTTAATTCAGAAAATTTGCAGTGGCTACAGGACCCCTTTTTACATGCAAGATTAGACCTGCTGCTCCATGATAAAAAAAACACTAGAAATCTGAGGAAAATCAGTCAAGGTGTGGAAACAATGGGAATTCCAACACAGGATAATGAAGGATGTGATCCTGCCTTGAATTTGTATAAACAAGAGTCAATTCATTAACATTTGTGTGCAAAACAAATAAAAATAGTAATGTGGTTGGGTTTAATTTTCAGATCAGTGGATTTCTTTCCTGGGTGGAACAGAAAAGGAAAAGAGCTGTGAAATGGTTACTACTCTGATTTTACATGGTTTTGGGAAGAGATGAGTATTCCTGTTGGTCTCGAGCGTGTTTTTTCTGATAAGGAAATGTGGGTGTCTGTCAGCTCGGGGGGGAACAGAGTCCCTTAACCTAAACCAGGCTGACTAAAAGTGATTTTCTATTCTTGGGCAGTAATTTTGCCTTAGTAAAGAAATGGCAAAACATGTTGAAGTCTAAGGACTGGTGTGTTACCTCAGGTGTGTTGCCAGTGGGAACTTAGTCCAAAAAGTAGAGTGACTGCTGAGTGCTCAGGGAACTGACCTTCTCCAGGACCCTGACCACAGGGTTCCCAAAAGCAGCATCAAGCAGCAGAGTAAATCTGGAAAGTTGGTTTAATGGACTAGATAGGAAATATTCTAGCAGAGATGATGATGTGGACAGGTCACTGTTGCATTTTAAGTCCCTGTTTTCTTAGACTACTAGAGCTAGAATTCAGAGCAGATTTTAGGGTGCCCTTTGGGCACTGAGGAATGAAATAGATATCACCAGGCCCCAACTTCATAAAGCAGAGAGGTGTAAAAGTCCTATAAAAACTCAGCTTTAGAAATGAGTCATTAGGAAAATGATATAATCTAATAAGCATGCTGGTGTGTGTAGGGAGGAGTAAAATTAATGTGATAAAATATTTGTCAGAAAGATGATACTTTGAGAAGATCTGTGTGGAAACAAGATGACAATTATTCCACCCTGAAAGGCTGGTATTTCACAAGTGCTGCAAGTTTCATAACACTTTGGTATGCCACAGCATCTCCATATTTATTAAAAGAAAATGTTAATCCTCCCCTTGAGGTTAATAATAAGGGAGAATCTGTTAAAAGCCAGTAAATGGGTTATGAAGGTCTATGTAAGTTTATCAAAACACAGATTTCTGCCTAAGCTAAGCAGTAGCCTTCCAGGATCTCCTGTTCCAGCACTCTGAAATGTAGTGTACAGGTTTACATGCAGTCTGTAGGGACAGATATCCCAATTACAAATGCAGCTGTGTTAATATTTGACAATTCTTAGCTGGAGCACCAAAAGCATTTTCACAGAAAGAGTAAGTGAAATTTCTAAGGGCCACCCCAGGTCTGTGGTAGAACAGATTGAAGTGACCTGGCTTTCAGGCTCCTGCCGGCTGCCCTGTCCTTCAAATAAGCCTGTTCATGCCATAAGCATTAGCGCTGCTAGCTGCAAGTATGTTTTCATCTACCTCAGCCAAGGGCTGAATAGACTTGGAAGACCCGTACCCTGTATCTGGTGACTTAAAGTCAGGACTGTGCAGAATCTGTGGTGTTTATCTTGTGCCTGAGCCCATAGGGTTCATGGAGCTAAATTCAACGTGTAGTTTTCCACATGTGCAAATGATGCTAGAAATGCATGAGGATTGCCCTGAAAACCATGATAAGGAATAATAGCTGTTCCTTTCCTGAGAAGTTGAGCAAGCTCCATCAGGAGATGCAGAGGCAAGCTTTAACAAATGGATATTACAGAAGGATTAAGTTCATTAATTTAGCTGTTTGTGCTTTTGGCACTTCGTAATTAATCCAGCCTTTATTGATTGTTTAAGTCTCAATTAGCTTGATGCCTAAGAAATGGAAGCGACATTTTCAGATCAGTGGAAGAAACTAAAAGGGAGATGGTCTTCCCTTTGGTGAGGAGAGAGATCTTTACCTCCAGGTGAGTTCAGTGTACCCCTCAAGATAAAGGGAACAATTAAAACCTCAAGTCATGAGGCCACTTTACACCATGCACAGTTCAATAAAAGCACATAACCAGTAACATGTCTTAAGATGCGTGGGCCTTCCCTCAGAAATACTCCTGTATTAAAGGGTCTGCTTTGAGAGTTGCTTCCAGCTGGACCGTGCTTGGCCATTATCATAGAAACATGTGCAGCATTTATCCAGTTCAAAGGATGCTCTTAATATGAAGAACCTCTAGGAAATATTGCTTGGAAAATGTATTTTCATAATAAAATGACCTATTTTAGAAATGTTTTTCCATGGTAGATGAGGCAGGAAGGTGGCAGGAGGCTTGTCAAAGAGATGGACAATAAGCACGCTCGCACTTGCAAGCCAATGAGAAGATGAGTGGACTGAATGTATTAATACAAGTTAGCACATGGGGTTTTTTTAGATAGGTTTCTGCATGCAGGGTATTTGTATGTGTCTGTTATATCCAAATGAACATGCCTGCAAGAATGCAAGCAGACGTTCTTGCAGGCAGCCAACCCAAACACACAGATGACAGAGAGACAGCCCACACAGTATCTGTTTGAGCTGCTCCTCAAAAACCCTTAGTAGAAAAAAAATAAAGTAAAAAAGGAGACAAAAGTAATATGGGGTTTTTTTAAGTGTCTACCAAGAAAGCAAGCTTCAATTACATTTCATATTGAATAGTATGATCCCAACTAGTGAGCTGTGTAACAAGTGTTATTTGCTGTTACTCATCAGTTCCATCTGCACAGAATCTCCAAGACAACCCATGTGTTGCTTCTCCAGTAGCACAGCCTGTGTTCTAGTGACTAATGAATCCCACCTACTCAACCCTCAGTTTGTCTCATCTTTTGCCTGTTGAAATCTTCTTTTTCAAGGTGATTTGTAATCTAACTTCAGCAATCAATCTTTAACTACAACATGAATTCAACTAGTTGGCAATCAGAGCCACACCTGTTATTGTAAAATCACATCAGAGTCAGTAGCTAACACCGTGCTCAAAAAAACAAACAAAACAAAACCAAAAACCTTAATTATGTGGGTGCAGTTCACCCCTGCCGTTAAAAGCTGTAATTCCTTTGATGCAAACCCCATTAAATGGAGCTGCTTGAGGTATCCAACCAGTAATATTAAATTGGTATGAAATTATTCCAAACACTGTAGTTGCCATCCTGACATAAGGCCAAACAATATCATCCTTCCAGTCATCCAAACTTAGGCAGCTGATTTAGAATGACTCTAGAGCGGATGAGGTAGAGATGAATGGACAGACTGTTTGGCCGTGGTACATCAGCCAGTAGAATGCCCCTTGAAATTCTTGTCCCCTACATTCTTTGGAGATGGTCCTGAAATACTCCTAACCTGCATAGAACAATTTTGCTACCCTAAGTACTGGATAATGATGATGCTGAACTCCCAAGAGTTAAAAGTTTGATTTTTCTGTCAGCAGCTTCTGCAAATCCAGAACCCATCTCCAATGGTCTTTGCATTAATGCAGTGTGCTGTGCAGAAGGTTTCAAGCCCAAAGTTTTCTATGCAGTAGCTTGTTGCAATAGCTGTTAGTGAATTTAGCAAAGATCAGAGTGGTAGTAAATTTGCAGAGAAAAAGACACTGAATAGATCTTGTCTGGTTGCAGACAGGAGTTTTCTGACTACTTCTATGCAGTCTTCCTGATGCTTCTTTAATCCTTTTTCTGAACGGTTAACGATAAAATTACCTGTTTTCTAGCAGACCATACGTTGGCTCTCACTAAGATTTTGCACAGTGGAGTTCAAGTCATTTAAATGTATCTGTTAGCTTAGGTTTGGAAGCATTTTGAAGGAATGCATGTGTAAAATATATTACCCCTTGAATTATACAGTATTCTTCCATCTCCCCTTCCACTTCTTGAATGCTGGCTTATTGTGTTGCATGTGGAGTTTTATCATGGGTTCCTGAGCTGAACTCCATGATGAGGATTTAATATCTCCTGTAATCACACAGTCTCAATTTGAAATTCTTCACTGCTGACAGTTGAAATGGTTAATCAGTCATGTATACTTAATGACTAATTCTGCCTTTCTTGAGAGAGGATTTCCTGTTTGTGGCTGAAATGGGGGTAGTTTGAGGGGAAGTGGGCTTTTCCTTTCTGCAGGTAAGCATTTTTTTTAGTTCAGTCTGTTTGCTGTCAGGTTTTTTTGCTTCTTAGAATCATAGAATAACCAGGTTGGAATAGACCCACAGAATCATCGAGTCCAACCATTCCTATCAAACACTAAACCATGCCCCTTAGCATCTCGTCCACCCATGCCTTAAACACCTCCACGGTATCCTTATAAAAAAAAATACTTTATGTGTTGTTAGAGAGCAGCTTTTTGAATAGTGTTGTTAGTCACCCCTTGAAACAAAGAGACCTAACAGATTACAAATGGAGAAAAAATATCCGCCAGCATCAGAGCCTTAAAAGACAAACCAGTGATTACAACAGTCAAGCTGAGCGTGCAGCGTGAGTTAGCAAGAGGTATGAACATAGTCACCATCACAAATATTTAAGTTGTGATAAAACTGTTTTTGAAAAGGATGCTATACCATGTTGCAAAACGTGATTTTAAAAGGTCTGTTTCCTGTGAGCAGTTTCCTGGCCTTGAGCTATATGAAGCTGTGAAATGGTCTGGCAAGGAGCACAGAGTAAGAGACAGATGGGGAATCAGTGCTGGAAGAGCATTCAAGCCTAGGTCCAGGAGGCAGAGGGCCAACAAATTTCTCTATCACATGGACCAACCAACTTACCTTTTCCTGCATGTCCTCATTTTTCTGACCAAGCAGCTCTCCCCTTACCTCTTAATGCCTTCTTACCTAGCCAGAATTCACTCAGCTGGTGTACAGATAGGTCAGCCTCATAAATGGAGTAAAGTCGTTGAGTCCATGTGGGAGGGCTCATCTTCCTGGGATCAGCATTTAGCTTCATTAGCCAGTTTTGTGGGAGAAACTTAGGACAGTAACCTTGAACTTCAGCAGCTGAGAAACTTGATCTAGCTGTTACCTAGAGAGAAGACCAGGCGACTAATGAATTCCCAGGGGTTGCAACTTTTCCCTTAAAATAAAGGGCAAAGTCCTCCACACACACACTCAGGGAAAACAGCACATTTTCTGTCCTGGGAAAAGCAAAAGGGTGAGAGTTTTGAAGTGATCATGAGGGATTTTCCAGCCCATCTGCAGTGCTAACCGAACATCTGTCTCTTTCTAACCACCTCCTGTGGCAGTCTGCATTTGCAAAAATGTTTTTCTCCTGTTGACTTGGGGTAGAGCAAACCCAACGGTTTTCCTGTGCCCACCTATGGGTGTGGCTCAGAGTTGTTAATAAACAGATGAGGGAGCAGAATGAACAGAGTTGAGGTAGTGAGGATCAAGCTGTGGTAATTACCTGGGTAGTGTTCACCAGGGGCTGAGCAAGGATGGAGGGGAAGGTGCAAGCACCTCATCTTAAGTGACAGCAAGCTTGTTGGAGTGGGGGTTTTGATAATAAGGCTATACAAGGAATGCCTGATGAATTGCTTTTATTTTCCTAATTTTGTAGCCTGGACTTGCTCGATTTTCTGACTTAATCTGCCGCTGTCCACATATTTCTTCCATTCATTCTTGATCTGCTCTCAGACCCTTTGCTCAAGCACACAAGCTACAGGTATATTGGAGGGGGTCTAGTGGAACAAACCACTAGCCTAGAAGCAACTCACCTGTAAGTAGAAAAAAAAATAATTGAGTGGAGTAGTTTCCTCCTGCCTTGTTGAGATTGAATATCCTTATATCTGTTGTCAAACGTTCATACCCCATCCAATCCTATGTCCTGCTCAAGCTTTCTGAAGAGTAAGAGTGTTAAAAGAACCCTTTTCAAAAGTGCTTACCTCCTTTTACGAATATTTGACTCACCTGTAAGTAGGCAAGTAGTTTTCTTGGGTTGCAAGTACTTTTCTTGGGTGGATGGCCTTCCTAGGTCAGGAACATCGTTTGTTTGCTCAGCTGTAAGGTGGTGGTTTAGGGGTTTTGTGGGTTTGGGTTTTTTTCTTTCACAAATGCTGGTAGCAGCATATACTGTACACTTGTTTAGTTTTCTAGCTTATGCTTTAATAGAGGTACCAGTCTGCTTTGCCTCATAATAGATTCAGCACTTGCTGTATGGCAGTAATGAAGCAAGGGGACACCCCTTTTAAGAATTTTTGGTAACATGTCAAAGGTGGATCTCTAAAGCCAGATTCCTATGCTCATGATTGCAAAGAGGTTTTAGTAGTAAATTATGAGACTTAGGAGAAAGGTTCTGTAGTTAAATCACTAGCATTAGACACTGACTGTTGCATCAATTTCTCTGTGATCTTAAGCTGTGTTAGCTTCTAAAGAGGCAGATATAGCTCTAATTCCTACCTCTACTGTGTGTCTTGCCTCTTTAGTATTTCCATGCTCGCGTGTAGCATCCAGCAAAATGGCAGAATGTGGTAGGGCCTTCTGGCATTTCTTGGATAAGAACAGGAACAAAGATTAGTATTTTCAAAACTATTGAGCAACTTTCAGATCCCACTGGCTTTACTGGTATTTCTGATTATTCAGCTCTTTTGATGATCAGACTTCTTCAAATGCTTAGCTTTAATCATCCAGATTAGGCCAGATGACTGTCTTTGTTAACATATATAAAATCTTCTGCGTGTATATATATGTCTGTCTGCAATGATTTATATATGCATAGTTTGTGGTAATAAAAATTATATCCATAAATAGGATGTCAATAATAATAAATTGTGAAAGAAAGCCTACTGTTCATCCACAGCTGCCAATGACTGGTTATGGTATCTAGTGCTTATCTTCAAGAAGAAGGTTCTGTGTGGAAATAAACCATCTTGTCTGGATTTTCATACTGCCTCTACGGTTGCTGTGTGTTTTTTTGCTTCTTCAAGTATGCCTCTGTGCATGAGGCATCTGCGTTCAGTGCAAGTCCGGTAATTAAGCCCTAAGCTGTGAATGATCCTTTTTCAAGCCCTGCCAGCTTCCACTCCAGCTGACTTAGAAACAAGGACAAAGCTATCGCGCAGCCCTGCTTGCTCACAGCTGTGCTCTAGCAAGGTACAGCCTGACCTCAGCTCACTTCTATGATTTGCAGGTTAAATATGCTGGCAGCTTGAGCAATGGCAGCTAAAACTGCTCCAGCGAGGAGTAAAAGGGAACACAGTCTTATAAACTCTGTAATTGCCTAAGGCTGCCACTTCTTTGGGGGGTCTGCTTTTTTTTCCCCCCCCTTTGAAAACTTGTTTGCTTTTGTACCATGAAGCAGCTGTAATTAGCTTGAGAAGCTTCTAGATCTACCATACATAAAGGGGAGCTAGATGGATAGCTGCCATGGTCAGTGCTTGTCACTCTGCACATGATGCTGCTTGTTTGGGCTTGGCCAGGTGGTCAAGGCATCCAGCTTCCATAAACTTGAGACTTTGCTAAACCCAAATGTGATATCTTGTTTGAGCTGTCATTTTAATTAATACTAATTATACCCATTAACTAATTTGGCAATCATCCTGAGGGACAGTGATTGAAGTCAAAGTTAATGGGTTTTACCAGTGCCTTCATCACAGCTGAATTGCTTCAGTTACCTGATAAATGGAAAAATGAGCAGACCTGGGTTGAACGCAGAATAGATGAAGAGATATGCTCAATATTAGGCTCAGTGTAAGCTTTGGACTCTAGGTCTGGAAGATCCTAGCCCTCAGCAGGAGTGGAGATGTCACGGTCCAGCTTGCAGAGGTCCAGGGTATAGATGCAGTTGTGCCATATGGCAACAGGCAAGGATTTGGCTTATGATGACTTCAGTAATTGAGTCCTAATATTAATATTATTATTAGCTTTGAAAGGCCTTACAAAATAAGACATGTTGGTTCTCTCCAGCATGCTTTATTGGACTAGTTTCTAGGTTTTGCGTTACTTTCTCTTAAACATTTGCTGTTTTCAGGATGTATTTCTGTGTTTAGTTTTGGGAAGGTCTATCTGTGTCAGAGCCAGTCTAAGACGGTATATAAGAAGTTGTCTTATGAGCACTGTGATTTTTAAGAATTCAGAAGCAGGAAATGTAATTGTTCTTAAACCTGTGGAAGAAAATCCACATTTAAAACAGGATAAGAAGCTGTAGGGAATTGGGTACCTCAGTCTGCCTTGTTGGTTTGAAAGGATAGAAGCACGTTGCATCTAGGGATAAAAATACATGTTTTGAATAAACCATTGTTAGGAGACAATTCTAATGGAAGGGAGGATGATTCCTGTGATTGTTAGTGCAAGAGATTTTTATGCTCCTGTGTTGCCTCCAAGGGCAATTCTGAAAAGCTATTACCAACAGACACCTGTGGGATAGACTGCAAATAACGAGTTGTTCCTAAAAATATGCTGTCATACAGCACAGCTGTTGGTGTTTTTCTTTGCTGCAGGAAGGCAGAGGTGTTGAGAGTTACGTGGTGACGGAGTTGGCTTCTTCACCCAGAGAAAGCACTGCAGTCTCTTTGTTCAAGCACAGCCAGGTGGATGAAGAAGACTTAAGAGACTCTTTTTGTCCTGAAGAGCTCTCTGGTTATAGAGTGAATTTCAGGACTCAGAGGTGGTAAGGTAAGCTTTGGGGGTTGACTTCTAACAGTGCTGAGTTTATGTCAGTGCTTTTTCTTAAGCCAAGATCTAGAACAATCGGTTTCTTTCAATTTTACCTGATCAGATCTGCTGTGGTGGCAGTCAGTGTCATCTGGGAGGTTTCTCAGATATGTTTTTCAACTCTGCCTGTCAGCTCTGAGTGGAAACTGAAAAAGACATGGTGTGGTTTATAAGTGATATATTTTACCAATACGTTCCTATCTAGTATTTGCCTTCATTAGCGTCAAGTGGCTGGAAGTTCTCATGCGACTGCAGTGCTGTATATAGGGTTAGGCTGTTTCATCATTTCTGGATATAAAAAATGATCGTGTTACTGACTATCTGCAATTCATGACAAGTGCAGTTTTTCCTGGCTTTGCAAGGTGACATTTAGGATGTGTTGCCCTGTCACTGGTTAGCATCCCCTGCCTTCCCTGTGTACCACGTGCAGTAACTCATCAGTTGGAAAAAACAATGATGTATGAGTCTCAGGTTTCATCTAATTCCACTGGAGTCAATGTTCAACAAAATAAAGCTTATAACTTCAACTAAAGGAAAAAAGGAGTCTGAGGCTGAGATGACAGCTTTTCACAAAATGGTCCCACTGAAGTCATATTGTAAGCTCGTGTGACTAAGGTGAGGAGGTTAGAGTCGGTAGCTGAATGTACAGGTTTGAGTCATTGCTCTCAAAAGCGTGTTTACTCGTGTTGTAAAGATACCACTGAATTGTTCCGATTTTATCTCTAAACACTGAAGGCTTCCAGCCTGCAGCCATTTGGTTTCCTGCAGAGTCTCAATGAATCAGACAAAAAAGTGGCTTAGCACACGATGCTTTCTCTTGTGTGTTTTTAAAAGGTGTTTAGCAGAAGGCGGTTTACTAAGGAGATTATTTTGTGCTTTTTACTGCCTCTGTTGTCAATGACTGAGAGCAATGAAGTGAGGTGAGAACGTGGAGAAACAGGATGCAACTGCTGAGGTGGCGTCAGGAAGAAGGCAAGATATTTTTAACCATTTTTTGTTTGTGGTGTTTTTTCTTAAAAATTCACGGTGATAGCTGTTTCAGCTGCCAGCTTCTTTATTCATATTAGTCGTGTTTCTGATAGCCAGGAGGCAAGAGCAGGCATGGTGAGATCATCATCGTGCTTTTCATAGGTTAATCACGCGCTACAGCAGATTTCAGTTACAGTAATGACTGGTTAGGCTCTGCATCCTTCTTCTCTAAATTACATGCCATTTGGAATAGTTCTTTTCCGTTAGGATAATGCCTGTAAACAACAATGGATGTGTCTTTTGCAGGGTACCTGTTGTGTGTAGATCTGTTCCCTTCTCTAATACTGAGCACAGCATCTTTAAATAATATGGTATACAAGGAGAACTTAAGTTTTTTCAGATGGTGTGTGAGAATTAAACAGCATCATGGGGTTTTACCTTATACAAAAGATATTCTTCCTGCCATCAGCTCTTCCAACGCAAAATTTCCTTACTTGTAACGTTGATTTTTTTAAAAATCCTGCTCCTACAGTACTCTACTCTGGGCACTGGTAATATGATTACTCAACAGCAAATCAGGTCTAATTATTTAGGATGCTCCCTCTACTACTGGGGCTCTTTCAACCATGTGATGAGTGTTTGCATTCAGTGCACTAAGGGAATATTCTTAAGGAGAAGGTTATAATCAAATCCAGGAAATTTGCTTTTGAGGATCTGAAAGCATGTTAGGAGTAAATAACACTCATAGGTGGCTCCCATAGAGCCACCCTTTCCAAGATGCACCTACACAGTTGTACTTATATTTTCCTGACCACAAAAATGTGATTTTGGTCTTGGTCCAGTTCCCAGTAAATGCATATGTACACAAACCTCATCATCTTGGTTGCTGCTAATTGAGTCTTAGCAGGGAAAGCAAGAATTGCATGGGCACTAAGCCAGTGTTATGCTTTCACCTCTAAAGACGATCACTCTATTTTATAATGAAGTCACATCTGCATTGCTGTGTAGGAAAAACTTATTGTGGGCTATTGTTAAACTGCTTTCCAAAAAAAAACAGGGTGGGGTTTTTTTTTGTCAGCCATAAACTTTCAAATGCATTCAGTTGCATGAAATGCATTAATGAAGGGTTAGATTTCGCCACGCTTTCATCAGACAGAAGGAGATGGCAGGATAGATAAGGAATTAAATTCCCACTTGGTTGATGGACAGTTCTCTTGCTTTCAACATCAAACATAAAAGTGGTGTTTGAAAAGTCTGTAAGGCCCTCCTATTCACACTCTTCAAACACTTCTTGTTTTTACTCTATAATAAGCAGAGGAAGAAGAATGTGGCAGAAAAATAATGTGGCAATGAGCTATGTGAAATGGAGTCACCTGCTTGATGTGTACAGCACATTGATGGTTTCCTCTCAGGTGCACATCAGGAACATGCATGCAGACATTCTTCTTGAAATGAAATGTTACTTACCTGTGAAGTCTGCCTGCACTTCCTTAAAGTCACTTCCAGTGTCAGACACTGAAGAAAAGAAAAAAGAAACAAGCCACAAAAAATAAAACCCCTCAAATAAATAATGAGGCTAAACATCATAACATGCAATTTAAAAAAAAAAGTGGAGGGGGAACAAAATATAGATACCCATGGGTTTTATGCACGTTACATTCCCCTTAGGGTGGCCCAGGATATGAGGTAGGAGTGTTGCTGTACCTTGTGCAGCTGTTCCAGCTGTCTTCTGGGCAGTACAGTTGTTTGATTTGGTTATTTACATAAAGACATTTATCCTTCCCTTTCACCTTGGAGGAGAAAGACTGATGGGCTCTTGGTGATGTTCTGCAGCAAGCCTGGTGTTGAGCAGGGACTTTCACATACTTGCACACCTCAATCAAAGGAAGCCTTATCAGGTGATGTAACCCTGGGAGAAAGTTTGTGAACACAGCCTGTGTTTGCTGCCTTGTGCTTCTGCCTGAGACCCCTTTCTGCCAGCAGGGCGTGAGCTGAGTGGGAAAGTAGCAAGGCAGGATGGGCACATGGGGCAGCAGAGGGGATGGTGTGGGGAGAAGGGTGTGGAGGTGGTGATTTTCCATGCTGCCACTCAGCCATCCTGCAGTTCCTTCCCACGCCACCTGTCTCTGACCTTATGTGGGGCTCTTCTGAGAGATTTTAGAAGCTGTGATTATCTCATCTTCCCTTGGAAAAGGCTCTTAATCGGTGAGAAGGAGGTGAGCTTTGAAGTCTCAGAACTTTAAGGGCAACAGATGATCACACAATTCTTAATTTAAATCAGAATTTTCAATCTCTTTTCCAAATGTTGATTTCTAGCAATCTTCTTGACCATATTTTCTGCCACTTTTAGATATTGTTTACTTCTGCTTTAAAGTGTTGGATCGCAAAGCAACACCCTTTTCCTTCTAGAAACTTGAAAGAGTTTTGCAGAACAAGAGCTTGCTCGTAAATCCATAACTGCTTGGTCCTTAATCCCATGAAAAAAAGCCACTCGTACAACACTTCCACAGCCCATGCCAGACTGCTGCCTTTGGCCATGGGCAGAGGAGGGTGAGCTATTCAGTTTTGGTGCTGGGGAACTCTGAGTGAAGGTCACTGATGTGACTGTGGTAGCTGTACGCAACAGGGTACAGAAAAGGATATTGTGATCTCTTCTGATATAATGGCTTGCTGACAGAGATGAAAAGCGAAATGCAACCAGGAGTGATGTTTAGATGCATGCAGAAGATTTGCATCATGGCACTGTTAAAAGCACAGGGGCTTACATCAGGGCTCTGTGAAGAAGCGCTGGAGCTGGAGGTAGCAGTCACCACTTGTCTCCTGTCTGGGAAAAGATGGACACTACCCCCAGGGAACAGATGGGGCACAGGCTAGAACATCCCACCTTCTAGCAGAGCTGTAGTCATACTTCCTTTCAGATGGACATCTTTCTGATTGAAGGGTAACTAATTATTCCGCTGCCAGAACAACAGTAGAGCTGAATCAGGCTTGTTCACCAACAGTTTTTATTCATCTGTGGTTACAGGCCTGCCTATTTAAAGCTTGCTGCAGACACTCATGCATTTCTGTCCCTAGGCGACTGCTGGACTGTTTGGAAGTGTTGGGGTGAGGTTCTGCTCAAGCTTACAAGCCCAGACTCTTGGGTGAGCTTGTCAGCACTTTCCAGCACTCAGGCAGCCACGGAACTTGGACTGATTCACACCCTTCTGCCTGAAGCCAGAGCAGAGGTGTACCCCAAGTCTAGTTCACCTCTTCCTGGGTGTGCTCTTTTTATACCAGTCTAAAGCTACTACCGCTGGTACTGATTTTACTGGCAATCCTGAGGTCATGCTGGAGATGGAGTGACTGATGCTTACTCCTGAACTAGGATAAACCCTGCAGCACCAAAATTATAGATAGACAATCCCTTGTGCTCACTGCTAAGTACCTGAAAGTACTTAAGAGAGATCTCACCTCTGTGAGCCTCTGCTGGGCACTTCCCTGTCTGGACTCTCAGGAATTTAGCAAAAAACCTATGGAGCACAGAAAGCATAGATTTAAAGAGAAAATACGCAAGAACTTCCTGCAGAAACAAAGTCTAGCAATGCTATCTGCATGCTGCAGTGAGAGAAGAATATGGGAATCATTAGATTTTAAAATGTATTTAAATTAATCAGAATTTCTTTGCATCTAGTTGAGTACACTATGTAATTCTCAGTAAGATTATTGTAGCTTCTTGGAAGGATGTACTTAAGTTTTGGTCAAAAGCTCAGTGAAATGAAGGAAGATGCAAAGCAGTTTGCTTTGCTTTGGATTAGACCCAGAAGTCACTGTGCTGTTTGGTAGAACTGGCTTAACCCATTTTCTCATCTGCAGGTTGTGGGCAGCAGGTTAAGCTGAGCTTTGTCCTTCTAAAGTAGAGCTCCCATGCTTTGCACTTTGCAGATTTAAAGCCTGTATCTGGCAGAGACATGCAAAATAAGAGCAGTCAACAACCAAATAAATGTATTTCTTCAGCTTGTACAAAATATTGCTAAATAAATTTTCGGTAGCTGTCAGGCTGATTGGCAGCCATCTCTTTTTGGCAAAAAATGGCAGTGCATCTTGCCCTTGATTTTTCAAACCCTTTTCCTTGTTTTGTTTCCATTACAAAGCAAAGATGAGCAGTCTCTGGCATATTTCTTAAGTACTTACCCTCTGGATTTTAATTGGGACTCATCCCATTTTTTCCCTCCACCTTTTCCATATTTTGGTATTGTGTCTTGACTCTTGTGTGAGCAGCCCTGCTAGGCGCCATGAGCTGTGTCTCAGAATACCAGAGGAAGAGCTGCAAGGTCCAGTGAGGTGTCAGGCTGCGCCCAGAGAGACCTGGCAGGAGCTGGATTTTACTTGGGGCTGTTTTTTATGGTTCAGTTGGTAGTTTCAGGTGACTTAGTATTGCAGTGTGTGTCGTGGGTGGTTAAAAAATGATTCTAGTGCAGGTCCTGAGAGGGGTTTTAGGGAGGGATTGTGGAGTTTTGTTTGGTGGTATTGATTTAGTACTAAGATGAGTGGCCTAGACTTCCAGTGAGCAGGCTTGTACAGATACAGGTCATTTTTTTCACGGTGCATGCGTATGTGCATTGTCACAGCATTTCATATAGTCTAAATATGCAAAAGGGGTTCATAAACAGATGTGTGTTTATTTCCAAGGGTGGTTAATGTGTGTCCCTCAATTTAGAAAATCCCTAAACTCCTTCCAGATGGTCAGGAGCAGGAAGGGTGTCTGTGCCTCTGTGTATGCTAGGACTTTAGGCTGGCTAGAGCCTTCATCATTTTGCTGGATGTTGGGGGAGTAAATAGGTATTTTGCAGTATCTCCTGAAGTGTTGCAGTAGTTCTGCTAACTGAATCAGCAGAGGCCAATCCAAAGCAAATCACTCCATGCAGTCACCTGCTTTCCATAATACCTTCATAGAGGGTGCTGCAGCTCCATGGGGTTGAGCTTGTTTCTGCCGTCTCTCTCCCTGTCTGCTTCTGGCACAGGTCCCTGCAGTGTTTTCCAGTGTGACCTGCAATAACGTGTACTGTCCCCAGGTGTCAAAGGGGAAATGAGACTTTGTGCACCTCCTGCTAGAAATACTAACCCCATATCTTGTGGGAACTACATGTATGCAAGGTACCTGTGGGCATCTCCTATCACCTTTTGCTTCCCTGTGATTGTAGTAGCGTAAAAATCTGTCTCCTGTCAGCATCTTAAATCATGCTGAAAAGATGGAAGCTGTGAATCTTGTGTTTTAAGTCTTCAGGCAACCTCTTGTGTATTTTAATGAGTGTCCTTGTTTGCACTGTCCTTCATTTGTAGTACCAGTCTTCTGTCCTACAGATAATGAGGAGGAGAAAACCCAGGAAGCAAATTTTTCACAAACAGAATAACAAACACCCTTTGACACCAAAGAGGAAGTCACAGCGTTTACAGTGAACATGTAAATGCATGTGTATGTTTAAAATTTAAAGATATATGCTATGTATTCTACATATTCAGTGGTCTAATATGAGTTAGAGCAAGCCATTGTCTTTTCATCTGATGAAGAAATGAGAAGGGAGGCTGAATTCCTGTGTCAGCAGGTATTTGTGTCATTAACCCATGCGGTTGTATGATGACTTTCATGATGGTCTGAGAGATCCTATGATGAGATTAGAATTGTTAAGAACAAATATTTAGTTCTTCTATTTATAGAGACAAGGGTGAATGGGGGGGTGTCAAGAAACAGAAAGCTGATGAGAATCTAGAAGGGGTGCTTGATTAGTCTTATAGCTTCTTTTTTTTAAAAAAAATCTTTTTAAAGTTGAGGTTAGGTGGAGATGCTGGCAGTTCTGTTTGTGTTTCTGTATAATTTCAGTTTTTCCAAGAGGGAATGGGAAGCACAATCTTATGCTGAAATTTCCTGGAAATTTCTTGAGTTTTATTATTAACTGTGCAGACTTATCATTTTACATTCTCATGAATGGTAAGAGGAAAATTTGTAGTGTTGTTTTATTGGGGGATGGGTGTTACTGAAATAAACAGGAGTTTCTTTATGTTGTCAAAGTTAGAAACTTCTTGTTGCAAAAGGTCCAGAAAAATTCAGTGTTGAGATAAGAGTGACACAGTCAGGCACACTAATTTGGTCTGAAAGAATAAGGTGAAGGAGAATCGTGTTGGTGTAGAAAATCTGTTCTTACTAAAACTTGATTTTGACCTTTGTAGAGACAGTAATTTTACCTCCTGATAAAATAAATTCTGGATGATTGCCATGGGTCAGGCATGCAACACTTAAAAAATTCATCAGTGATCTTGATTTGTTTTGACATGCTTTTTGCTTGCTATTGAGTTTTCTATTTCTGTTTCTTATAGGTATTTGCTTGCAGTCAGTGTTGCTTGTTGGTTTGAATCCTGATTGCCTTAGCAGCTGGATAGTGTTGCCCACTGGTGCCGGCGTTGTTCACCCCTAAATAGTAGGAATCCAATTAAAAAAATAAGGCAGTAATCACAAATAAGGCTACAATAATAAAAAGTGCCTTTCGAATTTTGTAATTAGTGGGGTTTGCTTGCTTTTCTCTTGTGTAATACTTATTCTGATTTTTATTAATTCTAAAGAAACAGCACTGTCAAAAAATTACCACATTTACTCAGACTACTTCAGTGCCTTTGGATTCTGTCATTAGACTCTTTACTAAGCCATCCTAACAAGAAAATAGCTCCCATGACTTTGACAATGAATTCTTTACAAAAACCTTATTCTCATAAATTAACTTGTTTCCAGAGTCATCCCAGGTAGCAGAATGACCTAGCCACCCAAGCCCCATGTTCAACTGGAATATCTGGGTTGCACTGTTCTCCTACACCAGAGAATAGATCTGTGTGGGTTTTTCAGGGCAGAATTTCCTCTGTTGGCTTTGTGTGTCAAGGGCTTGATAGCAACATCGCTTTTAATTCACATGTAAAATTTCATTAAATGTCTGCTTCTAGTGATGCTAGTACAGATGTGGAGAAATCACATGAGAGATCAGTTCAGAACTAATTCACTTAATTGAAAAATTTGGAATCCTTCTCCTGTTGAGGGGGCAGGAGTTAAAGACAGTGCTCTGGCATGGAGATGTCCCAGTTCTTGTATAGTGGAGAGCCAAATAAATTTGCTCTGTCGTCTTTGTTTCTTCTGAAACTGGTTGCCAGGTAGTATATCGCATCCTAAAAACAGGAGTTGTTTTTGTTCCATTATTTAGTTAGTTGCTATTAAATAAACTCTGGATAGGGAGGGGGGAAAAATGTGACCTACCCAATTGTATATACTCATTTATTTGCATTGATATTTGGAAAAGGAAAGAAGAGAGTACCAGAAATAAGACAAACATGACCAACGCCATCTGCTCCTCTCTTCACAAACATTAGACATTCGGTTTGGAATAGTTCTCCTTTTCTTCACGACTGCATTGGCTGGCTTTAAAGCGAGTGTAAAATGAAGCGGAGGCATCTTATAGGCAGTTTACATAAACTCAGTACTTCTCAAAAAGCTTAGCTTTGCTGGAAAGTGATTTCAGAGAAATACCAGATTGCTATTGCAGATTGCAGCAAAGATCTCTGGTCTTTAAGGGGCAGTATCACAGTTTCCCAGGGGTGGCTTAACCCAGCAGACTGTGTATATCTGAGGTTCGACAGAGCCCAAAGAGAGAGAATGAAAAATAATAAATTGTTAATATCTGGAAGACATAAAGCTTAATGAATAAGTAATAAATCACAGCACTTTCATTTCCTTAGAAAAACAGGCTGGCTGTATTTGTTTTGATTTTCCCTTCATTAAGCATTTTTCTCCTGTTGCTCTTTCTAAGTACCCTAAGGTGCTGAAATTTAGGATTAATTTTAGAGAAATTAAGAAGATTATACAGCTGCCGTTCAGGCGGAGAGAGAGAAGGATAGGAGGTATATTTTTCTGGAAAGGACTTTTGTTGATTTTTGGTAGTGGATAGGGAGGATCTGGAACAGCTGGGCGATTGCACAGCTCCTACAAGCAGCATCTCCCAAGTAAATGTAGCAAAGGAGAACCTACTGTGTACCTGCAGAGAGATGGACACACAAAGGTACAGTAATTTTCTCAGCATCATCTCTCTGGTTAACAAAAAACTAAATCTTCAGGGTGTATCCCAAGTCTCATACCTGTGCTTTGTTGGCAGCATAAGCTGGGGAAAGCCTTTTAAACAAGCATAGGTAGCCTGCACTTTAAAGGAAGACTGGAGTGGGATCTCATCATTGGCCACCACCACTCTGCTGCTACTGACAGAGATCCAGCCCTTGACCTCTAGCAGGACCTGAGTTGGGCAGTGCTAAGTTATTTTGAAGCCCAGCCATTTGGAGATCACCTGCTATTTGAAGCAATGTTTTTTTCAGGAGTTCTGACGAGATTTCAAACTGGATAACTCTGCTATATGTGCTTAAAATCACTTCCCAGTGTTTCCCTGGGCATGGTAGGGGCCCCTCCTGTTTCTGCGGGGCTGCAATGTCCCCCTTCCAGTTTCATGCCAGCTGCTCATAAATTGATTTTGATGTCACATGTGCCTCCATTTATTAATTGAGCTGACTTCCTTGTAATTATTTCAGAGGATCTAAATTTGAAAGCAGTAAGTATACATGCAGCCCTGATGCTGTACAGTGCAGTATCTTCTCTTGGTGTTTATCTGTGCCACCCAGCAGGCTGTTGTCTCTCTGTATTCCTTTTATGGGTGAGGTTTTGCTTCATCCATGTTAGACCGAATTCATCTGTTGCCTCCTGTGAGCATGTTCTTGTTGATAATGGAGTTACATAAGAGCTGTCTGTGAGAAGAAGAGGAAACTGGTGCTCAGCAGAGATGTGGGATCCACTCAGGTCACAGGGTGGTTCCTAGGGGAATCAGATCTGTTCTTCACACAGGCAGTCAAGATAGCACATTTCCTTCCATAGGTGGCTTGTGTCATGATTTAGCTCTGACCTGGCTAAATTTGGCAGCTAAAACTCGTACAGTTGGGCTCCCAAATCCATTCCTCCCCACCCCTAGGGAAAGGGAAGTAAGAGGAAAAATACTTTCAGGTTGGAAACTAAACTTACTGACTTAATAAAATAATAATTATAATAATAATTAGAAAATAATACCATATATACAAATATATGAGGTTGCAGCCCCACCCCTTAGTGACTGTATGTCACTACAAATGCTGCAGAGCAGACACAAGGGAATTGGGTCCACAGCTAGGAGGGAGCTTGGCTCAGGAGCTGGATTCAGGAATGCACAGATCTAGGATTAGGAGCAACAAGACAGATGAGGTCCTCACTGGACACCAGCAGAAGAGGCAGACCCTTGTGGTCTTTCAGTTTTATACCGAGTATGGCATTTTTTGTATGGAATACTCTGTTGGGTGGTTTAGGGTCACTTGTCCTGTCCACTCCTCCTTGACAGTGGGGATTTTTTTCCTACCAGCTTGAGGATGGCCTTGGTTACTATAGGAATAAATGGCCTTTTTTTGGCCTTTTCTTTCGTCCCAATGCCCTGCATTATCACTTCTAGAAAGGAACACTCTCTCAAACGCATGCAGTTAGCTTTCAGAGAATGAAGCTACTCAGAGCAACTGAGTTGGTCAAAAAGCTGACTCTAATTTAGCTCTAACCACAGAGCTTGCTAGAGGATTTTATCACAGTGAGTTTATTTTGGAACCTCAAACTTTTATTGAAGTTTTCTCCCCTTCCCTTTTATTCCTGCTTTTACTTTTTTTTTTTTTTTCTCTCTCAGCATGTCATTGTGTTTTCATTAACGTATCGACAACAGGACAGCTTTGTTCCCAGTGCTGTTTTCTCCATCCAGACCTTGGAGAATGTGTCTTTTATGTGACTTTTAAGCAGAATTGGGTGCTTCACTTTCCCCTTTGCCTGCAAGTGTTTCTCCCGGAGCTGTTATGGGTGCTTTTTCTTCTTAAATCTGACTCCTGCTAACACTTATGTTTCTTTCATTAACAGATTAGCCTTACGGGAAACCTGTTGCTGGCAGTCTGCCCTGTTGTACCCACCACCAAGGGAGAAAAATTGGAGAGGGAGCTGAAGGCAAACCGCATTTCAGAGACAGTCCATGGGGACTGTTCCAGATCCTCTGAGATCTGCCAAGCGTGCCCTGGTCACAGCTTCTGTGGAGGAGGATTACCTGGGGGACCTGCAGTCTGCTAAGCACCAGCCACAACTACCCAGTGGAGAGAGGCCCAGCAATGGCTTCCCACGCACACCGTCGGGCTCTGCTGGAGTTTGCTTGTTTGACCTGAAATGCACAGCAGCTGCCAGTGCTCAGAGGTGTGAGCAATGCTGCGAGAATGACGCTGGCCAGCAGGAAGCCTTCTCTCTTGGGCTCACCAGCAAAACTGCAGAGGGGTGTCCTGCGGCCGTAGAGCTTGCCGGTTGCTCCCTGACAGCGGGCAGCCAGGGACTGACAGCACCAGCCCACGCTGCAGCGGGAGCCCCCCTGGCTGGGCAGGAGCCAGAGATGATGCCAGCCCCCCAGAGCTCCCGCCAGTTCGTGCAAGGCAGCCACACAAAAACAAGCTCCCTGACGCAAATGGATGAATCTACCTTGAAACCTCAGGGGACTCATGATCAGCCAACACTTGAGGTGTTAAATGATTCTTCCCCTGGTGACGCTATTAGGAGTAAGGAGTCCTGTTGTACTTCTCAGGCAAACCTTCTGCAAAGAGGGGAGAAAGATGGGGGAGCAGACAAAACTAGTTCTACTGCATGTCAGTCAGTCTCACCGGTGAGACACACTGAAGCTGACCTGGGGAGAAACCCACAGACGAGTTTGGAGGCAAAAAGTGGGGCTGCAGTTGCCATACAGTTGCATCCCACAGATAAAACTGAAGCAGTGCAGAGCAGCGAGGCGCCAGCGCAGTCTAGCTGTGAGAGTCCACATCCCATACACAGCACGGATGCCATGCTGGGAAGTCCAGGCCCCACGCAGCTCTCTAAATTCAGAGAAATGGGTACAATGACGGTTCAGTCTGAGAGCAGCTCTCTAACTCAGGAAGCAGTAAGCAGGACATGTCAAGATGCTGAGGTTCAGGCCGTGGCTACTGTGGAGAGCAAATCAGCCTCCACCAGTCCCAGCATCCTTGCTGCCTTCTTAAAAGGGAATTCTCCTCCAGAGGAGAAGGAAGAACTGCACATAATTTACCAAGGAGGTATGGGGATGACCCAGTCTGCATTTACTGACAGCTTATCCTCACAACAAAAGTCCCCGTGTTCTCCTGGTATTGCATCAAAATCGACTGTTGTTACGGCTGTGTCTGCTTCGGCCCTAACCCAGCCTGAAGGACTTCCTGGGGTCCCATCTGACGTGGTGCCTCCAGCATCAACAGATAATGCAAAATCTGCTCTCCCCTTCCTCCCCACAGCTGTTACCTCCCAAGGGATATCTGTGGGTAATGCTGAAATGACCAGTGCAGCCCATGACAGCAAGGATGCCACTCACCTGCTGGTGCATGCTGCAATCCCACCAAAGCCCATCCCTGTTGAGCAGCCTGCAGTTGACTCCAGTAATCGAACTCCAGCACACTCTGAGTCTGATGCTGGTGAACCAAGCACCACTTCTGCTGCCACTGTCCAAGGAACTGAGAACAACCTGCGAGATCTTGTCCACAATGCAGGAAGCAGCCAGTTACCTTCACTCTGCCGAACAGACAATGAAGTCAAGCAGAAAGAGGTCCTGGGCAGCTCTGAGCAGAAGTCTGTGCAAAGTAAGGTTGCAAGCCAAGGGGAGATCATTCCTAATCAGTCTGTGGTAAAACCGAAGGAAGGAACCTCAGTGCTTGATCTTAAAGGAGAGATGAATGTTAGCAGCCAATCTGCCACTGTTCACATAAAGGTGAGCTCTGAGGAAAAGGAGGAGAGCAGAGGCCAGGGAGCTGCTGGCCAGGCTCAGCCAGCCAGTGGCCAGAACCAGCAGGCAGGACTGACACCTGAGTTGACTGCAAGTTTTGCACATCTCACCCCTCCCTTGGAGGCATCAGCAGCTCCGCAGCAGCAAGGCCTCCAAGCTAAGAAATCCAGAAGTGACATTCACACAGCAGCTCTTCCTGCTTCAGCTCAGACCTTGCCAAACCTGGGGGAAAACAAAAAGCAGCCCACCCCAGCTATGGAGGCGAAAGTGCAGGTGAAGCAGTCCAAACACGTCAGGGATGTTGTTTGGGATGAGCAGGGCATGACATGGGAGGTTTACGGTGCTTCTCTTGATCCAGAATCTCTGGGAATTGCCATCCAGAACCACTTACAGAGACAAATACGGGAACATGAGAAACTGATCCAGGCCCAGAACAGTCAGACTCGGAAATCCATTTCCTCGGATACATCTTCAAATAAAAAACTGAAAGGGAGACAGCACAACATGTTCCAGTCCATGCTGCAGAATTTTAGGCGTCCTAATTGCTGTGTCCGACCCGCTCCCTCTTCTGTGTTAGACTGACGCGTTTTGCAGGGGTGTAGATATCTGTGATGGTAGAGAGACTCTCTCCCCTCAAGTCTTGAGTCCTGCTGTTCAGTTGTGTTATTGGGATTGTGGTGTAGCAACTGTGGAAGATTATTTCCCTTTGTTTTCTGAAAAGCCAAGTGCTCCATCACACCATTATTATTACCACAGCTAGTGCATTTCCACATTATGTCCCCATCCCAACTACTGTCAGATGAAAAGCTAGGCACTTAGCAAAAGCACAAACTTAAATTGCCACCTTGCTGCAGGGAGAGCAGCGCCTTCTGATAAAAGGAAAAGTAGAGAGAGTGTCAGAATTATTATGGGAAATTATTTGCGTGCATCACAAGGTCTAACACGGTGGGGTGGGCTGGGGGAAGCTAGGCAAGGTGAATCTAAGGTCCAGCAGCTGTAAACACCTAATACAAGACAACTTTCCTGGTGTGTAAGTTACCCACACTGAGGCTAGTCCATGAAAAAACTACAGACATTGATTACTGACTTGTCTCACTTCTGTTGACACTGAGGGTACTGCTGTCATGTGAAACCCAGAGAGCTAGGTCTTCCCCTACCATTGAAATGGAGAACCAAGCAAAGACTGAGGATCAAGTCTTGTTATCTCTCTGGGAGACATTAAGTCCAAGGGATTTTGATGGCTAGAAGGGGAGGTGAAAGAAGGATATATTCTGCGGGCTTTTTCTCCACTGCATCAGCTGTGCTTAAGGTATAAGCAAGCAAGGCACAAGAGAGCACATCAGTATATGTACCTGCATCCAACAAGATGATGCACTCGCTTGTGCTTGTGGTGCTCCAGCTAAATATTTCAAAAGCAGCAAGCTGTTCTGGCTCCTCAGCCAGGTTGGGCAGCCTCTGCTCTCAGCCTCCTGTGACACCTAGCACCTGTCTTCTAAATCACTTCTTAAAGTGATATGGATCTTTCCTCATTCTCCAGAGGTGCATAGGAACATGCTCCCATAGGAGTAGGCTATCCTGTGCATCTGGGTCCATGAGCCTACACATCTAAGCGTGTTAAATTGATTTTATTTTTTTCCCCTTTTAAGTCCTTAGCAAACTCTACTTTTTTTTTGTGGTATTTTGGTGCTTTTCTTGCTGCCTTTCATAAACTGAATACCATTTGTTCAGCATGTGTGTATTTTGTTTTACCTAATCCTCTATGTATTATAAACCATTATATTGGTAACTTGAAACATTCACTTTACAGAAGTACTGAAATCTTGAGACAATCTTTGCTGTATTTCTAATGTTAGAAAAGTTGTAGAAACTCCTAATAAAAGGTAGCTTAGTGACTGTTTCTCCAGAAGTGTGATATACAATAATGTCTCAAATGTATGTTGGTCACATTTTGTCCCTTAATAATATTTTTCAATCTGGGAAATGTGTTTCCCACTAACTTTCTATTCTGTTCTCTAGAGTCCCTGATGGGAGGCTGGGGAACTCCTGCAGTTTGTAGAAAACTTAGTTTTCCATCCTACAAAGTACTGAGGATTTGGATATTGTAATCCTGCAGGGTACCAGAGTTAAATAGGGTTATTTTTATTCCATTAAAGTTTTTTCATGAGTCACAATGATAATTTATTTCTGTCTGTGGTATGACACACACGACTCACTCTGTAGATCTTAGTCTTACAATTTACTCTGTAAATCTTAAAGATTTACACATTGTAAATTAGTATTAATACTTTTCTTATTTTCTTTTTCTTTTTTCTGTGAAGCAGACCTGAGGTGTTCCCCTTTTCTATACGAACACAGACTTTTTGAGTGTATCAGCTGCCTTCAAAGCAGCTGGTTTGGGACAATTTTTCCCCAACAGCGAGGTAAAATACTGTAAGATACAATATTTTAACCCATTTCAATGAGAAATGTTGCGCCTAGGTGTAGTACTGAATTGACTTGTGGTTTTCCTCTGGTATATATTTGTGGACTTTATGGGACACCTTGTTCCATTTCTGTATATTATTTCAAGTTCTTTCCCACTTGATGCTGAATTGCAAATTCTGAAATACGACATTAGAGAGTGTCTTCCCATCTCTGCTTACCAGGAGGAAATTCTCCTACCTTTTTTCTGTTAGTATTACTGTTACCATTCCTCTTCTAACAGTGTCCAAGGTATGAGCTTCATGTGAAATTCTGTGTGGGATTAATATTGGCAGTCTCATTAGGTCAGGTTAGTTGACGAGTTTGGTGTCTCTTCCCACATTGTGTCCATGTCAGCCCTGAAGAGGTTCCCCAAGTTGTCCATGATGTTTGCTGTGTCTTGTTCAGGTCCAAGGCTTTGCACTGCTGTTTTTGCCTCCCTACTGCCTCTCCTTTGCTAGCTGCTGCCCAGTCTGTCTTCCTGTGAAATAGTGTCCCTTGGCTCAGCTCGCATCCCTCTCTCCACTGTGCCCCTTGCTGTAGCGTTGTGAGCCAACTTACTCTGAACTGTCCCTTTACAAATATGCTTAGTCTGAATATATAAATTGATTGTCATCTTTTTTTTTTTTTAAGAAGAGAATAAATGGCTATTGCACATTCACCAATTTCCATGAACTTTATCCTTTAGCTTAAGCTCTCCAAAGTATTTCTAGCATATGGGTATGACTTGCTTTATTGAGACCAAACTGGGCTTGGCAATGAATGAGCAGGGAGTTGGGCCAGCACTGGAATTAACTCTTCATGAGGAATAGGAGAGTTCTTCTGATTCTTTGGAGTTGCTTCCAGCTGTGAGTCTTCACCAGCCACACCTCCCTTCCCACCCCAAACAACCTTCCAGGAAAAAATCATCAATATATATGTACTACGAAACACTAACAGGCAATTTACCAAGAGAATGCATCTGAACAAATGCAGGAGCATAAGTGCAAAAACTGTGATGGTTGACAGAGCACTGTGCTTTTGTATTCTGGGAAAATAAGAGCGCAAAGACCAACTGCAAAACATTGGTGACACTGCCTGGTGGGCACAGAATTCCTGCAGGTGTGCATTTAAAGCCAAGCAATAATGTGCCAAAAACCAACACACAAAAGTAAGTCCATAATCACCAGCACATCTCATGGAAAACTCACTTTGCCTTGCTAGGGCAGACTGTAGGCAACCTGGTGGTTTAACACTGGTGATTTATGCATTTTCTTGTGTACAATGTCTAGATGACAATGTGAATCCTCATAGGGATGATTCATCTTTGACAAGCAGCAAAACAGAACCATGTTTTGGGTAGCAATCAGCAACTATTGCGTGTGTGAGTGGTCTTATAGCATCCAAGAAAGACATCAGCATTGAAAATGAATGTGCTTGGAGTAGCAGCATAGCAGAGGCTAGGGGGAGATGATCCATATGCTGTTACCCTGCTCTTTTTCTCTGCCCAGAGACTCAGAACCACATTGCATTGCTTGGATGGTTAACAGCTAAGGAAATCAATTTGGGCTAATGAAAAGAGGGATCAAAACAGAAAGTACTTCGCCATTCCCGAAAGTAAATCTGTACCACGAAAAAAAAAAAGAAAAAACCCCATGTTCTATGTTGCAGCTTAGTCAATGAAAGCAAGGTGAGAAATTCTGGGAAACAAGCGAATTGTAAGGAAATTCTTCCTTGTAAGTTGCATCTTCTGGGAAAGTTGACATGTCCAGAATCATTAATAAAAGCAGTGAATAAGAATGGAAGAGAGAGTTCTAGTTTTACTTCAGCTTTCTGCTAGGAAACATGAAACTAAGCATGTTTCACTGTTGCAAATACAAAACCTGTGTTAAGGAGAATGTCATTGCAGGCAGTTTGCAATATAGTCATGGATTTCATGTGAGGTGGTGACATCCACCACTGTCTGCTTGTGCTCAGTTGGCATCTGCCAGCTTTGTGTTGATTGGGGCTCAAGGGATGAAGTCCTGCCTCATTCCTGCTGACTTCATTTGGGAAAAGGAGCGGGGAAATAGCTGGAGGGACAATGAGGAGAATTTGTCTTCTCCACTTCAGAGGAAGAAAACCTTGTTTTGAATATACAAGAAGGAATTGCTGAGAAATGTGAGAAGGGACCAAAAGAGAAGTAAAACAAAGTTGATTTAAGTGTTTCACAAGGAATTCCCACGCCTGTGTTTCTTAAAGCCAGTGTTTTGATGAATTTTTGCCCATTGGGTCATTCTGGGCTCACACATTTTTCATGGTGCTTCATGGCTTTTAGGTAAAATGAACACTTGTGTTTTACTAGTACATATAGATATATCCAAATACAATTCAACAAAACCGCTAGGCAAACAACCTCAGTTTTTTACTGCTGCTACCACATAAGAAATTGTAAAATGCACCATTTGGACTGAAGGGATTTAGAAAAGGTGAATGTATGCTTTAAAGATAACACTGGCTTTTATCTTGAATTTCATAATTGTTGCAGTGTTAAAGTTAGAAGTGGAAATTCAAGTGAAAAATCAGTGTTTGAGCTGATGGAAAATTCAAATTGGCTGCCACTGGTTTTCAGTTTGGAAACTTGATGAAATCTACCATACTAGGTACTCATTACTTTGCTCATTATATGCAAGATTTGTAAGAAAGTACAAATTTTATTAGCTTATTACTTCCATTGTCTTGTTCCGTACCTATTCTTCTACACCTTTTAAAAATAAATGCAAAATGTTACCAAGACTGAGCAAGTTCTTTCCCACCCAGCTTATGGAAATGTTTATTCTCAATGAGAGATAATTGATTGTCAAGCTCCATGGTTTTAGAAAGTTAGGGATTATGGTCTGAAGGAAACTCTCTTTCCCCTCCCCCCAAATTTTTGTAAAATCTCAATCTCTGCCTGTTTATTTCGTGGGGACTTTGCCTCTAGGAGTGGTCAATACTTATCTCAAAGGTAGGCACATAAATCCTTATTTAAAGGATCTTTATCCAAATATCTCTGGAGTCACCAGATCCTGTATGTTGAATGACTGCAATGTTCTCTTATGGGCTTAAATTATCCCATTTGAGTCAGTGCAGGTGTTTAAAAGAGTGAGGTATTACAGCTGGGTTGAGCCGAAGTGAAATTAATATCCATTTTACAAAAAAACCCTCTGATATGTAGTATTTTTTCTGCTTTGTGCTTTTCTGAGCAGCTCTTCCTTCCCAGTATTTCATAGAATCATAGAACAACCAGATTGGAAGAGACCCACCAGATCATCGAGTCCAACCATTCCTATCAAACACTAGACCATGCCCCTCAGCACCTTGTCCACTCGTGCCTTAAACACCTTCAGGGAAGGTGAATCAACCACCTCCCTGGGCAGCTGTTCCAAAGCCCAATAACCCTNGAGTACAGAGGGAGAATAACCTCCCTGGACCTGCTGGTCACACCGTTTCTGATCCAAGCCAGGATGCCATTGGCCTTCTTGGCCACCTGGGCACACTGCTGACTCATGTTCAGTCGCTGTCGACCAACACCCCCAGGTCCCTCTCCTCCTGGCAGCTCTCTAGACAGACTTCTAGTCTGTAGCTCTGCACAGGGTTGTTGTGCCCCAGGTGCAGGACCCAGCATTTGGCCTTGTTGAACCTCATCCCATTGGACTCAACCCAGCAGTCCATCCGTTATAATTTATAACATGGATTTTGCATGAAATCTTGTCAAGGAAGACCTTCCAATGTGGAACACATCTTTCACCATTCAGGCTTCTTTAAACAAGAAAATTATGTTATTGCTGAGTCAAATCACACAGAGGAAATATTTTTTCTTCTAGGAAAACATTTGCTGTCGGTAACCTTGTGTGTGTGAGTGTCAGTGTTTAAAAGGGGGGGTACATTGTGCAGGTCTCATTCATTACTCATACTTTAAGATGATTTTTTTCCCTTTGCTATTGTGATCGAATGCTGGAAGCTTAGCATTTTCCACAACTTTGAGGCAAGATTAGATCACTGCAAGGATTTTTCTCCTTATTTGGTCTCTAAAAGAATTCCCACAGCTGTATCTAAAAAAAAAAAAAAAACCAAACCCCACCAGCTGGCCAACCTCAGTGTCTATACTGTCAACAGAAAGAGCAATGGCTGGGGTGTACAGAGATGCACACTGGCTCCTGAGTTTTGTAGAAATCCACGCTTCTATGTTCAAACTGGTTTCTGCACAAAGACTATGAATGATCGCAGGCACCTGAGCATGTTAGGAACAAAATCACGTCAACTGAGTCCTGTTTGAAATGCTAGACCTTAAGTTTTTGTTAGGTTTCTGATTAGACTGACACTCTCTGAAGTAGAAGTAAACAATTCTGCCAGCAAAGTCTCCAGCAGTTGTCTGTTGCAGAATATGGGTCTTGCAGGTGCTTCTCGGCAGCTCCGCTACAGCAGGTGACCCTTCTGCTGGAGAGCCCTCCTGACGATATTTTCCTTAGCCCAGTTCATAATCAATAGCTTCAAGTACATCAAAAGCAAGTTAAGAAACTGCCCTGAGGAATTTCAGTAAAATGGAAGAGAAGGATCCACGCATTCATGGTACATAAAAGCATGTCTGAAGTCTGAAGTCAAGGTCTCGGTTGCACACTGAAAAGCACTGTGAGTTTCTACCCAGAGTTAAAGAGAGAGTAGATGAACTTTGAATTCCTGGCTGTTGTAAGCACCACAAAAATGATGGCTGTGAATCAGTCAGCAGCAGGAGAAAATGAAATTGTGGGCTTCTAACAACAACTAATATTATTGTGGCTTTATTATTTTTATAGTCACACTGACTGAATGTGATGTACTGTATGAAGTAAAGCTAGTATTAGGCTTTCAGGTGAAACATGACATTCATTGGAGATGTACCAACAGAATTTGCACGTAAAGAAGTCTTACAGCAATACTAAAGCAATGTTACCCACCCAATCAAGTCCCTAAGGAATTTAATGTTTTGCTCTTTTACATCTCTTGGTTTCCATGATCAGTACAATAAAATTAACACTGTCTTAATTATGCTGGGTCTCTGTAGGCTAACATGGGAAAGGAAGTTACTTTTAAATTGAGCTGTTCTGGCTAAATCAGTGAATGTTTGTAAGACAGAGCACCTATGAAGGGCTTTCCAATTTCAGGCCTGAGACCTGGCACCTTGCAAAGCTCGGTGCAGTGCAAGCCACCACACACTGTCCTTACTGGAGAAAACACCCATCTGCTCCTTTCTGTGTAAGTGCAGTTGACTTTTCACAGCTGTTTATGAGCACAGGCTCTTCCACAGCAGCCGCTCATCTACCCTTTCACATGAATTCACTCAGGAATTCACTCAGCCTTTCAGCAGCCTGTTGCAACAGAGCAGCACGTTATTCATCCAGCTCAGCTCCCCGGGAGCCGTGTCCTACTCTGAGATGGAAAGGGCAGCATTTTAACCCTGCGGTGTCGCTGCTGTAGCAAATTGTCTTCACCAGCCTACCTGCACACCATGGACAAAGCCAAGAGCATCAGGATCAGAATAACCTGAACCATTTTACTCCCCAAAAAGAAATACTTTCATCTCATATTACAAAAGAGCATAAGATAACAGACAATGGTAGTGAAGTACTTTGATCTAGGATCATTACAGGTATGGTGTTTTCATGTGCCTATCTACTACTACAGGGCAGGAGGCCTGCACTGTGCCATACTCTTTCTCATGGTGAATGGAGAGGAGCATAACAGACCCTGATTTGATGTGGTTGCACCATGTCTCTGCTACTAGGGTAGTTCTGGCTGCTTGTCCCAAGCTGGAGCCATCCTCCCTAGAACAGCTGTTTCCTTCGCTGTTTCTGTACTTCTTGAGTCTTGTGGTTGGCTGCTAGGGTTCAAGCTACTTCAACTGCCTAGTGCAATTGTGCAGGGTATTTTTTTTTTAATGAGCTTTGCTGTCTTCCCTGTTGCATGGTTCAGGTTTCTGCATGCCAGTGACTGCCATAGATTAGTCCTGAAACTAAACTACAAGGGGCATGGTGTTCCACTGGATTCATTTAGCTGTGTGCCACTATTGGCAAGCTTTCTTTGTAGGCATGAAAACTGAGGTCTGCCTTTCCTACTTCATCCCTGTAGTCTTGCTGCAGTAGAGAAAAATCCCAGAGATCTCCTGCCCCCAAAGGGCTGACCCAGTAGAAACCAGTGCAGAAAACAAACTAGCATCCTATCAACCCAATAATCACTAGTGCACATTTTCCATCCCACACAGATTTTATATCATATAACATAGCAATTTCAGGAAGACAGTGTCTTCATATATAATGAATAAGTCTGGCTTCTTGTTCATGCATCAGCTGATTTACGGATGATGTGAGCTTTCCAACCAGCAGCACCACATCCCAGGGTGTCTGCTTTGCTTCTTTAACCAGCTAAAGAATCTGCTGTGCTTTTAGGAATTCAAATGCCATCAAAAACACTCTGTAGTAGGTAACAGTAATGTGAGTGAAAACTTAAGATTTCCCCATCAAATATCAAATTACTCCTTTGAAAACCGTAAATAGCTACTTTTTTCAGCCAATGTTTTAAAAAAGTAGGCGCTTAAATCTGCAAGTGAGCATTTAGATAAACACAGCCTCTATTTTTGAGAAATGTGAGGCACTCTTATCTCCTATTGAGCAGAGGTCATGGAGACCTGTTGATGTTTGATATCTTCACAAATAAAGCCAATGTTAAGGAGACACCTACGCCCAGTGTGATAGTAGGTAACTCATAGTAGAGAGCTCTGAGTAGTAAGGACAGACTGCTTGTATGCACCAACAGAAATTTGTCAGCACTAATTAAGAATTGGTAAAGCATGCCCCATTGCTACTCATATTTCAGCAATGTTTGTAGGACTGAGGGTAGTGCTGCTTGCGTTTGCAGAGCACCCTGCTTTCTAAAACATTGTCCTTCGCACCTATCAGAGTCAAATTAAGAGGGATCAGCTGCTTGGGAGAGTGGATGCCAGCCTGCAAAGGAATTTGCCTTTGCTGTGCCATCTTGGTGATGAATTAAATATTTTTTTGTTAAGAAAAAGAAATGTTTTCTAATAGCCTACTGTGGAACAAGGAAGGGATTTGGGTCATTCCTGCTGATGTTCTGCCTTAATTCCATAATTCTGTTTTCTTTCCCTAATTAGAAACCTGCTCATGGCAGTGCTTTTTTTCTCTAAATCCACTTAATAACATCAAAAGACATAAGCGAGCTGAGCGGTTAAGGACGTGTTTCTCACAGACTGATGAAAAATACCTCAGCAGCTAGAGCACAACTGCTCGGCACCTGCCTTTTTCCCAGCATCTGTTAGAATATGGCTGGTGTGTAGCAATGACTGCTGAGTTCTACAAAGCTCATGCATTGGTGCTGAGGCAGGAACTGTTCAGCTGCATCACGTGGGTTCAGGACGGAGGAGAAAGAAGGTCTATGTGGAAGACAGCAGAGGTGAGGCCACAGACGAAGCTGCTCCTCCTGTGATTTTGGAGCCTCTCACCTTTCTTCCTCATATTTGTGCCTCTTCCTTTTTAAAAGACAGTTACTGAACTATTGATTAATGAGACAAATTACTTAGGTTTAGCAGATCTTAGGCTAAGGGAAAAAAGCCTCTGGGGGGATACTGGCTCTGTGCATTTGTAAATTGTGTTACTCAGCCTTCTGAAATGCCTGGGCTGATTGATGGGAATGGTTGGACTCAATGATCTGGTGGGTCTTTTCCAACCTGGTGATTCTATGATTCTATGATTCTTTGAGTGCCTGCTCTGTAGGCAAACCCTGGCGGACAGGCTTCTGTCTTTCTTTTCCTAGCTCCAGGAGAGAAAGAACGGGGAATAAATAGGGCTGACACTTGCTCAGGTCATATCCAAATGTCCCGCTGCACACACTGTAACAACATCTTGATTTATACCAGCTGTTTTAAGGAGAAATGCTCACTGTGTAAGTGGAGAGCAATATAGCAGTTTAGGCAAGATGCTGCAATCAGATGAGTCCTACAAAAACAAAGGCAGAATATGCTCAATTTTTGGTTAATGATGTGCTATATTCTTTATTACAGGTTTATCTCTTTGCCTTTATTGATATACATCTTATATACATCTCTGCTGGGAAAGCTTTCCTGGTATTCACTCTAACTTCCCTGGTGCACAGCTTACGCTACAGCAGGCAAAGCCACCCATCTTAAGAAGTTCTCTCTCTCCTCCCAAATGCAGCCACATTTCCAACTTGGCTCAGGTGATGCTGAAGGACTGTTTGGAAGAGTGGAGCAGGTGATCGCTCCCATCTGCTCTTCATTTTTTTAAATATTGCCACAAGTGATACTACAAATTGTCTTGCATTTCTTATACATGAGTTCCTGGGCTTTGGGGACATATCCTGAGATCATCAAACTGAGTGCAAACAACACAGGCAGTACACGGCTTCTGCTCTGTGGGGTGGATGTGAGTGAATAGCCTCTTCCCTGTCTGCTATTCATCTCGCTCATCTTCCTCTGCCCTTGAAAAGCCACAGCCAGCTTCTCTGGCCCATTCCCCCATGGCAGCACAAGTGGAGTGGAAAGTAGTCATATTTTCTCCACTGAATATTTCCCTGAGATGGCACACTTCCCACAGGCACAGATGTGCGGCTTTTTCTGGTATTCGCCCTAACTTCTCTGGTGTTCCCATCTCATAATGTCCACTCCTTTGCTTGCATGGAGAAAATCTGTCTCATTTCTTTTGTGCATTTTCTTTCAAGCCTGGCTCACACACAGGCTGGAATAGCTGCTGCAAACTAATTGGCAGCACTGTAGAGAGAACCTATAAAATTCAAAGCAGTCCCTAAGTGGTCCTAATCTCTGCTGAAACAGAAGCTGGATCTTTTGTAGAACCTGTTCCTGACAAAAAAAAAGAGAGCTGTATGGTATAGCATACAGCTTTTTTTTATAGCTGCACATGTGGAGGTTGTGTCCAGCTTCAGTACAGCTGGTCCCTTCTGTCTCCAGCATAGGATGAAAACTAAAACTACACAGAAGCTTTCCTCTGCTGGGGCACATGTATCTTTTATTCATCCAAGTATGTGTAGTGGCACAATGTACGCATTGCTTTTTCTGTCAGTTTGCTCTGATCACACAATTTCCTACCATTGCAAGGCACCCAATGCCAGCTCCAGAAGAACTTTTTTAACTTGTTTGGCAATTCTTGCTTAGATAAATTGAGTCTTTCAATGCCACGGGTTATTTCCTTAAAAAGTTATATGCCTAATCAAAAACAAACAAACAAAAACCAACTGCTTTTCCAGGTGCTAGGAGGAAAATGAGATTTGGTTTCAGTGTCCCTGTCTGAAAATGCAGCATGTGCAGCAAACAAGTGCAGCTGCAAAGAACAGCACAGAACTTCATTTTCATAGTGAAGAGAAAGGTCTGTAGGGATGGTCTGGTTTAAATGGTCCTTTTCCTGGGATGCTCTGTATCTTTTTAGGTGAACAAATTATATTTTGCAAAAATATTCCAGCGCTGTTAAAACAGCTCAGTTTGGCTTTCAAAAATCACATTATTGACATGTTTTTCCAACATGCTGCAGTATGGATAAAAATGAGCTCATTAAAAGAAAAATACCCATTAGGACAAAAAAATTCTGAGCAGCTTTCCTGTAAGACTGATTTCTAAGCAGCCATCTTGGAAGGCTGGACCTTGCCAGGCAGAGTAGTGAAAAAGGAAGCTCCTACCTCTCCACAAATTTGCAAACACCAGGTGTATTGGAGTTGTGCATTAAGCTCAGGAGGCAGTAGAGCCTCTGCCAGGTGGGAGGAGGGCTGGGGCACAAGTGCTTTCCATTACTTAAGCCGGTTGTGCAGAAGAAGATGGGAGCCAAGAGACTAAATGTAGTTGACAAAGATACAGGGAGTTTCAGCAGAGACCCAAGTTACGAATGGTCCCTCTCAGGAGAGATGGGAAAGTGTTGGGTGATGGCTTGAGAAGACTGGTCATCCTGCAAGACAGCTGAAAGGATCAGGGGAGCTACAGGTAAGGTGTAACATTGAATTCCTGTCTGTGTAATGATTTTATCCAAGAATGTGAAACTTGAATCTAGTGAGGGCAGAGGCTGGAGGGCATGGGTTGAGAGGAAGGACTCAGAGGTAGGGCACCATGCTATGTGAATTCCATAGTGTTGTTAATGCGCAGCAAGAAAAAGATGTGGCTTCTGTGAGAGGCAGAAGTGGTTAGAGATGCTGGGTTGGACTCAGGGTTCCTGCTTTGCCAACCAAGAGTAATAATGGATAGAGTTAGATTCAATGAGAATAAGAACAAAAGAGCTAAGTCTGTAGCAGTTGTTTCTGTGCTTCCACCAGGCAGGGCAGCCCAGGGAGTACGAAGTGATATGACTGACTGCACTTACCAAAGAGGCATGTAAAACCCTCTAAGACCAGGATTTCCCCTAGAGATTTTCTTGTTTCCCTCTCTTTTTCTTGTCCAAAGACACAAAGCTGCAAAAAGTAGTTTGAAGTTCCTGGTTGATTGTTTACCTTTAGTTTGTATAGGTTTTGGTGGAGAAAAAAAAAAAGTATTGACTGGGTTTTGACAGAAAAGGCAGATGTGGGTTGATTGGGTAATTCACAGAGGAACAGAGAAATGTGATATGAGAGCTTTTGCATATATAAAAAAGTATTATCCACAGACTCTATTTTTGCATTAAGACTCCAATAAAAGAAGGAAACTGTGCTCTAGTAGTTTGGATGTTCAAATCAAACGGGATTGCTCCTTATCTTAAATGGCATCTCTTCTAAATGGAGCTAAATTGAAACCTCTGTCTCATAGCTCTCATCCTAGTTCTGCCTGCCTTGTTTACCAGGGACAAAACATTGCCTGCAGGTATACATGGCACACATTGATTTTTATGTCACACTACCACACTGCAGACAAACACCATAACAGTTCTTGTGAGCAGCACTGATCACGGTATCACATGGATGTTTAACTCTTTCTCACCTTGTGTCTCCATCTCTACTTATGGGTAAAAAAAAAAAAAATCTGAGGTTTAGCTCTACAAGCTGCAAAAATTACCTTAACATTTTGTCTTCAGCATAATCAATGCAGCTGTGTGCCTTAAACCTGCAGGTAGCTCTAAATAATTTCTTGCACTGCAAATTAATATCTGACTGAAGAATTGATTTTGAAGCCCAACAAGACTGCTGGCAATAATTGCGCACAGAATTTGGTCCTCCCCCACTGTTAGCAATGGCATAGCACAGAATAGGTGGGTAGAATGAAGGTCATTTTTTCTTCTTTCAGCAAAAGAGTAAGACTCTTTGCTTTGCTTCTAAGTGAAGGAAATCAAATCTTTATTTTCCCCTTCCTAACATTTAACGAGCTGCTAAACCTTGATGGAAACCAAGAAGAAATAGCTGATCTTGGCAGGTCTCTTTCACTGCAAAGCTAATTGTCTCCCCTAGGAAAAGTGACCCTCCTTATGTCTGTCCATACAGCTATGCAGTACATGATCATAAAATGGTTTGGGTTGGAAGGGGCTTTAAAGGTCATCTAGTTCCAACCACCCTGACACAGGCGGGGGCACCTTTCACTGGAGCAGATTGCTTATAGCCTCATCCAACCCGGCCTTGAATACCTTCAGGGATGGGGCATCCACAACTTCTCTAGGAAACCTTTTTGAGTGCCTCACCAGACTCATAGTAAAAAATTTCTTCCTAACGGTTATCCTGCATCCTATCACTATGCTCTTTGATAGAGTCCTTCCTCATCTCTCCTGCAGGCCCCTTTTAAGCACTAGAAGGCTGCTACAAGATCTGCCTGGAGCCTTCTATCCTTTAGACTGAACAACCCCTACTGTCTCAGCCTGTCCTCATATGGGAGGTGCTTCAGCCCTCTGATCATCTTTGTGGCTCTCTTCTGGACTTACTGTAACAGATCCATGTCCTTCCTATGCTGAGGACTCCAAAACTGAACACAGTACTCCAGGTGAGGTCTCATGAGAGTGAAGTAGAGGGGGGAGAATTTCCTCCCTCAACCTGCTGATCACGCTTCTGATGCAGCCCCATGGCCCCATTGGCTTTCTGGGCTGCAAGTGCACACTGCTGGCTCATGTTGAGCTTGTCATCTCCCAGCACCGTCAAACCCTTCTCTTCAGGGATACTCCAATCCATTCTCTGCCCAGACTGTATATGTGCTTGGGATTGCCCTGACCCAGGTGCAGGACCTTGTACTTGGCCATATTGAATTTCGTGAGGTTCACACAGGCCCACCATCTCAAGTCTGTCAAGATCCTTCTGGATATCTTCCCTCTACCATGTCGACCATGCCACACAGCTTATTGCCACTGGCAGACTTTCTAAGCGTGACATCAATACCACTGCCCATATCTGCAACAAGGATGTTAAACAACACCAGTCCTAATACCAGTCCCTGAGGAACACCATTCTTCATCTTTCTCCACTTGGATATTGAGCCATTGACCATGACTCTTTAAGTGCTACTATCCAGCCAATTTGTTAGCCATCAAGTGGTCCATCTGTCAGATCCATATCTCTCCAATTTAGAGACAAGAATGTCATGTAGGATGGTGTTGAATGATTTACACAAATCCAGGTAGATGTTGTTTACTCTTCTCTTATCCAGCAATGCAGTAGTCCCATCCTAGAAGACTGTCAGATTTGTCAGGCATGATTTGCCCTTAATGAAGCCATGCTGGCTCTCATCAATCACCTTCTTATTTTCTGTGTGCCTCAGCAGAGTTTTCAGGAGGATCTACTCCGTGATCTACCTGGCTACAGAGGTGAGACTGACATGCCTGTGGTTCCTCAGGTCTTCTTTTTTTAAAACTGGGAGTTATATTTTGACTTCTCCTGTGAGTGGGACCTTCACCAGACTGCCATGACTTCTCAAATGTGATGGATAATGGCTTAGCAACTTTATCCATCAGTTCCCTCAGGAGTCATGGATGCATCTCATTAGGTCCTGTGGACTTGTGCACCTTCAGGTTCCTTAGACAATCTTGCACCTGATTCTCCCCTACAGTGGGTGGTTCTTTGATCTCACAGTCCTTACCTTTGCCTTCTGCAGCTTGGGTGGTATGTCTTGAGCCTTTGCCAGTGAAGACTGTAGGAAAAAAAAAAAAGTAGTAATTGAGTACCTCAGCTTTCTCCTTGTCCTGGATAGCCATGATGACAAAATGTATATCCTCCCTGCTAAACAGTTTCAGTAAACTAGAGAGTAAATCATATTTCAAGCCCCAGGGGAATCAAAAGTGTCTCATAACATACAGCTTGCGCTTCACAAGTAGCAAAACATCAGGCTCTGCATTTTAGCAAAGGTAGTGCCTTCACCCTTCTGAGTGCCTGCTGTCACAGCTCAAGACTGGCATGCTCAATGTCTGAGCTCCTCTTCCTCCCAAAGTCACCCTTCTGAAGAATTTTGCAAATGGATCACTTCATCTGAAGGAAACCCATGAAACTCAAAGGGAATATCAACTGAGCATGACTTCTTAGGTCATGGTAGTATAGTGCTTGCAGACAGCCTCTTGCTCACGAGAGCAACAACTTACTGTAAAGAGTGCAAATGTATTAGCTCAGGGCTTAGTTCTCATATGTCTCAGTCTAGTGAGTAACACTCACCTAGTAGTGATCACTTTACCTACTGAAGCAGCAAGGGAGTTAGTTTCAGGACCACAGCTTTTCCTCACTGTGTCATTTTGAACAAATGGCCATCAAAATGGCCAATCTGGCAACTGTGGAGAAAATTTTGATTCTTTCATACTTGGACATCTTTTATTGTAGGCTGTCCAAAAGACATCAGGCAATAGGGAATTTTGAGCACTGCTGTGTAGGTAGGTTTCAACTGGTTATCTAGGCATCCTAGCACTGGGCTTCTAAGTATTGACCTTGATGTGTGAGAACAGCTCCTTAATCTTCTAATTATCTGCTTTATCTGGGGAATTTTTTCCTTCCATGTCACTTGAACAAATGCCTGCACCTTCTGCTACCTCCAGTCTTGGAGAACATTTTTCTCTAGCATGTACTGACTGCAGTGGAAACAGAAAATGCTGTGGTCACACTGCAGGACATTTTCCAACTTCCGTACTGAGACCAAGCATTTTAAACCAATTGCCTTCAACGCAAAAAGTGCTCAGGTATGCTTTTGTGTTTACATCTCTTTTTAAAGCCACTCAGCTGTTGGTCAGCTTATGGCCTGGACAGGATGCCACATATGCAGACCACAGTGAGGAAACTCTGGCTGTGAGTGTCAAATTTTATTAGTGTCAGAGTCAAGTGATTTAGTTGAACAACATTTCTAAAGTGTTTCAGGCAAGACCAGTAAGCTCCAGCTCAGTCAGCTGGATGCAGAAATTAGTTAACATGTTTCTCTGGCATGTATTAGGCAGACAATCTGTTCAGGTGACTAGTAGAGTGCTTCTTTCATGCTTCAAAGGGCATAACCTTGCAGAAAACTGTTCCTTCCAGAAGCTGAGCTCACTCACCTCCCAAATTGCTCAACAGGGAGCAAAAGCTTCCAGGCTCTGTACCCAGTAAGTGAAGGCAGACAGCCCTTGCATCCCTTTGCTAAGCAGCCAAAATGAGCAGGGAACCTCTGCTAATTAAATGCATTAAATAACGCTGCTTCCTGGAAGGATTTGTAAATCAATGCTTTTCTGTTGATCTGCCCAAGCATTGGCCCCTTCCAGCCAAATTTGCAGTAGCATCACTTACAGACCTATGACGCATCTCAGTACTGCCTATGGCACCTCGCCATCTCTGATGTTGTTATGTACCTTACAGCACACCCTCTGCAGAAGGGTGAATAAGGCTCAGCATCTGTACCATTTGCTCTATACTGCTGAGGCTGCCAGTTACTCTTGTCTCAATGCTTTGGTTACTCTTCAATGCCATCTGCACAGTCCTGCAGTTAGTATTGACAGCCTCACCGGGATCACTAGGAGAGGAGGTGGCCAAGAATTTCCTTGAGGAAAGACAAGGTTGCAGGAAACCCACTGGAGCCAATCTCCTGTTGCCTTCATGCTGGGCTTTGGGCCAAACTGTCCTTGTGCAAGATGGAAACAGCATGAGCCAGCTCTGCCTGGGACTGTCACTTTTGCCAAGAAGTCTCAGCTCCCTCCTGCCCAGGCCAGGCGGGATGTTACATTAAAGCTGCCTTTTTCTTAGGATTTGTAAAGAATGGATTTCTTTTCTGTTTAATCCCATCTCTACCTTACCTTTTCAGTAAGACTCCCCTCTGGAAGTCTTATCACTCCTTCTGCTCCTGGACTCTAAGAGTTGATCAGATGAAAGAAATTCCTGAACTGTGGGAGCTCCAGAAGGTACTCTGGCACCAGAGTAGTGTAGCATTGCTCAGTGAGGAGATTTTTATCAAGAAACAAAATTAAGAATTTTAATTTCCATCTGAAAGCCAGAGGGAACCTGCATTTACCAATGCCTCAGCATCCTATTTGGCTTTTAGTACAGCCAGCCCTTGGACTGCAATCACCAGCAGGCATTGCAATCGACTCAGGCTACTGCCCTGGAATCTAATGAGACTGCAGCATATCAAAAATAATAATATGCATCATATTCTTCAGCTGCAGTGCGTTGCTTTTTTGCATAAGGACAAGGACTCTGAAGAGATGTATTTAGTTAGGTTGATGTTAGATTTGAAAACAGGAAAAACATTATAGCGGTTAAACACACATGGAAAAATCACCTCCTCCTTCCTGTTCTAATCGATGGGCTATCCATAAATGCATCTCTGGCTTCTCGTGTTGGTCTTTAGTTGATTGAAGATTTGCCTGAATCAAACCCCCAGGGCTAGATTATAAGCATGAGTTAATGAACACAGTGGCATTGACTAAAACAAAGCCATCAGTCACTTTATAGCAGCTGGTGAATTGACTTTGATTCTGAACAGCTCCCTTCACCAGTGCACCTAAGACCTAAATCTGACTTGCACAGCTGCTGTCCTGCAGATAGTGAGACTGAGCTTTGCCTGTTTTGGGGATGTTAGGTACGCTACTGTTACATTTCAAGGCTTACCTTAACAGAAATTCAGTGTTCAGAATTGATAGAGCTCTGTTTACTGACTATTTCTTCACCTCCTGCTCCTAAGACATTTTGTCCCATTGTTCTGGTTTTTGGCCCAGTCCTCAAAGACTGGGACCGCAGACCTAGAGCAGTAGGGAAACCACTCCCTTCTCCTCCAGGCTGTGCAATGCCTGTTGTAAAGAGGCTCTGCCTCCTGAATGACCTACTTGCTATTAGCTGAATACTGAGTTGCTGAGTATTTCTGAGAAGCTTACAGGACTGTTAGTGCTACCCATAGGGTCATCTGGTTCCTTCACTGAAGTGCCCTCACTTAATCAGTTATCCAACTGCCATAGAATCACAGAATAGTTTGGGTTGGAAGGGACCTTAAAGATCATCCAGTTCCAACCCCCCTGCCATGGTAGGGACATACCACTAAATCAGGCTGCCCAAGGCCCCATCCAACCTGGCCTTGAACACCTCCAGGGATGGGGCATCCACACAATTCTTGGGCAACCTGTGCC
This sequence comes from Piaya cayana, assembly GCA_013389865.1. Lineage (NCBI taxonomy): Eukaryota > Metazoa > Chordata > Aves > Cuculiformes > Coccyzidae > Piaya > Piaya cayana. The sequence goes on along the minus strand of WAAB01009627.1, from coordinate 1,095 downwards.
AGTGCCTCACCACTCATGGTGAAGAAATTCTTCCTTACGTCTAGTCTAAATCTACCCCTCTGCAGTTTATATCCATTGCCCCTAGTCCTATCGCTACAAGTCTTTGTGAACAGTCCCTCTCCAGCTTTCCTGCAGGTCCTTCAGGTACTGGAAGATTGCTATAAGGTCTCCTCCGAACCTTCTCTTCTCCAGGCTGAACAAACCCGACTCTTTTAGCCTGTCCTCATATGGGAGGTGCTCCAGCCCTCTGGTAATCTTTGTATCCCTCATCTGGACCCATTCCACAGTTCCATATTTTTCTCATGTTGAGGATTCCAGAACTGGACACAATAGTCCAGATGAGGTCTCACGAGAGAGGAATAAAGGGGCAGAATCACCTCCTTCAAACTGCTGGCTGTTCCGGCTGGCCTTCTGGCCAATGTGTGAGCACACACTGCTGGCTCATGTAGAACTTCTCATCAACCAGCACCCCCAAGTCTTTCTCTGCAGGGCAGCTCTCAATCACATCATCATAGTGCTTATATTCAGAAGTGACTGAGAGGGATTTCTTGTTTACTGTTGCTGTTGCCACATCCAGATATAATCTTCACAATGGTAGCCAAGCAGAGCCAGAGACTGGTCCCTGAGCTCCCTCTGATCCATGACGTCTCCCAGGGATTTCCTTTCATGCCATGTGCAGGGCCCAAACATTTTGCTGCGGCAGCACCACACAGGCCTGTTGCTCCCCCTCTGCTCTGGGAAGTTCTGCAGGTGTGACTACAGTCTGGTGCTTGGTTAACACCTGCACTTCTTTGCATAAGCCCAGTCCAGTTCTGTGGCCTCTGCCAGGAAGCTGCAGGGAACATCTCATAGCTACCATATGCTGGGTTGCTAACAACATTAAACAGAAGGTTTGGGGTATTGCTGATCACCACCCAACGATCTTTTAATCCCATTCCCGTCGAGGTGTATTAGGTTAATTTTTCTGCTGGCAGTGAGCACATTGCAACTCCAGCAGCAAGAGCAGCTCCTTCTCTTCACCAGGTGTCATGAGGAGTTTAAGCATGCTGCAGCATATGCGTGTCATTTGTGTATCATAGAATCGCAGAATAGTTT
>WAAB01009626.1:6878-45390 GCA_013389865.1 Piaya cayana | reverse complement strand
ACTGGATGAGTTTGAGGTCCCTCCCAACCCAAACCATTCCATGATTTGAAGACATAAGCCCCATTTCCCATGAGCACAGGCAGTGGGTTACCCTGCATTTTCTTTTAAAGCGCTGTAGGTGGTGATTTATGCCAGTTCAGACACCGGCTGCTGAGGACATCAGCCTGGTTCCACTTTTCCCCACTCCCTGTTGACCTCAGAAACACGACATTTTGGCATCCGAGCTGACTCACAGCCTTACGGAGACATAATCCTGCACTGAACTCCCCACAGTTAGACACTGGCTTAAAACATCAGTGCTTTAAATAGCATTTCTTTTCAACATTTCTTGTATACCTGCTAACTACTGTACTTTCTGACCATCTCTTTTAATGTAAAATAAATCAATCTGATATCAAAAGTCCCATGTACAGATTTCAGTTCATAGTTACCAGCTCCTAATGTACCTGGCTTGGGAGTAGGAGTTACACACGGGTAGATGATGTACGGAGATATTTTTCCGTCTCCCTTTCATTTACTTAGCCGCTCCACATCCCAGCATCCGAGTTGATTAACATCACCCGCTGCAGTTAATTAAAGTATATGGGATGTAATAAGACTAATATGTTTGAGTTCTATCAATCACAGGATCGGGTGAGTCAATATTTGAAATGAATATATTGCAGAGGGGAAAATCCTCAACACGGATCTTAAGTGAGAGAGGGACTGCAGAGCACTTTAATAAGCACATTTTGGTGGTATCATGAGTGCATCATCTCGTATCTCCTGTCCCAACGTGCTGACAAAGGCAGCTTGTGCTTGCACTCTTCTGAAATCCTTGTGATGTATTTTTAGGATATCAAGGACTCTCCCCAATGCTGCATCTAATCCTGTAGCTCTGAGAGCCGAGGAAAGCTGAGGGACATGGTTTAGAGGTTGGTGGGAATGGCTGGACTCAATGATCCGGTGGGTCTCTTCCAACCTGGTGATTCTATGACAAATTCTATGACAAAATCTGAGGGAGTTACACCTTTGAAATTTCCTTCCATGATATTTTCCAAGAAATATCCACTTACTTAGCCTCTCTCAGTTGTTGGCATCTCCCAACAGGTCAAAGCACACACCCAAACCTGTCTGGTGGTTCCTGGTGTAGAGAAAAGCTCAGCCCGTGTTTCCCATGGTGGCACTGGGTTATCCTGAATCAAACCCAGGGTTCCTCCTCCTCTGCTCAGGTTCACTGCAAATTGATCAACCATGGAAACCTGTAACGAAGAAGAGCAGCAAGACTGTAGAGAAAGGACCAACCCCAGCACCTGCTTTGAACTGTGCTCTGCACACATCTTGTCCTTAGAAACTTTTGAAATTGGGAGAGAGGTGGCAGCTGAGCTGGACCCTTTGTGTGAAGAATTTTTTCCTGATGTCCATCCTGCCCCTGCCCTGGTGGAGCTTGAGGCCATTCCCTCTCGTCCTGTCCCCTGTCCCTTGGGAGAAGAGCCCAGCTCCCTCCTCTCCACAACCTCCTTTCAGGTAGTTGCAGAGAGCAATGAGGACTCCCCTCAGCCTCCTCTTCTCCAGGATAAATACCCCCAGCCCCTTCTCCAACCTGCTCCTGCTGTCTCCCGCACACGCTATCCTCTTACAGATCTCTTTCTGCATAAAATATTTAAATACAATTTTATCAGCCATTCAAAGCATTAGCTACACCGATCCAGACTTAATATACAGCGAGGACACTGCGCATTAATATTTATTAAGCTCGATTTGTTTAAGGAAGAACATCGAGCTTTTTGGCGTAGGCAGTTTCTACAGAATCAAAGTGTGAAAGACACTAATCGCTGATGATGCTGTGTGTAGGGTACACACAGCCTATAGAATTAAAAAAAGATAAATAAATATGCATGTTTTAAAGACTGGAGAGGGCTTTGAGAAACCTGATCCATGAGTAGCCATCATAGGGGGATTGGAACTAGATGATCTTTAAGGTCCCTTCCAGCGCCTTGTGAGGAGGATTTTAGTAATTTTAGTGCTTTTAGTGCTATTTAATGTGAGGGAGGCCCTGGCCCAGGTTGCCCAGAGCAGGGGTGGCTGCTCCATCCCTGGAGGGGTTCAAGGCCGGATTGGATGGGGCTTGGAGCCCCTGATCCAATGGGAGGTGTCCCAGGGGGTGCGTCTGGATGGGTTTTGAGGTCCCTTCCAACCCATTCCATGATTCCGTGGTTCTAGAATTCTGTGTCCATATGAGTGCAGAGCAACCAGTGCAATATTATATTTGTTGTTTCCACAGCAATTTTTGAAAGGAGTTATGAGGGACTTAAAGACACTTTCATCCTTCCCTCAACACTTACTATTTTATTGTGGTTTAAATGAGAGTGCGCTATTAAGAAATGGAAAGGTTTCAAGATGTGCGTGTTCACCGGGGAGCTAAGGTTTAAAAAGAAAAAAACAAAAGTGTTAATAAAGCAATTTTAAAATTTAATCTGAGGGTTTATTTTCTTCTTTGCTGCCTTTTCTCCCCTGGGGACAGATTTCTTGCTTGCTCTGAAAAAGGATTTAGTACAAAACCTTTTATTTTTCTGCAAGAGATGGTCAGAAGTGAGAAGAGTTTAGCGATTCAGAGGTCAGCAGAATGACGGCTGCTGACCCCTTTTTTTCTGAGTCGGTGGCTCAGGAGAGAACACGAGCCGAGGAGGGACCTCCACGCGCTGGATCCAGCCTTGCTGTGCGGTTCCGAGTCATTTGGATAAAAATAATTTTCACCCTCTGTTTGGGTTCTAGCACTTCCCCAGCTCGTGGAATGAAAGGGAAATGAAAAACCTCAAGCGAGGTGAGAAAGGCACTTTGGGCACATGTCGGGGCTCAATCTAGAAGGACCTTCTGGAAATCTTATCAAAACCCTGGTGGGGGTGAGACTTGCAGCAGGGCGCTCAGGTTCAGACAAGGTCCTGAGAAACAACAAAGTGTTTGGTTCGGTATCCGAGCCTTTTGAGACCCAGCCTGCAAACTCAGGTTCTGCTGCATTATCACTGGCATTAAATACCAGAAAGTGTCTCCTAGGATTTAACATTGTGATGTTCCCCCACCTTCCCCAGCTGAGCTCAGACCACAATGATAAACGTGCAGTGAGATGAGAGTTAAAGGGGGCTGATAAGAAAGATGGGGAGAAACTTTTTAGTAGGGACTGTAGCAATCACAAAATCATAGAACAACCAGGTTGGAAGAGACCCACCGGATCATCGAGTCCAACCATTCCCATCAATCACTAACCCATGTCCCTCAGCACCTCGTCCACCCGTCCCTTAAACCCCTCCAGGGAAGGTGAATCCACCCCCTCCCTGGGCAGCCTCTGACACTGACCAAGGACCCTTTCAGNATTAGGAAGAATATTTTTACACTAAGGGTGGAGAGGCAGTGGCACAGGTTGTCCAGAGAGGTGGTGGCTGCCCCATCCCTGGAAATATTGGTGGTCAGGCTGGATGGGGCTCCGAGCAACCTCACCTGGATGAAGAAATCCCTGCTTACTACGGGGGGCTGGACAGAATGACCTTCACGGTCCCTTCCAACCCAAACCATCCAATCCTTCTAGGATTCTAGGACTCTGTGATCATCCCAGTGACCAATCCAGCACCTCCTGTCATTGCAGGGGACAGCGAGCTCTCCTCTCAGAGCTGTTGCCCCACACTGTCTGCCCCCGGAGCGCCTCAGCCTCCTCTGCACTGCAGCGATGCGGTTTTGGACCAGGTTTTTGGTGGCTGCGGCTCCCCACGACACCGATTTCTGTGTTTTAAGAAAATGTGAGCCCCTGTCAGACTGAAGCATGGTCCTGTCGCCGAGCAACCTTATTTTATGGCTTTAGGGCGCTTGCTTCTGCTACCCTACACCCTGTCTGTAAATCATATTCTGAGAAAAATCACCACTGGTTTTATGCCATAACTCATAAATAACCAGACCCTGTGTTTACATATATATATTCCTCCATTTCTCTCCAAACTTTCACAGTGATGGATTAATTAATTACATTAAATAAAGCAACTCATTGGCTTTTGTGATAGTTGCAAGTACGCTAAAAAGTTGGAAGCGAGACTCGGTGTGAAAGCAGATGAAAAACTACCATAACACTTGGTGGTGTTTTTCCTACTGACATGTTTACACAGCTTGTGGATGATGTTGACACAAAGAAAGGAACTGGACACCATCGCGGCCGCAGCCGCCTTGGCCCAGCTGCTCCTCGCCCGCAGCCAAGAGCACGGAATGAAGAGCAACATCTGGAAGCCGGGGAGAGAGTTATGAAACAGGCTTCATCTGGGAACAACGCTAGTGGTGGGTAAGAGGTTTTAGGAAAACAGAGAGGACTTGGGATTTGTAGGAAAATCACAAGCCAAGAGATAGACAGAGGGTTAGCAACATTTGTAGACTCGTAGAACACCCTGAGTTGGAAGGGACCCTCAAGGACCATCGAGTCCACGTCCTGCCCCAGCACACGACAGCCCAACATTCACCTTGGGTGTCTGAAAGCATCAGATAAATGTTTGAGCAGAGCCGATTAGGAAGCCATGGAGTGGCTGAAGGCTGGAGTGACCATGTGAGCTTTGAGATAGACCATGCGGAGATGAAGTAAAATGCAGGAACACGTGCGGAGTGCAGTCATAGAATCATGGAATCATAGAATCAGAATAATCAGGTTGGAAGAGACCCACCGGATCATCGAGACCAATCATTCCCATCAATCACTAACCCATGTCCCTCAGCACCTCATCTACCCTCACCTTAAACCCCTCCAGGGAAGGTGAATCAATCCCCTCCCTGGGCAGCCTCTGACACTGCCCAATCACCCTTTCCATGAAGAATTTTTTCCTTATGTCCATCCTGACCCTCCCCATGTGGAGCTTGAGGCCATTCCCTCTCGTCCTGTCCCCTGTCCCTTGGCAGAAGAGCCCAGCTCCCTCCTCTCCACAACCTCCCTTCATCTAGCAGAACAGCACGGTAGCTGCTGTCTCAAACTGTGTCGTAGAGCAAAGCTGTTTGGGAGTCCCTGGGAATACTGAACAGCGAGTAAACCATGAGTGTGTTTCGAGAGCTCAGAATGGCCCTCGTTAACTCCTTAAATGGGGAAGAGTGTCTGGAGTTTCAATACTGTGCCTCGAGGAGCAGTAAGGAGTAAGATTTAAGAGAACTCGAATCAAATGTGACTTTCATTTCGACTTGCATACGATCAGGGAGGAAGGGATGCTTTGTGATTAGGGCATAAGGAGAACGGTAAAATAATCTAAAGTGCCCTAAAATCCCATTTTTAAAGTGATGCTGTCTTAGAGAGGATAAACTCCATTTGGCCTCCATTGAGATCTGGATTCTGTAGAGACCTGATGCTCTTTTGAAACGTGGGATGAAGGATGAAGACTGGGTTGCTGACACAAGCCGCATTGAGGAGGGCTGGAGCCAGGCGAGAAGCGATGCTGATGGATGCTAAAGGAAACCTCGCTTGGGCGAGTGCGCAGTGCTCCTTGCAGCGCTTCCCAGCGCAGGTCACAGGGTGAGGAGCGGCGCAGAACAGCGACGCCTGAGAAGAATTTACTTCAAGTCTTTTAAATCAAGGCAGGACCGGATTGCCTCCTCTTAAATATCTGCTTTAGTTCCAGCCATGAGACGCAAGCTCGATCCAAAACCCAATCGGGTGCAACCTTATAGCCCTAGAAAGCTAATTGATCTTAATGATCCCTTAAGAGGTGGATACCTAGGAGGGGAGAACTATCAATCTGCTTCCTAATGGAAAGGTGTGTGTGTCATTAAAACACCCTTTGTCCGTGCCACTTTTCTCTGTCTGAGTGGTTATGATACACTAATCACCACAGTAAATAAAAACCCTGGGTGATAATTTCCAGAGAGGCATAAAGGTCTTTAGGGAAAATGAGTACCCTGACTCTTTAATTCTTCGTCTCGTTGAAGACTGGAGGTTTTTTTGCAGAACTGGCTTCGCTTTCTAAAATTCAAAGAAAAAAAAAGCCATATCCCTCCAGCTGTTGAGTTAAACAGAGCCTTATTCAAATTACGTAGGGGAAAAAAATGTCATAACATAATGAGAATCAAATGCTGGCTTCGGGCGCCTTCATATTTGAGGACTTTAAGACATCACAATAGCAAGAAAACAGCTCAATCTTTTATCTGCCAGCAGAAAGTGGTCATTTAAATAAACATTAACTAAGCCGGGGAACATCAATGCCGTGGTGGTAATTTGGGTTTTGACAGACAAGATTGTTAAAGTCTTATTCTTGCTAATAGGTGGCAGTTTTTAGAGCAAGACGAGGTGTATTAAAGCCCATAAATGCTCTTTTCGCTGAGTCGCTTCCCTCTGGCCGCTCGCTAGTGGCTGCGCTGGGTCCAGGACCTCCAATATCCTCATGAAGAGATGGAGATGGAGACAGCCGGGCAATCGCCTCATTTGCCCAGAGCTGATACGCAGGGAATCAATCTTCCAAGCTTGTTTTCATTTGCTTTTGCAAAGCAGGTTGTCTGGCACGCCCACCACCCCATAGTAGATGTTCCATCTCCAATATCAAGAAGAGCAAGCAAAGGTGGACACCAAAACCACGGGAAAGATCGTGGGTTTGGGTTGGTGGTTGGGTTTGATGACTTGAAAGGTCTTTTCGAGCCTTAATGATTCTATGATTCTATGATCCTATGGTTCTATGATCCTATGATTCCACGATTCTTTGATTCTATGATTCTATGATTCTATGATTCTATGATCCTATGATCCTATGATCCTATGATTCTACGATTCTATGATTCTATGATTCTATGATTCTACAAATCTACAATTCTATGATTCTAAAATTCTATGACAGTGAGACTGAAAGGAACCGAATTCTTGGGGAAAAAAAAAGAGCTGTCAAGGTCTGCAAGCAGCCCTGCAAGGAATGAAGAAATTATTAATACCATTAACATGATTTGCAGCAGCTACCTGAAGCCTAACCACAGGCGGGGAAGCCACTGAATCAGCTCTGCGCGGAGTAGATGCAAAAAAGCAACCTCAACGTGAAGATCTTACTCAAACATCACAGGGAAAGGCTTTCCACGGCGCTTTGTGTGTTTAAGCGAGCAGCTCGGAGGCTACCGGGGGTTGAGTCTTACTAATAAGCCCCAGCACAGAACCTCCAGCCACGACACACGCAGTTATCTCCGAAATCAAGTCCCGAATTTGAGGGAATATGCAATAGGGAAAGAACAAAAGGAGCCTTTGATGTGCTCAACCACATGATGTTTAGCAGAAAATGCAAATGTTCTCTTCTGATAGAGAACACTTATCAATATTAAGGCATACACGGAGGAGAAGAAAGAAGGAAGAACAAAATACAACACTTAACAAGAGGGTAATTTAGCCTGTTGGCAAGCGCTTCAAGCCCGGTTCGTGAAAAAATTACTTGTGCGATTGTTTCGCGGGGCTTCTGGGCTTTCATGCATAAATCATCGTATTGGTTCAGCGCGAGGAGTAGCAGACGTAGTCAGGTGCGCAACCGCATGTGGGCACAGTTAAAGCGAGAAAGGATTTAAATGTGAAATTGGAGAGGGGAACGGCAGCCCCCCTGTTGCTCCGACAAGCTCAGCTACAATTGTCAAACAGCTGGAACGCGGGAAGATTGTTAATTAAAAAACGTGGTGGTGACCACCTCGTGCAGCAGCCTCGGGAGAGCGACCAGGCAGGAGAGAACATCTAAGCTGAAGGGGGTTTTATCCACCTCTTTGAGATCACAGCTTCTTTTCTGATGGAGAAGAGAAAACCAGGGGGCACTGGAAGCCCGAGGATGGTCAACTGAGGAGAAATAAAATCAACTGCATTGNTGGAGGGGTTTAAGGTGCATGTGGACAAGGTGCTGAGGGACATGGGTTAGTGATTGGTGGGAATGGTTGGACTCCATGATCCGGTGGGTCTCTTCCAACCTGGTGATTCTATGATTCTATAAACTACAACAAACATTGCAGTCAGGGCAAGGAAAGGGTGTGAGGGAACAACCTACCAGGGCTTGTTTCCTGGTGTTCCTATTTCCTAGCAGCGTTTCTGTGTCTTAAAATAGAGGGAAAGGCTCCTGCGGCTGTACCATATGCCGGAGCGGCAGTCACGGAGGAGGGTCAGCGAGGATGCTGCGCCAGGCAGGAAAACTGCAAAGAAGGCAAAGCCCTGGGAATGCAAATAGACACAAAGGATCTGCGTGGCATGCACAGACATGCAGTAATTTAATCACTTTCTATCCTGATTGATCCCTCAATATTTTCCGCATAAGCACATTATGTTCAGCATTCAAAGATGTTCCGCTGGTCAAGCCTGGCAAACTCTTGCTCGCCCCTCTCTCCATGTGAGGAGATAAAACGACGGCTTAAATCCAGCATAAACAAGATGTTTATGCAGTTAGAGTTTCATAGAGACCTCATACCATGGAGAAATGTGGCTATCACAGCAGTAATTGTAGAATCATGGAATGGTTTGGGGTGGAAGGGACCCCCAAGCCCATCCAGTCCCACCCCGGCCATGGGCAGGGACACCTCCCACGGGATCAGGGGCTCCAAGCCCCATCCAACCTGGCCTTGAACCCCTCCAGGCATGAAGCAAATCACACTCCCTAACCAAGATCCTTATTTCTAACCTGCAATCCATCATCTTACTGTCAGGAGGAGCCAAGCTCGGACCCCCTCCCCAGCGCAGCCACGGGTCTGTGTCCTGCCTGAGCGGCTACAACACGATTGTTACACATCTCACAAAACTTCCCTGTTTGCCAAACACAGGAGGTTGTTCCTGGGTCTAATTATTCCCGTTCCAGCCTATTTTTTCCCCTCCTCTTCCCCTTCACCAGCCACGACACTTCAGGAATTTTCTCCGAGTGAACTGCAGTTGGACCCGATGATCTTAAAGGTCTTCTCCAACTTAAACGATTCTGTGACTCTGCAGCTAAAGCTGCAGCAGCAAATGCCTTCAAATCATTGTGTTTAAACCCCTGCCTGGAGCGCGTCTCTCCAACCCCAACCTCTGCTGCTCCCGCAGCTGTAGATCTCTATCAGCTGCTCCGAGGCTGCTGGAGAGCAGCCCAGTGGGAAAAGGTCGGGTTTTATGCACGGAGGTTTAAGCTCATAATCAAGCTTTTGTTCCGAGTCTGTCTCTTGCCCTAAAATCTTAATAAATATTAATTAAACGTTCGAGGTATCCTAATTCAATTTGATCGATTCGCCTCTTTCCAATCTACATTAAAAAGTTGGGTAGAGTAAAGGAATTATTTGTATTATTATTCTAATAATAAAAAATAGCTCTCCGTGCCAGCATCTTAAATCAGATGAACGCTTTCTTCTCGTTCCAAGGTTATAACAAAATTAAGTTTTATTTCAATATCCAGCCACATTCACTTCTCTTCTCCGAAGGCTGAGAATTCAGTAACAGGGCTGCAAGGCAGACCTGGCGGGGCAGGATGGGACGGGAGGTTGAATCAGCCTGCGATCCAGCGCCGACGCCGAACTTCAATTCTCCCAGTAATAAAACCAAGCATTTCTTTAGGAGTTTTGCTACAAGGCTCCCTGAGCACTGCAGAACCACTAATTCCCTGCCCTCCCCGCTGGTGCAGGCGCCTGTTATAGTCCTTGTTTGACATCTGGCTCAGCTGAGGCTCAGAGCACCAGACCAAGATGATGCACAAAGGAAGAATTGGGGGGGCCCAGCACGAGGTGCAGCCCCAACATGAGCTCTTGGCCATCGCCTCTGGGTCCCTCGGTCCCAACACCTGATCCACGATGTCCCCAGCCACCAAAGATGTCACTCCCTAAGTGTTTGATTTCTCTGCGTCGCTGCCTATGGTCAAGAACGGAAACAAAACTCCTTAGAGAAACTACAGGGCTTATTTTTATTTATTTTTCTGCTACTCGGGAGGACAGATTTTGTCTGGTTCAACCTGTTTTTACCTCGGTGGGATATTACTTCACCTCCAACCACCTTAAATGAGTTTCTCTGATTGTATCTTGGACAACCGAGCAGAAACCTTAGCTGGAAAAATTTCTTCCTGATGACTTTGGTCATTTATATCCTGATTCAGGTCTTGCTTTCTGAGGGGAACTTCTGCCTGAGCCGCTTTCAAAGCGTTATTCATCCTTAACTTCATCATAAAGCATTAAGGAGAATTTAGATAATCAAATTCGAGTCCTCATCTCCTAAGAGATACGTACAATCTATACTGTGTAATTACTTCTCTTTTCAGGAGGGGCTGCCATCACTTGATTAGTTCAGACTAAGGTTGATCCTGGGATGCCAGCGGGTGAAGGCGTCTCGCCCTGCGCCCTCCATCCTCAGGCACCCAGGATCAGGAGGGAAGGAGAGTGCTGCCAGGAGCTGTAACTGTGTAATCAGATAATACAGCAGGAGTGGGGGAAAAAAAAAAAAGGAGAATATAAAGGTGAAAATTCTCACACTAAAGCCCAGCAGCTCTTGAAAGAGCCTCCCAGGGGGAAGAGTGAAATGTCTCTCAGCCTAGAGTAATTGAATACTGGACTGACCAAAGCAGCAGACGCTGAGCAGAGCCAACAACACTGCATTTGCCCTTGTAGGTATTGCCCATCTTTTTAATTTAGAATCAGCATATGGAATCATAGAGTTGGTTGGACTGGAAGGGACCTCAAAGCCCATCCAGTCCCACCCCTGCTATGAGCAGGGACACCTCCCACGGGATCAGGGGCTCCAAGCCCCATCCAACCTGGCCTTGAGCCCCTCCAGGGATGGGGCAGCCTCCCCTGCTGAAAAAAACAAACCAATTCTTCCTAAGATTTCATCTCAATTCCCACCTCTTTCAGCTGAAAATCATTCCCCTTCATCCTCTCCCTGCCCTCCCTGATCCAGAGCCCCTCCCCAGCTTTCCTGCAGCCCCTTTCAGCTCTAGAAGCTGCTCTAAGGTCTCCCCGGAGCCTTCTCCAGATGAACAACCCCAACTCTCTCAGCCTGTCCTTGGAGCTCCTCCAGCCCTTGGATCATCTCCATGACCTACAGCAGCTCCATGTCCTCCCTGTGCTGAGGACAGTGAACGCCAGAGTCCACGTGAGGTCCCACGAGAACAGAGCAGAGGGGCAGCCTCCCCTCCCTCTATCTGCTTCTCGCTTCTTTTGATGTTGACTCTAGCCAAGCGCATCCATATTTCCAGGATCTTCTGGGGGGGGAGCTGAAGTTTTCACTGCGCATTTTCTGGCCTCTGTTTGGTCTCTTTCGGAGGCCCTTTTCCCCGGCCTTTCCTTTGAAGCAGACCCTGCGGCGCTGCCCACCGCCCCGGGTAGTAGCGCGATCCCCGTGCTCCTGCTACAGAAGGACGTCTCACGCCTTGATTTGATCCTGGTTTCAGCCTCCGGTAGAACAGCCTCGCGGTCCCAAGACCCTGCTGGGGAGCAGCCCCTGGCATGGAGAGGCTCGTGCAGACAGGAGGTCAGAGCTAATAACACTCGGAGGAGCCGCTGCCCTCCCCTTCTCCCCACTACATCCTTGGAAAGAAAGAGGTATATTTGGATCCTGTTTAAATATTGATCATAGAGTATTTTTTTGCTAAAATCCGAGTCTATCGATTCGCCTGCGAGGCTGCAGCTCCGATGCTCTGCTGAATGTTTTCCTGGAGAGGGGCGAAGGCTCCTTGAGTTATGATGTTAATAAGAGCGGCGCAGGAGAAGTCCCTGATGTTCAAACCGCAACTTCAGAGAGAACATTTTTCACTGGCAGGAGCCTCTGGACACTCTGTGCTTCTTAATGTTTCTCTATCAGCTGCACTGATGAGCCTTTAAAATAAAGGTTTTGGTAAGGAGGGAGCTGCAGCTCCGCGGAGCCGCCTCCTCTCGTGATTCCAGCCGCCTCAGAGCCGGCGCCAGCGCTGGCGTCGGGCGTCTCCCATCCCGGTGTCTTGCACTCAATCCCTGCTCCAGCACTCCAGCTAACTTGGAATTCATTCCAAGCACGTGAGTTTTGTCTTCAACAGCACTAGGGAGATGTCTGCTGCCCTGAAGCTGAGCAAACTTGCAGGCTTAAGGTCTNTCTCGTCCTGTCCCCTGTCACTTGGGAGAAGAGCCCAGCTCCCTCCTCTCCACAACCTCCTCTCAGGCAGTTGCAGAGAGCAATGAGGTCTCCCCTCAGCCTCCTCTTCTCCAGGCTGAACACCCCCAGCTCTCTCAGCTGCTCCTCTTCTTCTCCAGCCCCTTCCCCAGCTTCACTGCTCTTCTCTGGACTCGCATCCAACCTTGCAGTATCAGCTGCAAGTATTTTATTCTCTTATGGACTGCATGTGGATCCCGTGTACTGGGCAGAAATGTGGGTCTGTCCCTCTCTCTCCCTCATCCTTTGTCATAGAATCATAGAACATAGGACTCAATGATCGGGTGGGTCTCTTCCAACCTGGTGATTCTGTGATTCTATGAAACCCCCAGGAGTTGGGGTTGGTCACAGCACACAACAGCAGGGCTGAGATGCCCCAAGCTGGTAGGAGAATCCATCCTGCACACGGGTGGGAAAGCAGCCTCGGTGCTGCCTGGATCGCTATGGAAATCACGAGAGGGAGGGCAGAAGATAAAATTAGGCCCTTCAGGGTTCATCTCTGCGTACGTTTCTGCATTAGCAGCTAGCAATAAAGAAGATAAAAATCAATTATCCCGAATTGTTACCTGCCTAACCTGGAAACACGAGGCTGTTCTAATACCCAGACTAAACCAGGCAGCAGCCTGATGGCCCTGGCCACCTCCCTTTCAGGTGAAGAGCCTTATCTTGCTATCACGAGTGTCACATACCCAGTGCTGCACAGAAAAACAAGCCGCCTCCTCATGTCCCTCTATTGTATTTGACAACTTGTACCGCGCTCTGCGAGGGGGAGAATAAATCCTCCCCGTCCCATGCAGCGTCCAGGCCGCCGTGAAGCATGGGACTGGCTTAATCTGCTTATTTCAGGGACAAATCTCTGCTGCACATCTGCGGCTGCAGCGGCTCTCGAGGGAAAAAGCCAAATTGAAACGATGCCCTCAGCAGTGCTCTACGTGGGAGAGCAACCCGCAGCGACAGCACGAGAGCCGGAACCTTCGGTCGGTTCTGACCTTGACTCGTTCTTCTCGCAGCAAAGCACTTAATTTCTCGTTTCTTCTTTCCCCCGATCTGCAAAAGAGGAATAAAATCACCTCCTTCCCTGGGAAATCCTGGGGATGTTCTCTCTAAACGTGCTTTGGTGAGCGATGCTGTTACAGATAAGACTATTTTGGGGGTGTTTTAAGAGTCGGCTCAGAAATATCAGTGATTTGCGCGTTTCTCTATTTGCGATGCAGCATCTCCTCGCCCCGTTTGCAGGAGAGACGAAATTGCCCAGACAATCACATCCGCTCCTGTGCCCAATCCTAGGGCAGGATATGAGTTTTTGAAGAGAGAAATAGAGCTGAGGCTTCTCCTTTGTCATCAAATCCTATTTGTTTTGGTTTCCTTCCTAAAATAACTCTGGGCTATTTAATAGAAGTGAACCCTCCGAGAAATCCTGAGCGATTGTCACCAGTCTCTTCACACAGAATTCACACCTACTGCTGCTTTTTGAGTACAGGAAAAGTTTTTCTGTTCTTTTGTTTGATGCCTCGGAGTTCACCGAAGTTGAAAAATCCCAATCATTGCCAACGCACAGTCATTCTCTTTTAAAAAAAAAAGAAAATAAGAATGAAATCATTTGCCGTAATCACATCCCTCTCGCATCCTTTTTTTTTTTCCCTTTGGCTCAAATAAGCCAGTTTGCCAGCAAGAACTTATTGGTTTTTTGGAAGTGGGCTGTCTTCAATGAATTTTGAAGACTATTCCCATCAGCAGGCTTAGAATTAATTGTGAGGTATTATTTTAGGGCATATTTTCAGCAAATGGTTTGCAGAGCTGGGCCGTGCAGCCTCTGCATCCGGCTAAAATACAGCCTACGCCGTATATCAAGCATCTCTCAGCCATCAGCCGGGCACCCAGAGCTCTGGTGCTGCACATTTATATTTTCAGGCTCCAGCCTGTCAGGAAAACCCATTGCCGGGGAGCCCCTGCCAGCCCTCTCAGGGCTGTCTGTCTTGTTAGAAGAAAGGAATGGCTCAAAACATGAATATCCCCTCGTTCCTGCCTTGGAACCTGACAAGAGGTTTATCTTCTAAAGGGAAACGCTGTGAAGAGCTGCTGGGCTGGGGAAGAGGCTTGTGAGAGGGGCAGAGAGGGCAGGTCTTGATCAGGGAGGGCAGGGACAGGACAAGGGGGAATGGTTTAAAACCTAAAATAAATATTTGGATTAGGTCTTAGGGAGAAATGTTTTGCTGTGAGGGTGGGGAGGCCCTGGAACAGGCTGCCCAGAGCAGGGGTGACTGCTCCATCCCTGGAGGGGTTCAAGGCCAGGTTGGACTGGGCTTGGAGCCCCTGAGCCAGTGGGAGGTGACCCTGCTCATGGCAGGGGTGGGACTGGCTGGGCTTTGGGTCCCTTCCAATCCAAATCAGTCTCCCATCTAAACTCCCTTTCCCAGGAAAGGCTGGACCAGGCGATGGTTTGAAGTCCTTTCCACCTTAGGCTGCTCTACGACTCTCTATCAGCTACCAACTCATCCTGCTACACCTCCAACAGCCCCCAAACTCAAACTTACACGTGAGAACAGGGCTCATTATCAACTTCCTACCACAGACCTCCAGCTTCTCATTTAGGCGCTCATTCACCCCAAAATTGCAGTCGAATTCTTTCGTTTGATAACTACATTGACTAATTCTTGATGAATTTTGCCCCGTTCCTTTGCAAACCCCTTCGCACCCAGCGCTGTGGGTGAGACGGCAGCAGCAGCCAGCCCGAGCCTGCAGAGCTAGTTATGGCTCGTGTGACAAATCACCTCTCCCTGCTTGTTTTATAGGCGCTGTCGGAGAATTCCCTGGGTGCTCTCTTGTTCTTGCCATGAAGGAAACACAAACCCAAGTGCAGCTCCTGTTGCTCTTCGAGAGCCGGGCTCCTGCTGTCGTACCAAGTGGTGCTGAGGATGGATTTACTGCTCTGCCTCGCAAAGTTTGCTGGGTTTTATACTTTTACAGAATATATTCAGCCACACAGTGACGATACTCCAATATGTTCCTTACATACCGAAAAACTGTGGATGGTGTCAGGACAGGCTGAGTTTTAGCAGATCTTAAACGTTTTTTCCCCCTTCATTAAAGTAGAATAACTGTCACAGCATGATATGGTTGGACTCGATGATCCGGTAGGTCTCTTCCAACCTGGTTATTCTATGATTCTATATGACAATCTCCAAACGTAATGCATCTTCCCTATCAAGGTAAGTAGATTTCCTAACGTTTCTCTGTTAGGTTTGGGTTTTCCAACGTGCAAAGCAGCTTCAGGAGTTCTTTAAAACGTGGGGTTCGGCCAGAGAGCTGGGCAGGAGGCCACAGCCTGGTGCATCCAAGCAGGGTGGTGGGACACAGACTTACCTTGCTCCCCTGGAACCCCCAGCAGCTGCTGCCACCAGCACTCAGACCGCTGGGATTAAATCACAGAATCACAGAATCACAGAATCACCAGGTTGGAAGAGACCCATCGGATCATCGAGTCCAACCATTCCCATCAAGCACTAAACCATGTCCCTCAGGACCTCGTCTACTCGTGCCTTAAACACCTCCAGGGTTTTTAAATGGCACCGAGGGGAATCAAAGAATCCTAGAATCATGGAACAACCAGGTTAGAAGAGTCCCACTGGATCATCGAGTCCAACCGTTAACCGAATCCCTGGGAAAGGGTCATTTTAGCTCTCTCTGCCTTACAAGCAGCCCCGTTTGAGAGCAAAGAACAGGGCAGCAGCTAAAAGCAGCCCAGACATCCCATTCAGGAATGAATTTTTCCCTAATTAGGCCACCAAGTGGAAAGTCCTCTTAACACACTGAGCACCTGAAAGGCAGGGGTTTAACATTTCTCAAGGGGCAACCAAACCCAGCAAAGCAAATCACTGAGGCCAAAGAGAATGAAATTCAATTGAACGTCTAAGCAGCAGCGTGTCTGCTGACCCCCCTCGTACCAACCGCTTTCCTCGTGTTCCTGTTCTTCAAAAAACAGGGGGGAACTATCCAGGAGAGCGCATGCTGTCCAGAAGATAGCTAGAGGCTGACTTGGATTTGAGTTCTGAGCAAAGTTTTTCTCATTTGAGATGCTTTTCTGTGTCTGCATTCCCAATCTGCCTTTTTTTTTACTTAAAATAATGTTTCCCATACAAGAAATCTCAGCTGCCGTGCATAGCAAGAAACTCGGGGCTCATGAAAGCGCAGGTTCTGCTGCCTGGTGGTCCTTCCCCAAAATCCAGTTGGTTGGGAAAGGAGCTGCGTTCAGAGCATGCAACCTGGTGCAAGCGCAACCTCTGCCTTCCCGCACACCCAACTCCTCCTTGAGGAAGAAAAAAAGCCAATTTACAGCAAATTGCACCATTTCCTCATTCATTACCTTCCCCTGAGTTGGAATAACCCACCCCCCAGTCCTCCTCCTCTTTTGGTGACGCAAATAAGAGACGTACAAACACCAGCACACGAGCTTGGCGGTGGAGGAGCCATCTGGGAAGAGCCCTCTCCAATCCCCGTCCGCAGGGATTAGCATTCACGCCGTGCCAAACCCGCAAATCGTTTGTTTGCTTTGAGAAAACACACAATATGGTCTGGATGGTTAATGCAATTGTTTTATAAAGTATCTTCCTCGTGGCCCGTGCCGTCGTGATTCCTCCTCGTCTCACCGGAGACGGCAGCGCGGCCACTCACCAGCTGTGTGAGACCGGGGGCGATGCTGAATAAAGGAAAACATCCAGCGGGAGGGAATAACGTGGAAGATGCGCTCAGTGGGGTTGCTCTTGGCTGCTGCTGGCCCTGTCGCGGTGTGACAGCCGCGTGTCGTGGCACGGGGTGTCCCTGCTGCCCTTTGGATGTGTCTGACCCCATCCAGCACGCAGCAGGATGAAGCGCACGTGGTTCCATCCCCAAGGATGCTGCTGCGCCCGGCTCCCCGTCTCCGCAGGTGCCACCGTCCTCATCCACCAGCTCTGCTGCAGGGGGCTGGGGTGAAGCTGCCCCAGCGCAGACCTTTGCGTGTTATCCCCTTCCCTGGATACGACCCGCAGCGATGGGCGAGGGCCGCTGGCAAGAGTCAGCAGCGACTGAAGAGCAATTCCAGGTGTGACGTGCGGATTAGCCCAGGATTAGTCCAGATTAGCACATCTGCAGGCGCTTGGTTCAATCTGATAGAAGATGTGCCCACTCGGGTATATCTAGCGCACCAAATATTGGCTTTTCCACTCAGATTGTTCACGTCTGATTGCAGAGAAGAGCCCAAAGCCTCCTGCATTAAAAAAAAATTCCAATATTTCTCCTTCCAAACACTGCAGAGCCACCACAATATTGTAAAATATGGATTATCTCCAGCTCCTGCTCCTCTTGATGGTTCCACCTCATTTGTCTCGCTACTCTCTCATTTCCTTAAATGTGTGTTTTCTTTACAGGCGACTAACTACAGAAAACTTGAAGCAATCAAGCAGAGTTTATGCATCGACATATCACTTCGTTAGCGGTGAATTCATTTCCAAGGGGGCGGTGAACTTTAATGAAGTTGGAAATTGAATCATGTCATTGCGATCAGGGATGCAAAGGAGTCCAAGAGAGAGACGTCCGCCGGAAAGGCTCCTTGACCAATGTAAACCTTGAAGGACCCTTTGATCAAGCATTCTTAGCTCTTAATGATATTCTTCATCTTTCTGAAATCTTTGTGGATTTATTCAATAAGAACTTTTTCCATATTTTCTGGACTTCAACCATTTTTTCGACTTCTTGAGTTGGCCATCTCAATATCATGAGAGGCACTGAAGATTTGGAGCGAGGAACAGCAGCAAAAACAAGCTCTGCCAGCCTGCCTCCCAGCCACAGCCTCTCCCAGTTCTTGCTTCCCCTCTCCCGTGTTGCTCTACCCATTTCTTCGCCCCATTCTACCTTGCAAAAGCAGCTCCAGAGGGTCCCTGCTGTGTCACCTCATTGGGACCCTCCCTGGATCACCTTGTGCCTGGGCACGCGTGCACATTTTTTTCTTGTTTTCCTTTTTTTTTTGAGATGTGAGTGACATTGCAAATGCAACTTTCATCTTGGAAACTCCGGGTGTTGCCATAGAAATTGCAGCGGGGGAGGCACCGGGCTGTTCGCTTGTGCCCTCCAGGACTACAAACGCTCAGCGAGGGCTGCTAGCCAGGACGGGCTCCAGCCGGGCTGAGCTCCTGCACCTGCTCAAAGAAGAAACCACCTGGGTCTACGGGATTCNGCAAATCTAAGTAGCTAAATAAATGTTTATTACACTAATAATAATCACTATTATTGCAGTCTCTCCTCAGGACATTGTGTGGCTGCATACATACCAGTAACCAGCAGCCAGGCAGGAGAAGCAGTGGCTGTCCCATCCCTGGAGGGGTTCAAGGCCAGGTTGGATGGGGCTTGGAGCACCTGATCCTGTGGGAGGTGTCCCAGCCCAGGTCAGGGTTGGGACTGGGTGGGCTTGGAGGCCCCTCACCAGCACAAACCATTCCGTGATTCTGTGATTCCTCCTGGATTTGTTTATTCGGAAAGGTCAGGCTGCTCCATCGCTCTGCACATTATCTCTTCCCGTGGCCCCATCCCCACAGCAATCACGCCTTCAGCACCTTTCCTGCAGGGCTTTGACACTCCCAAATCCAGCTGAGACTCCTCAAGACTTTAATTAATGAGATAACAAAAAGGGAAAACACCCAAAGAGTGAATCCCGGAGTTGAAGACTTTATCTGCTCTTTGCAGCTGCATCGTTTTTTCTCCTTTCTCCTTTTTTTTTTTTGAGCTGCATTCCAGGTCCGTCAATACTGTTTCCCATTAAATTAAATAGCTTATTGACTGGTGTGAGACGTAGCCACAAGGCCGATAGGAGCCGAGCGCGGCACTTTCTCAGTGCAAACAATCACAGGTCACTGCACAGTAAATCAGTCGGTAATGGAGTTTGAACTCCGCGAATCAGTTCTGTGTACCCTTTTTATTTGTTTTTAATTTGTATCAATGGTAATTCTGTCGCTTCCAATTTATGTGACGGTAGCGGGCGGCGGAGCAGCGGAAACACCATTTTTCTTCTCGTTAACCGCTGAGCTCACGGCGCCGTGGCAGCCAATAGCTTCCGAGCTCACACGCCTTAAGGTTTCTCGGCACCTGGAAGATCCTGCACTACTTTATTTCCCTCCGGCTTTCTTTTTTCCGTTGGTGATAACATCAGAATCTGTGCCTCCCTGGAAGTGTGTGCTGGCTTTCCACTGAGACATCGCGTTATGGAGCTGCGACAGCCGACTGAACATGAGCCAGCAGTGGCCCAGGTGGCCAAGAAGGCCAATGGCATCTTGGCTTGTATCAGAAACGGTGTGACCAGCAGGTCCAGGGAGGTTCTTCTCCCTCTGTACTCAGCACTGGTGAGACCAAACCTCGAATCCTGGGGTCAGTTGTGGGCCACTCACCACAAGAAGAATGTTGAGGCTCTGGAGCGAGTCCAGAGAAGAGCAACGAGGCTGGTGAGGGGGCTGGAGAAGAAGAGGAGCGGCTGAGAGAGGTGGGGGTGTTTATCCTGGAGAAGAGGAGGCTGAGGGGAGACCTCATTGCTCTCTGCAACTACCTGAGAGGAGGTTGTGGAGAGGAGGGAGCTGGGCTCTTCTCCCAAGGGACAGGGGACAGGACGAGAGGGAATGGCCTCAAGCTCCGCCAGGGGAGATTTAGGCTAGAGATTAGGAGGAAGTTTTTCACAGAAAGGGTCATTAGGCATTGGAATATGCTGCCCAGGGAGGTGGTTGATTCACCTTCCCTGGAGGTGTTTAAGGCATGAGTAGATGAGGTCCTGAGGGACATGGGTTATTGTTTGATGGGAATTGTTGGACTCGATGATCCGATGGGTCTGTTCCAACCCGGTGATTCTGTGATTCTGTGCTGGGGCTGCGGTGCTGGATCCATCAGCAGATGCTCCTGGCACAGCCCCCTGGCAACTCTTTAGGCACTCCCACCTATTTGGTGCTTGAGAACCGGGTATTCGTTAGTGACTCTCTGAATTTCTCTCATCCGTTTTCGAACCCATTTACACCATTAGCATCTGTGCTGCCCCGTGGCACGGAGCACCGTAACTTAATTATAAATTATATAATAAAAATTACTTCCTTCTGTTGCTTTCAACACACTGCCGGGTGATTCTGGCAGGTGTCTCCTAATATTTGCTATGCAAGAATGAGTGAATAATTGTTCCTGACACACCTCTTTAAGATCTTCATCCATCACCTCGGCTCCAAGGTGAGGGTTCTGGTCTAGCAGCCTTCTCTGAAGCAACCTGGCTGGTCCGTAGGACCCTGCTCGTCATGGAATGGTTTGGGGCAGAAGGGACCCCAAAGCCCGTCCAGTTCCAACCCCCCGACATGGGCAGGGACACCTCCCACTGGGTCAGGGTGCTCAGAGCCTCATCTAACTTGGCCTTGAGAATTGTTATTTGGGGTTCTTCCTTCAAATACTCCAAATAGAACTCAATGAAGGAGCTCTGGTTGCTTGGTTTTGTCTTTACAATCCCGTTCTGTGGTGCCTTTTTGCTGCTGGAAGACCCCAGCGGCAGCCGCTACTGCCACTGGCAGCACACCAAGGGTTTATGAAGCTACATAAGGATTTTATTTGTTTTGTTTTCTGTTTCTTCCTCAGTAATTCATAGAATCATAGAATCATAGAATCACCAGGTTGGAAGAGACCCACCAGATCATCGAGTCCAACCATTCCCATCAATCACTAACCCATGTCCCTCAGCACCTCGTCCACCCGTCCCTTAAACCCCTCCAGGGAGGGTGACTCAACCCCCTCCCTGGGCAGCCTCTGACACTGCCCAATGACCCTTTCCATGAAAAATCCCTGGATCAGTCCCTACATTCCCCTCCAGTGTTGGTTTTGTCAGGCAGGGGGTTGTTTCTGCCTCTGGAACACCCACACTGGTTTGCTTCTCGCTCGGCATTCAGAGCGAAGGCTTTAAACAAAGCCCAATGTAATCCCTCCTCAGACAGCAGCGAAATGCCTTTGCCCCCTCATTGCCGATGCATCCAGCTCTCAAAAGCCTTTAGTGCTTAATGGATTCATTGAAGGGATAATATGAGGTGACTCGCGTGTCAGGTTGTTAAAACAGTGATAAGACATTGCACTAGGACAGCATTATCGCCGCTAACTGCCTTATAACCGTCAGGGAACGTCTGGTGACGTTCCCATAGACACAAAAATGAGTTTGCAGCGCCTGGGATGTGCTTTGCAGCCACTGCCGGGATGAGAGGACACATAAGGGAAAAAAAAAATCACAGAAAGGGTGATTGGGCAGTGGCAGAGGCTGCCCAGGGAGGGGGTTGAGTCACCTTCCCTGGAGGGGTTTAAGGTGCAGGTGGACGAGGTGCTGAGGGACATGGGTTAGTGTTTGATAGGAATGGTTGGGCTCAATGATCTGTTTGGTCTCTTCCAACCTGGTGATTCTGTGATCCTATGATTTTGCCTCCGTGTGTGTTTGCCTGGCTTTTCGAAGGGGCTGCACGGGACACGTCTGTTTGCAAAGTCGCGCACACACACACACACGTTTCTCCTCTACAATGTTTTGCGACTCGACGCAGACGTGTTAGGAAAACTGTCACTTGAAGAAAAACTTATTTGCAATCAGAGTGTGATTTTTTTTTTCCCCCATGCTATTAACCTAAGACTAGAGTAGAACCGGCTTGAAAAAAAGCGACCCACGGACTTTTCAAACCTACTGAGGAAACACCTGAGTGAGGCAGAGGCGCACACGGAGGGACTATGTGGAATGGTTTGGGTTGGAAAGGACCTTTTTTGGGTCATCTAATCCAATCCCTTCAGGAGCTCCCTGTGCTGGAGCCACTGCTAACAACACACACCTTGTGTTTGCACCTCCTGGTTGGACTCGATGATCTGGTGGGTCTCTTCCAACCTGGTTATTCTATGATTCATTCACAAACTGCATCTCTCACTGCCTCGCACAGGAGTGTTGATGTGCCCCCACTGGGTAAAAAACAGGTATCCTTAACACATTAGTCAAACAGAACTAAAATCCAATACTCAAAAGACAAACTGTAATTTTAACAAATTAGTCAGCCAAGGTAAACCGACAGATGAAGAAGGCAAACAACCCAGCTAGAGCTGCCTCCGACTGCAGCAGCAGCACCGATGTGTCACACGCAGCTTCCACACGCACCTTCTCAAGGAAAGCAAAGCCAAGCATCCCGAGCCTCTTTGCAAGGGCTCACACGAGCAATCGCTGCCTCTGGGAACCCACCAACTCCCCGCAACCCCAGTACCCAGGCACAGGCAGCCTTGCTCAAGCTCCCACCACATCAACCCTGCTCGCCAGCCCTTCCAAAGCTGCCCCAGCTGCACAGGGAGAGGAGCTGGCAGGCCAGCCGGTAGCATAAAGCAGAACAAATCATTCTTGGAACCAAATATTGCCTTCTTGGCATATTGGTGAATTGATTCACCTTCCCTGAAGGTGTTTAAGGGATGGGTAGATGAGGTGCTGAGGGACATGATTTAGTATTTGATAGGAATGGTCGGACTCGATGATCCAGTGGGTCTCTTCCAACCTGGTGATTCTGTGATTCTATGATTCTCTTCCCTCCTTGGAAAATCAGTCACAGGGAGAGCAACTTCACCACCACTGGGAAGGGAGCTCTTCAAGCTCAGGCAGGTGTCGATGGGCAGCACCTCGAGCTCAGTGCCTGTTTTGGACAAGGACCAGCTGGAGGCTGTGTCGAAGCATCCAGACATGGGGACACTCCTTACTTCTCTTTCTTTCTTTGCCACCCACTGTGAGTGCAAGGAGTCATCCCCCTGCTGCCAGCCCTCCCCTCACTGCTGGACAACGAGCAGCTTTGCCCTTTAATTACATGCAAGTTTTAAGCCACACAGCGTTTATCTGACCTAATCTAAATGAGAGATTTTCTCCGATTCCATGGAAGCTAATGGATTCTGTGATCGCTTCTATCACACAGCAAACGATCACGGGTCACAACAGTATAAATCAGAGGCTAATGGATTTCCAACCATGCGCTTTGGCCCTTTGTCCATTTTTAAATCTGCTTTTAATTCCTATTGATCATCCCCCCCCTTCTGCTCCTGTCCCTCCCAGGGCAGCAGGTCAGCAAGCCTGCCAAGAGGAGAAGGATCCCACAGAAAGACGGAGGAAGGTAAGAGAGGCACAGGAATGTGTCCGTACGTCTTTTCCAAGCTGCCGAGGCGCTGCGGCTCCTTGGCTCTGCACCAGCTGCCCAGCGGCTCCAGCTGGGGACCTGTCACTCAGCACAGGGTGATGGCCCCGGGCAGGGAGCCACAGAGCCACCGCGCGGGCTGCGGCTTCACCTGCCAGGGAAGGGGCTTCTGAGAAAGAGCAGGGAAAGCTTTTTAGCAGCAACAGGCCAAGAGGGAATGGGTTTGAGCTAAGAGAGGAGAAGTTCAGATGAGATCTTAGGAAGAAATGCTTTGCTGGAGGGAGAGGAGCCCAGGTTGCCCAGCAAGGTGGCACATGCCCCATCCCTGGGAACATTCAAGGCCAGGCTGGATGTGGCTCTGAGCAACCTGATCTGCCTGACGATGTCTGCGCTCGCTGCCGGGGGCTGGATGGGACTTGGTCCTTCTAACTCAAACCGTTCCATGATGCTATTGAAACCCTCAAACCACACTCAAGCTGGAAGCGCTAAGCTTCTCCTTATTTCCCAGTTTTGCTCTGGCTTGTCTGCACCGATTTATCGCTTCTGCGTAGGAATCACGTCAGGATTTTTAATTTCTTAATGCTAATCAGCAGAGAGTTGCAAGCTTTCTGTTAATTGCAGAAAGAAAAGATGCTGGATGGGTAGAACCGGGTTGTGCCGCCTGAGAAGGGCTGCGGGGAGAGGACTCGGCTCTATCTCACAGCTCAGTGCTACCCATGGGATGCTCTTTCTTCCCTCCTCATCTGAACTCCCAGAGAACGGATCCCAGATAGGAATCGACTGATCAAAGACCCACGATGAACCATCTAGAGCTCAGCCCCAGCTGTGCCGCCGAATAGTCCTGAATGAAGTGCCTTGGAAAAAAAAAACATGATCCGCACACAAACAGAAACGAGCTAAATTCTTCAAACAAATGACTCGCAACAAATAATTTGACCGGCTCTCCTGATCGGTTTATGACCTGAAGCATGAAGATTATCAGCCTCATGTCATTTGCTCCTAGCCGATGTAGCTCCAGAGATTATTCATATTCATATAAATGTCTAATCCTCTAATCTAATCCTTTTTTTTTCCTTCCTGCTTGTGCTAAACCTCCGCAGCCTCTGCTCCAAAGCCCTCTGAGCAAGGCATTATTGATAAATTACTGCAGAGAGGAGGAGCAGAGCACGGGCACCAAACCCACCCAGCTCTGACATTTCTCGGAGAGTTTTTGTTTCCCTTTTTAGAAGCCAGAGGGGTGAATTGGCAGGACAAGTGCAGGCACTCGTAGGCATCGTACGCACAAAAAATTATAATTCTGGTCCTGGTTTGCGCTCCGAATCAGGCTGAAACTCAGTCCATTATCTCACTTACGCCAACAAATAAGCATCAGACAGGGCCTTCTGTCAAATCACAGAGGACTCGGACTGATTTTGAAACACGGCCCCAGAGCAGAAAGGCTCAGCATCCTATTTATGATCCCCCGAGGCCAGCCAGCTTCTCCATTAACTTCTACCTCAAACTAATAGCACATTCATAACCAATTTGGTGGGTGACGCTATCAGAGACTTAAAGCCACTATGATTTTTTTTTTCCCTTAGAAATTATCTTTTGCTCAATGCTACGGAATTATTCATATGACAACTCACACTTAAAGAGCCTCCACTCTTATAGGCAAGGATGCATTTTCCCAGACAACGCCGCCATCAAATTGTTTTGACTTCACGGGACAGAGTTTTTGCCGTGATGAAAAAGACTTTTTCATTTGGACGTTGCCCTTTTTTACAGCTTTAACAGGCATTTCCACGTCAATAGGTTTTTAGCGGCGTTGTCAGAAGAAGCTGTTCTGTGTTATAATTCTTCCGCGTGCTTTTCACAGATACTGAATGTTTTGCAAACACGAATTACTTGAAAAATGTTTCTGTCCGTGTGGTGTCTGCGTTTAAGCCGGGTTACGGACAGGAAGACAACAGCTCAGCGCTTGCTTCTAGGGCTCCTTCTCCTCTCTTACATCTGTTGCACTCAGCGACGCACGAGAGCTTTTGTCTGAGAGCGTTAACACACGCAACGCGTCCTTCAAAAATACAGATAATGCTGCGTCAGCACTGCTGGCTCCGTATAAAGCTTTGGGAAATTCATTAGGAGATGTTTCGCCATTAATCCGGAGAAGAAACACTCTTAAAGACATAAACATCCTGCAGCATCCTCGCCACTTCAGATGATAAATTCATTTATTTCCCTAGCTGCTGTTTCTACTCCCCAAGCACTGCTAACGCGGCCATTTCTATTCCACTTGATCGTTTTGGGGGAAGTCTCGCATGATTTGGAGCCATCGGTGAAGCAGGGACAGGGTCAGACCCTGGAGTTCACCAGCTCGCAGCCGCCCATCTCTGCAGCTCCTACTGTCTTAGCGTTTCTGATTTCAGGTCCAGGAGAAAAATCTCTGTGTTTGCCTCCTAGTGGACCCTCATTATCCATCTCAGCAACAAGCCTAAAGGTTAAGCCTCCACCCAGGTGAGCAGTTAGCCACGAGCTGGAATTCTACATGTGCTTATGTGCTAAACTCACTGTAATTTAATCATATTTTCAGCTGATCTCCTGACCCTAGATACCTTTAGTGAATTACACCTGACTAAGACAATGATGCTGGAGCTCTGTCCTCTCCAGAGCGCTGTGCATCCTCGCTCAGAATGGGATGGGTAGATAACAGGACGAAGGAGGAAGGCTGATCATCACCGAGACCAGCATTCCAGCTCAGCAGCTGCACAGAGAAGAGGTCACATCCCCAGAACCAAGTGCCTTGCTGCTCCCCAAGTGATGTAAATCCCTAACTACAAGCAAAGAAGTTTTTCCCAGCTGAACTAAGACCCCGGTGGCATCTTAGCCGTGGGATAATGCGGCTTTTGTGGCTTAGACAGTAGAAGAGGACGAGGGAAATCGGGTTATGATGCTGTTGGAGCGAAGCTTTCGTTCCACAGAGATCGCACATAAAGTTCCTTCTTGCACAGACACTGAGGCTTCTCGGCAGCAGCATCAACTCCTCAACCCTCCATCCCCACGTCTGCAAGCAGGAGGGCAACAGGTTTATGGGCTGGGGGGTCACCAAAGCTCTTCAAACAACTTTGAAGGGCAAGGCTCACCAACGGTTTCGTGGGCACTTTTCAACCTCCTTCTGACTGTTTCTCAAACCCCGACCTTTGGCTGCGCGAGGAAACAAACAAACACGTACGTAACAGCCGCCTGTATGAAAAATAAAAAGTGCCGGCGTTAATAAATCATTAAAGGGTTTTTGTGCCCAACAGCAAGCACAGACCTTTTATCCCTTATTTCTACTGTTGCATCTGGCAACCGATCCTGGAAAAAACAGGAGCAAATTATTTATATTCTTTTTTGTATTCCATAAATCAAATATTGCTGTAAGGACTGAACTAATATTTTGAGAATTGAATGTGGGATTGGGTCTGCCTTGCTACACGCACTGAATCTTAGTCTGCTGAGACATAAAAAGGCC
Organism: Piaya cayana; assembly: GCA_013389865.1. NCBI lineage: Eukaryota > Metazoa > Chordata > Aves > Cuculiformes > Coccyzidae > Piaya > Piaya cayana. Next base: position 18,659 of record WAAB01009626.1, on the reverse strand, counting down.
GAGAGATATGAAAACCAAGAAAATAAGGAGTCTGAGATGTACGCAGCAGGAGGAAATAATTTACTGTAGCCTTGCCCGGTCTGGCTTTGTATAGTGAGAGAGTTATGAAATGCGGTTATTGTGCTGTATTTTGCTCTTAAATGCAGATAGTGGGAATCTATCAGAGCGTTATTTGTTTGCTTGTTTCATTTTCCCTCTGTATGAGGAGACATCGATATAGTTTAACCGCAAAAATACACCCGTCCACCCTCTGCGCCTCCTTTATGAAGCGGCAGCTTAGAGAGGAGAAAAAGCCGCACGGAGCCAACCGCATTTTAAAGAACCCACAAGCCCGGGAGCTACGGAACTCAAACAGGCTGGTCTGATTTACACCCCAACCACCAGTCCATAAACCACAACGCGGCAGACGGGCACCACAAGCAGCCCTGTTACAGCCACCTTTAAAGGAGGGTTAATAAAAACACCAGCAAGCCTCTAACTGGAGCCGCACGAGCCACGACCGCTTCTAGAAATGATATTTTATCCATTAGAATAGGCAGAAACTGGTTGCTTACAAGACTTTTTCTCGGCATTTATCAGTGGTCCTAAGGCTCAGAGGGGAAGGAGAGAGACCTGGGAAAAACAGCAAATGGACACGGAGCTGCTCCTGCAAACCAGCCCTGAGGAGATCAGTCAAACCTCATTACGGGTCCCTTCAGCTCGCCCAGTGGCCCTGCAGGGACCCACACACCTTGTCCCCAACCTCTCCCTGGCTGGTGCTTCTCTGCCCAGCAGGCAGGAATGGGAAAAGCCTTTTTTCCTCCCTCTAAAACACATCAAGAGCAGTCCAGAGGTGGTGGCACTGAGATCTCCAAGCCCTAGTGCAGAGCAAACAGAATATTCAGCAGCAGTGGGGGGAAAGGGGCACTATGGAGCCACCGCCACCATCCACCAGCAGCCCCACAAAGGCTTTCCCGTAGCAAACAGGCATTGTCAAAACTAGAAAAATATTTGGAGGCAACAGTGATTTTTTTGTTCTCCTCAAGAGAGCAAAAGGAGCACAGGATCAACCTCCCACAGGGATCGTCTTGGGGAAATCTATTACCTATCTCACACGCTCCTCTGAGGGCAGCTGGGACCAGCAGGATGAGAGGAGATACTGCACATCTGGATTTAATGCTGCTCATCCAGCTCTTCTGTTCACATGGACAACCAGCAGCACATCTCTGGGGCTCTCCGAGGTACCTTCATGCCAATCCCCAAACATGTCACCCTCCTCGGCACTGGCACCAGACAATGGGGCGAGGAGAAACGCAGAGCGACCCGCCGGAGAGCCCTCATCAATGATTTTAACCTCCTGACCTGGAATGAAAGAGGTAATTTGATCACCATGGAAACCGGGTGAAGGCCTCTCCCCAGCCCAAACCGCCGCTCCCGTTAAATGGGGCCGAAGCATCCGTGGATGGATGGATGGATGGATGGATGGATGGATGGATGGATGGACGGACAGGGCAGGGATAACGCCGCCTGCGGAGGAACGAGCCATCCTTAAGCGTGATGATGATGCCGTGACAGCTCCAACGTTGGGTCACTCCCGGTGCACCGGTTGTCAAATATTGTGACAGCAGCCGTGCTCGCCGCACCCCCACACGCCAGCACAGACGTGACAAAGGCTCCGGGGATTTTTATTATTCCTTCTCAGCAAGGACCTCAGAAAGGCAAATGGTTTGGGGGCTCCAGGAGGAGGTAATTTGCTGGAGGGTCTTGCAGGAAACAAACCCTGGTTGCTCATGATGTCGCTGTGAAGGCTTCAAGCAGCCTTGTTGGCACTGGGGCACTTTGAAGATCTGGGATGTGCTGGTGGTCTTTGTAAAATGGGATGAGACAGGATCGTGCAGGGAACTACAGAATCTCACCTTGAAACCAACAGCCCTGTAGGTTAGTATTAACCTTCATTAACTGCTCCTCGAATCCTGGGGTCAGTTGTGGGCCCCTCAGCACAAGAAGGATGTTGAGGATCTGGAGCGAGTGCAGAGAAGAGCAACGAAGCTGGGGAAGGGGCTGGAGAAGAAGAGGAGCAGCTGAGAGAGCTGGGGGTGTTTATCCTGGAGAAGAGGAGGCTGAGGGGAGACCTCATTGCTCTCTGCAACTACCTGAGAGGAGGTTGTGGAGAGGAGGGAGCTGGGCTCTTCTCCCAAGGGACAGGGGACAGGACAAGAGGGAATGGCCTCAAGCTCCACCAGGGCAGGGTCAGGCTGGACATTAGGAAAAAAATTTCCATGGAAAGGGTCACTGGGCAGTGTCAGAGGCTGCCCAGGGAGGTGGTTGATTCCCCTTCCCTGGAGGGGTTTAAGGGATGGGTGGACGAGGTGCTGAGGGACATGGGTGAGTGATTGATGGGAATGGTTGGACTCGATGATCCAGTGGGTCTCTTCCAACCTGGTTGTTCTGTGATTCATAACATAAGTATCAGCATGTGTAACACCAGAGTGCCTGGACATCCCCGGTGAGAGAAATTCTTCACACTGGGGAGAGCACGTGCACGTAACACGGAGAGAAAATGACAAATTGCCCTTTTGCAGCTACAAATTCCAGTCCACAAGGACTAAATCACTGCCCCACAGTCAGCTAGGGAAACCGTGCCAGCACCAGGCATAAAAGCTTCATCCCGCATAACAGGGCCACACAGACACAACCGGCCCCACCACCTCATGAATCTGCTCTGTGGTGTCACAGCCCCTGACAGAACCACTTGCATCCAGGTGATCCGCTCACCCCCTTGCACCATACGGAGGCACCACGGCACCGCCTGGAGCGGTGGCACAGTCTGCAGTCACGTCAGCAGCACGTGAAATGGCAAGCAGGAAGGTTTGTTTAATGATTTTTAATTAATTTTAATTACTTACTTCTTTTTTTTTCTTTTTTTTTTTTAGGCAGTAGCTTAACCTCGCTGAATCTCAGCCCCTCTGATCGCTCTGGGACTTCTGCCAGCTTCCTCATTACAGATCAGCTCCCCTAACGCCATTTGATAATGAAATGGGTTTTGAAAGAAAGGGACAGAGAGGGAACAAAAAAAAAAAATCAAATACCTTCAGCAGAACCCCAGGGAGCTGGAAGAGGATTATGATTTGGCGTGGAGATAAAATGATAGTTTGGGGGTTTGCTTTATGAATAACACGTACCTGTGCTGCAAGTGTCCTACTTTTAAAAGACAAAAGTCACAGGGCTGTAAGGACTTTCTGCCTCCATGGCTACTTGCAGGCTCCTTTCCAAAAGGGCAAAGAATTGAGGCAGGAGAGTGAAGGTTTGAGCCTCACGCAGCTGAGGAGGAGCAGGAGGTGCTCAGGGCCAGGTTGGATGGAGCCTTGAGCAGCTTGGTCTGGTGGGAGGTGTCCCTGCCCACGGCAGCGGGGTTGGAATTGGATGATCTTTAAGGTCCCTTCCAACCCAAACTATTCCATGATTCTAGGTATGTAAACCTGCCACGGGGATGCGAGCCCAGCCAGGGTGGCAGAGCTGCTGTTTCCTGCTGCATCCAACATCTCTCAGAGCATCACCTGCCTACTCCCCACTGAGAATCAGGAGAATCCTGCATCCAGACACCCTCCAGCAGAGCTCTCATGCCCTTCAGTTATTTTTCCAAGCTTCCCAACGGACCTCAGAGGCCATCCAGCTCCAACCTCCCACTGGATCAGGCTGCTCAAGGCTCTATCCTACCTGGCATTCTCCTCTAACCAGTCCATCCTCTCCCCAGTCTCTCCCCCAGCCTCCCCAAAGCCTCAGGGCTGTTTGCCAGTTTACCACAGAGTTTACTACTTCTGCTTTCTCTGATCTCCGCATCTTTACGCCTTCCAGCTTTTCAAAAGTTATTTAGCCACTCGGTGCCACCAGGATGCTTTTCCACGTGTGTCTTGATCAGCATCCAAAAGATCCACTCACAAGCTGCGTCCTGCTCCCTATAAACCCGCGCGGGCTTTATCCCAGCGAGGGTGCAGATGGTGGCAGCACTGGTAGCGCTGGAGTGGGGCCTTTTTTTTCCCTCTTTGTTTTTATTAACACACGCCGCTCCGCTTCACCATTCCAAACTTTCCCCCTGTGGCTCTGATCTCAGCCCAGCTGATCTCCTGCCCAGCAGCCGCGGGCGAGCTTCAAAGGAGCTGATGTTTGGGCAGCGCACAGAAAGGAATCGGTAATTTTTGGACTCTCTCCTAAGGTTTATCTGAACCTCGGGGCTGGGCTCAGCCTGGGCTCCAAGTCCCCTGAGAGCAGATGTTCATTAGAGATGGTTGGATGTCCACAATCAGAGCTGGAAACACCTTTAAGGTGGGTAGCAAGGAAGCAGAGGAGAAGGGGATATTTTTAGAGCACATAAAACGAAGAAAATGAGCAGAATATTGCATATATTTACTACAAGGGCTGCTTGCATCAGAAATATTGCTGTTACCACGGTCACCACTGGCCTGAAGGGCTCGTGTTTTCAACAAGCTCCTGTTGGTAGACATCAAACGTCTTCCTGAGCACAAATCAAACACACCGGGTGGCTGGGAAGCCTCCAGCACTGGTGTGACCCTCTCCAGCTTATGCTCAGCCCTGAACTCAAGCTGAGACGGATGAGAGTCCCTGCGAAGAGCCAGAAGGGCAGCATCCCCTGCCCGGGCAGCTGAACCCCAGCCGTGGCCAACGGGAGCTGGAACAAGCAGCAGAGAAACAGAGAAATTGAGCAAAGGTGATGGAGAGGGGGACCGGGACCATTTGCTACCTCCCAGCCATCGCGGGGATGTGCATAATTCATAGGCCATAGATTGTATATATCTTATTCATGAAAGTTTAAGCAGTCTGGTTATTACTATTGACCATTAAAAGGCAATTTTTTCCCCCCGTGTGCGACAAGGACTATTGACATTCTTGCACCCTTGGAAAAAAAAGAGACAGTTGGTGTCCTGACACATTCAGAGCTTCACGTCACTGGGCTCCCAAGTGTTGAGGCGTCTCCGTCTGTGAGCTGGCGATGACTTAACAAGCCAGCCCATTAAAAAAAATTCTGTCTAGTTTTACAACCAATGACAAAATGTGTCATTAATGAGCTGTTAAAAGATGAGAATCTGAATCGATGCTTTTAGATCTAATGCTTTAGTAGTAAAGAAGTGGATTTTCAGGCAGCTCTGGTCAGAGACTTTAGGCCATCTGCATTTTCAGGACTTCAACTCCCAATCTTACTACCAGTGGGAGCCTGGAGTCCCAGCAAGAATCAACATGGGTGGGAAGGGACCCCAAAGCCCACCCCAGCCATGGGCAGGGACACCTCCCACTGCACCAGGGGCTCCAAACCCCATCCAACCTGGCCTTGAGCCCCTCCAGTGATGGGGCTCCAGCTTCCCTGGGCAATGATAACGCTTTTATTTATCCCAGCCAGGAGCAGACAGTGCTAAGAGAGCAGAGGGGGCTTTTTCCTCCCTCTGCGGCCTGTAAGAAAATTAAATTCATGCCCAATGGGCCTAAAAATTCCCAGTAGCATCGAAGTGCAAAATTGAGCTAATACCTTTCTAATGTTTAAACAAGTGCTCCTGGATATTCTTATGCCCACCTAGAAAAAGCTCTAGAGCTTTTTGGAACCGCCACCAGAAACAGAGAGCAATGCAAGAAATAAAACAAAAGGAAAATACATTTATCAGTCATAGGGATAACACCAAGAATGATTCTTAAAGCCTCTACCTCAGCTGAAGAATTAATTTTTGGGATGCATACGGGTAGGACAGGATCAGAGGGTGCTGGGGCAGGCAGGTGACGGCATCTTTTCATTGCTGAAGCGAATAAACAAGCTCTTTCTGCCAACCCAACAGGCTGTTGCGGCCCTGACCTCATGTTCCTTTCATGTAGTTCAGCGCAACGAAAGCAGACTTTGTATTTAGAGCGTGGAAAGAAGAAATCAGAACTAATTAATAGGCAGACAGCAGCCGTCTAAAAGGTGGACGCGATCTAGAGAGAAAGGGAAGGAGCTTTGAAAGGTTATTAGCTTCATCCTACCTCTTGCCTGCTCAAACCTACACGGGAGAACTGATTGTTTCCCTCTCTAATGTTTACATGGAGTGAATCAGGAGCAGATGTACGCCGGGCAGTGCCGACTCCAGCAGATAAAAGACAATTACAAGCAGAAAATGGAGCTGCTGATCGCGGGCAGCTTTCACTTGGGATGTTCTGTTTAGCTATTGGGGTAAAAAAAAAAAAAACAAACAAACCAGGGTTGAAACCAAACTCCTGACAGCAGCCGTCTCCTGCTGCAGACCTGCTGATTCAAGCATCGTGCGGCTCCTTGCAGACGTGTGTGGAAATGTTTAAAGGCTCAATTTGAGCCGTTTGTTTCTCATTTTTTGAGCTCTCATTAAAATAATCTGTTCTGATTGTCCGCGGGAGCTATTTTTTGCTCCTCTAAATGGTTGCAAAAGACAGCATAGATTTAAAAAAAAAAAAAAAAGAGAGAGAATCAACCCTGTGAAGCCTGTGACTCATCAAATCCAGGTTCCTGCTCCGTGCTGCCTTCTACAGCAGGCAGGGAGAGGCTCAAAAGCCTCACTTTGCCCTCCGTGAGCAAGAGGTTGGGATGTTACCTTCACCAACCCATCCACAGGGAGCACGGAAACCTCTCCGAGCCCCAGGCAGGGGATGCTTTGGGGAGGCCAGGCTGTCTCCCCACTCCAGGGAATGATCTGCAAGGAAAGAATTCCATGGGAAGGCAAGATCTTTTCATCCCGAGCCCCACGCCGGAGCAGCAGAGCGCTGACAGCGCATGGATGTGTAACCAACCCAGAGAAAAGGTGGCTCACAGGAGCTTAAGACCTAAACAGTTGTTTACTATTCAAGTTTCAGGAGTCACAACATGAAGTATAATTTATTTCTTCCATCCCTCTCCCTCCACGACTGCCCTACACTCCGCTATCATTATGTGGGCCCCTCAGCACAAGAAGGATGTTGAGGCTCTGGAGTGANGCTGCCCAGGGAGGGGGTTGAGTCACCTTCCCTGGAGGGGTTTAAGGGACGGGTGGATGAGCTGCTGAGGGACATGGGTTAGTGATTGATGGGAATGGTTGGACTCCATGATCCAGTGGGTCTCTTCCAACCTGATAATCACGATGTGCCTACAAGAGCAACTTAAATACCTTTTGATTAGAATCACCAGGTTGGAAGAGACCCACCGGATCATCGAGTCCAACCACATGAGATGTGAGGCTTGAACTCACGCTTGATACTCGACTCCTCTGCAGTCAGTTGAACATCCCTCCAGGCACAGGTAGGCAGTGATTTCAAGGGATGCCACAATCCCTCATTCCCATCAGGCTGGAAAACAAGCTCAGGAATTTCAGCCGATGTGGGGTAAAAGTCCAACCCTGTCCCTGGGTGCTGAAATCAGAGCCCTCCCCAAACTATTCCTGCTGTTACATCACTCCTGTGGGAGGCTCGGACACGCCGGCTGCATCTCCCACATCCAATTTATGACCCAAAACTCTGGGCAGTTTGAGTGACAAGGTGCCCAACGACCTCCTCATTAATACAGGAGGGTCAGCACCTTTTTAATTCTTCAGCACAAAGGACTTAAAGATCCGACTCTGTTTTTTTCATGTCCTTTTCCTACAAACTTGATGCAAACGCCTTTTGTTTTAGTGCCGAGCGACAGCGCTTCTGTTTGTTCTTTGGGCATCTAAATATTCCTATCATTGACATTTTTAAAGCTATGAAAAAGGATCTTAATTGGCTGAAATGCTGATTGCCATAACAACTGGCTAATGAACCATCTGTTAGCATATGTAATATTTATTTATACATTTAAAACACGCAGCTTAAAGAGCAGGACGGGCTCTTTTTTTCAAGGACGGGGCGGCTCGCTCCCCGCGCAGATGGGCCGGGAAGAACAGGGCTGAGTTTTATGGACTGAGACGCCCACGGGGACCTCCACGAGCCTCCGGTCCACCCCCTGTGCATCCACGACAAGCTGTGAACTTGTCCCCCAGCCAGCCCTGCGGCAAAGTTAGCAGCTCGTGACGGGCAACCAGGAGGGGAAGAGCCTGCTCAGCAGCACAGGGGCTGCCTCGCTCCAAGAGGACAAGGCAGGACGAGAGGGAATGGCCTCAAGCTCCACCAGGGGAGGGTCAAGCTGGACATTAGGAAAAAAAAATTCACAGAAAGGGTCATTGGGGACTGTCAGAGGCTGCCCAGGGAGGGGGTTGAGTCACCTTCCCTGGAGGGGTTTAAGGGACGGGTGGACGAGGTGCTGAGGGACACGGGTTAGTGATTGATGGGAATGGTTGGACTTGATGATCCAGTGGGTCTCTTCCAACCTGGTTGTTCTGTGATTCTATGATTCTAAGACACCTTTCCCTCCACCAACGTGTAGAGAGACACTGGACAAGCCACAGAATCACAGAATCTTTAAGGTTGGAAGAGACCTCGAAGCTCACCCAGCCCAACCATCCGACCAGCCAACTAAATCATGTGCCAAAGTGTCACCTCTACACGCTTTTTCAGCCCCTCCATGGCTGGGCAGCCTCTGCTAGGGCTTCATTGCTTNTCACCTCTACACGCTTTTTCAGCCTCTGCCAGGCTCTTCATTGCTCTTCCAGTGAAGAAAATCTGGGAGAACACAAATACAGGGCCAGTGGTTATTGCTGTCCCACTCCTACCTCTTTTGCAGTGTGGAGGGAAGCCCAACTGCTCAAGGGCGATGTGAAAGCTCATGTCACAGCTGAAAAATAAGATGGGATTTCCCTCAGAGCATTTCCCAGTTTTTAGAACCCCCCTCCCTGGCAGCCCTCGGCTCCCATCTGCCAGCAAACACCCTCCCATCACACCCCAGGGTCCGATCCTGACCCGAGCCAAGGCAACCTGGGCTCCCCCCAACCCTAACGCCCAACGGAGATGACAAACCCTCCTCGTTTTCACAAGATCCTGCTCCCCCCCTGCTCCCGTGCAGCGGGATGCTGCTGGAGACCAACTGGGGGAGAGGTATTTTTAGCCAGTTGGTGAAGGGGGGGAGAGAAGAAGGGGGCAGAGAAAGCCCCGCTCCGCACAAGTCACATGCATATGCAAAAGGGGCCTAATTGCCCGTCTTTAGAAACTAATCATTCGGGATTTCACAAACCGCATTATAGAACCTGACATGCTTATTTTTCCTTTTATTATGTTTGTAAGCAGTGATCCCATTGAAAGGAAAATCAACCCCTATTTTTACCAGTCACAACCATCTCCCTTTTTTTTTCTTTCTTTCTTTCTGCCTGCTTTATTTTATTTTATTTTCCTTTCTCTCCAGCAGTTGAATAGAGCAGCATTTTCATGTGTATTAATTGCCCTGTAAAATGCCCTCGAAGTCATTAGAATTCCCCATTCAAAACTATTATCTGTGCCATTATGTCTTTGCATTATATTTATTTAAATGGGGCTCTTCTGAATTAGCTTATTTTTAACAGCTAGCCAGGCCTGAAACACTGTTCCAGGCCAAGCTGTTCTCAAATCTTTATTTTTTTTTTAATGATAACTTCACAGAAGCTTTTGATGCTTTATCCTGAGTGGAATCACAGTTTTAGGCTTTCAACCCTCTCTCCTTTTTCTATTTCGGGAAGATAAGCCTCGTAGAGATTTTTATTTTTGTGATGCCACAAGCCTTTCTGCCACCGGAGCTGCAAGATTTACAGCTGCGGGTCGGGGCTGTCACACCGGTTTAAATCTGTTGATTGCGAAGATGATTAAAAGGGAAAACACACCGCGACATCCTAAACGTGATGCAAAATTGCTCTCCCACCCCCTTCAAAATACCCTGATTTCCCATCCATTCCACAGGTAATTTTGCTGGCGCTCGGAACCCGCCGTGGCTCGAGCGGTCGGACGCGTGGGAGCGCTTGAAGGAGAAGAATTTGCAGCGGCGTTTGCTACCCCCAAGAGCTGCTTCATGGAAATATTTCCTGCTTGGAAGTGACGATCCCAGTGGGGGAAGCTGTTCTCCTGACTGACCTCCCTTGCTTTTCAGTGCTGCCTCAACAGTTTGAGGTTTTCCACACTGAGAAACCCCTGTGAGGCTCCAACACCTCCAGGTTGAGGTCAAGACCCAAGCACAGGAAAGGGCCCTTGTTAAAATTAGAGCCTGGGCTCTACAGTCAGTTCTTCAACCCAACCTTTCCCTTCCCCTGCCACCCACTAGGGTTAATCCCTGAAGGAAAGAGCCAGACCGGCAGGGCCCCAGCGTCCTTCCCCCAGCTCCAGGCAAAGCTCTCCTCTCTTCGCACCATTTTCATATTTTAATTAGAGCAGCCGTTCTGCGTCTGCCTTCATTAACCGACACCGGCAATTACTGAACGTGTGGATGTCGAGCTAACACATCCCCCTTCCTTACCTCCCCCTCGAGACCCGGCTGTGGCGCCGGGTCCCCGCTCTGCAATCCTTGTTTAAACATTCACCATGGATCCTCTCCCACATCACGTACATTCACACCTCCAGCCACACCAGCTTCCATTCCCAAGGTCCTTTCCTCCTCAGGTGCCAAACCACACCACTACCTCCTATCATTTCATAGAATCACAGAATCACCAGCTCGGAAGAGACCCACCAGATCATTGAGTCCAACCATTCCCACCAGTCTCCAAACCATTTCACCCCCTAAGCCCAATCCCCCTTTCTTCTTGCATCACACCCTGGGATAACCAGCACCTCCAGCTGGATTCCTGAAACAGGCAGCATCGACCTGTGGTAACTTCCCCGCCTGCCTCTTCTTGGGGGCATGTTGTGCTTTCAAGTCAAGTTTTTAAAGGCCGTGAACCCATCCCTTGGAGCACTGTGGGGAGACAGACAAGGTTGGCTGAACCTGTTCCCTCTTTCTGGGCTGCAGAGAGACCCTTCACCTGTGCATGAAGAAGGGGGCACATTTATCTCAGGTTAAAAGGGTGGATTTGGCCAAGCCTCATATGTCTCAGTTGACTGAAAGAAGAGAAATTTAGATGAGATCTTAGGAATAAATGTTTTGCTGGGAGGGTGGAGAGGCCCTGGCCCAGGCTGCCCAGAGCAGGGGTGGCTGCCCCATCCCTGGAGGGGTTCAAGGCCAGGTTGGATGGGGCTGGGAGCCCCTGATCTAGTGGGAGGTGTCCCTGCCCATGGCCAGGGTAGGATTGGATGGGCTTTGAGGTCCCTTCCAGCTCAGAGCATTCTGTGACATGGTTGGGATCTGGGGTAGATTAGTAGCTCCTGCTTAGTGCAAAAATAAAAAAATCCCCCACATGTCCCTTTGCCACTGTGCCTGTTAGAAGGGATGGAGCTCAGGTGGAGAGCAGGGCCAGGATGCAGCAGGGACTCAGTGCTCACACCAGAATCAGCCAAAAGAAATTATAATGAGATGTTGTTGGAAAGGAACCCGGCAGGTTTCCACTCAGCCCTTTTCCCATCCCACCAGCCGCAGCGCCTCGATGCAGGTGGGCTCTACACGTGGGCTCTACGCACTTGAAGGCTCAGACCATAACGCCCAAGCAGGACTGGGCATCCCTGTGCGTCTTCACCTCTGACAACCCCCAACACAGGGAGGAAAGATGCATTGTTATTTCTCATAACCGTCTTCTCCCCAGCGCATCAGCAAAATCTCTCCATTTTAATCCCATCACTCATAAAATTCCTTTTGAATATTTAAGAGCGACGGACGTGCTCAGATGCTATCGGCCGTGATATCCTCCTTCATTTCCTTTTACAGCGGCCAGATAACGCGGTGACCCACGTGGGCCAATAGACGCCTGTAAAAAGATGGACAGATACTTCAGATGCCGACAGAAGGCTCCT
>WAAB01009625.1:0-29189 GCA_013389865.1 Piaya cayana | reverse complement strand
GAGCCACCCCATGATCAAAAAAGACCATAGAATTTACTGTCTACACAAGGTAGTTGCTACAAAGATTAGTTTCTTTGATAGTTACATGTCTGCATTTACTTAAAAATCTTCATTTGACTAGTTTCAGCTTCCAGCAAATCCTTGGATTTTCTGATACTTTTTGTTTTAGATCAGAGACTCACAATTAGATATTTCTGCATGTAGGTGCTAGCAGGCTAGGGCAAAATATTTAAATTGCTGCTTCTTGGTTAAACAAAAAAACCTGAGCTTCTTAAACCTCTCATGATATACATTTTCCTAGCCCTCAGATCACTTGCATAACCTTTTTCTGAACCTCATTCCATTTTTAGTCTTCTTTTGATGTTACAGAGCAAGAGCTGCTAGGTTGTGGTCTCTTGCCGATGCTGTGAACAGGAATAACCACAGCTTCCAACTTCTGCTTGATTGTGCTTCCATATATGGATGCTAAGGGGTGCCTGACCTCTTAACTGCATTGTTATTCAGGAACTTGAAGTTTATGAAACTGTCTTTTATAATACCATTGCAGTCCAGGATATAATCTCCCATCGCTTTCTAATGATATGTATCCCCTGCTTCTAAGTGTTTGATTCTATATTGGGTTGCATTTTAAAAAGTTTTGTTCTTATTATCCCAGGTAGCTAAGGGGTGCAGAGCAGCGTGATCACTGGCTAGTTTCTGTTGCTAACCGCTCCTTTAAATTCAGTCTTATTTTTGTTAAGAGTGCTTCTACTGCTATGTTCTTTGTCCCGGCAAAAATGTTTGATCCATCCATGGATCTTCACCAAAAATAACACCGTGAGTCATAATAAGGGCACTTCCTTTCATTTAGGAGGTCAGCATCTCTGAGAGCAGGGGATGTTTTGTTTTTAATTACATCAGTAACTAGAAAATCAAAGGTAAATGTAGAACATGGGTATAAAATAGTTAAGGACAAGGACGAATTCATTTGATCCCAATCTTCTTTTCCTAGCCTAGGCTTGTTCCTGGGGAATTCAGTTGAATGGTTGTCTTTTGAGGTCAAACTGTAGAAGCAGCCAAAAGAAGACTTCCCTATAGCAGTTGACAGTTGGGCCACATTTTGGAGGCTTCATCCTGCCCCTCAAAAAGCCCTAGCATTTGTAAGTGCAGTATTTTGGCACATTACAGTAGATGTGTACCACAGAGTCTCGGGTGCAGATCTCTAATTACTGCAGGTGAATTAAAACTCCAAAGCCTTGTCTAACATCATCTGTGCAATTGCTGTTGTCTCTTTCTGAAGTTGTTTGGATTCTCCAGAATCCTGCAGGTCATTTTCACAGGACGGGTTTGTGGACTTCTGACGTTCAGCTGTTTAAGTTGTGTGCTTGTTATGTGCATCTAGTGGATTAATTTGTAGCCATATCAAGCTAATTCAAAATGTGTAGATCTTGGAATTTATGAACACATTTAAAGCAGAGGAGTAAATTTACATCAGTAAATAAGAAATAAATTCAGTTATCTTAGCAATTAAAAAAACAAATAGGTGTTGTGAGCACAGCATTAAAAGCCATGCTAGCAGCAAGTGGTAGATTGTGTCATTGCCAAATCTATCTCCTAACCTCTGCTTGACCTAGTTCTGCTAAATTCCAGTGGTCTGTGTAAGTACACGTTCTCTAGGTATAAGAACAGTAGCAGCAGTTACACTACCTAGAACAAGAATGTACAAGGGCTATCATCTGTTTTGCCTAGGGGCATGAGGTGATTGCCAGCTGGGGTTAAGGAAAAGCTTTTCCTTCCTGTAAGGCATTACGTAATTGTCTGCATACATTAACAGTGTTGGGGTTTTTTGTCTGATATTTATTATATAAGCTAGTGCTATAAGATGCCAGACTAAGAAAACAGTCTGGCATATGTATTATGGCAAATTTTTTTGTTCTGTTTTTAATGCTGTCCAAAATAAAATTAGGTTCACTGTATGCTGTACCTTGTTAGTTTTGCAGTGCATTGCTTTTAACACTGTCCTGCCAGCTTTGTGACGCAAATTTGACTGCAGCTGAGGAATATTGTTAATCCTCTCATCTCATTGTGGGGAATCAAAGTTGAGCCAAATGAAATGTTTTCTGCTATGTTGTTCTATTTTATTGCTGCACATACAAAACAAGTAAAAATGCATATTTACAAGATGCCAATAAAATATAAGTTTTTTTTTTTATCTTGCAGCTTACTCTTCACCAAAGTAAAACTGGAATGGATACATAAAGGACCTGGTGACGCTCTGGTGACATGTAGACATATGTTGCAGATATGGCAGATGGTATATAACGTTTTACAGCACAGGTAGGCTTTCTCCACTAACAAGTTCAGATTCCATAATGGAAATGCAGTTATCTTCTTTAATTGTCTAGATACTTAAGCATCGCTTTTGCAAAAAGGGTTATAAACTCTCCTGTTTAAAAAGAAACATGAGTAATCTTTCTAGCTGTGATTTTAATAGCCATGATTAAAACAGCAACAACAAAGCAAATCCTCAAGAATTTAAGATTGAAGAAGCAGGTTGAACCAAGAGTTTCTGATCTGAATGTCTAGTCACCTCTAGCCATATTCAGATGTCCAGAATGGAGAGTATATTTCTCCTTTTTTTTTAACTAATAGTGCTGAGCATCTGTCAGCAATTGTTCACAGCCTGCAGTAGTTGGCACCACCCAGGAATGTGTGGGGGTGACAAAGTCCTGAACTGAGTAAGCCAAGGAAAGGTACACAGCCAAGTCTCTATCACATACTGTGGTTGCATGCTGGTTGCATAACCTTATGCTAACTGGTCAAGGAAAGGAGTGAAGAATGTAGTAGCTTTCTCCCTTCCCTCATCCTAGTAAATTTGCATTTAGACAGTGCTAGGTTCCCTTTTTATTCCCTCTCATCTGCTTCCCCTATGAAAAGTTTAGAAAGTGTGAAAGTTACCAGGTTGGGTTTTCTTCCTTCTCACAGTCTTTGGATATTGTCCTAGTCATGATACAACTGTCTTGAGAACATTATCCCCAAGACTGTACTTATCTCTCACTTATAATATCCATAGAAGTTGTATTTGATGGGAAGGACAGCATGCTTGATGGCAACAGCCATGACAGCAAACTCACAATGCCTGTATTGTTCCCTGATTTCTGTATACATTTATATAAGCTTTATAAACACTGGAAGTATATGTACAGAATTATGCATGTCTATATATAAGTTGTCCTTGAGGGATTATTCATAATTCCTTGTTGATTTAGCTAATGAGCAGCAGACCAAACACAAAAATCAAGATATTTACATAGCAGCAGAGAAATGCTCTCTTACAGGCTGGAATCATTGATTTCCTTAGGCCGTAGTCTCTTTAGCTAAGGATTCAATCATATACCTCGCACATGAATAATATTTATACCCATGAGTAGTCCTCATGAAGCTGATCAAATCTATACTGAACAATTATAACTGAAAAATTTACTCTTGTGGGGGTAGAAGGGTGGGCTGCAAGCCTAAGACTGAAGGGAGTACATTGATAAACAAACAAATAAATGGCTCAGCCATTTGGACTGCATTCAGATCCCAAGCTGTGCTTTGACTGTTATACTTAAAATCCCAAGATGTGATAGCTTTAGAAGCTTTTGATAAGCTTTAGCCATAGAAGCCTAAACAAAACAAATTGCTTTGCTTTTGGTTTTAAGAATTCTAATGTGTATTTCACTGCTATTCCCAGTGGGCCTTTATGGCTTTCTCAAAAAATACATCATAAAGCATTTTCTGTTCGGAAGTACGGCTTGAAAGGTAACAAGAATTAACTTGGTACCAGTGGTTTTAGACCGCATTAGTGGCCCAGGAGCTCCAGGAAGCAAATTGCAGCAGTATCAGCTAACAAATATGTAAAATATTCCGAGATGGGCTTGCAAAGGAACTTGAGGAAAATTCTTACCAGCAAGACTTGGACACAGACACATTTTAGGGCCTCTTGGGAAAAAGAAACCTGCATTTACATAAAGTTGAGCTGTTGCATCCAACATTCTACTAATTAAATCAATAGCTTATCACCTCACAATTAAGTTGCACTTCGGTTACATTTGGTTGCATTTGTCTGGCCTAAGTTTCCCAGCTTTGCAATCTTGCTATGACTCGACTAGACTAAATTGTCTTTCAGGGCCCAGTATTTTCTCCCTGGGCAGCTATCAGTATGCCATGCTCAAGTCCCCTCTTGTCTTTTCTCTGATAAACTGGTGCCTCTGCAGGGTCTCAAAATCAAAGTGTCCCCTTCAGCAATTTTTGTCACTATTTTATCCACTGTCTCAAATAGCTTTTAGGAACATGGGCAGTGGAATGGCAGTGTGTCCCACTGTCAGCCTTTCCAGTGCTGTATGCGGAAGGCAAATCATCTGGCTACTGTCCATTCTGTGTTGCATGGAAAAGCTTTCTTGGCTGAAGGCCTTGTCATGCAGCTTTGAAACAGCAGTTCATTTTCAGCCCTTCTCCAGGCTAACAAATAAAGCACTGGGAGGGGCTGTTTTGCATGATGCGGTCCTCTCAGTTTTCAGGCTGGGATTTCAGTCGTTTCCCAGTTAAAAGGTGATGCTGTTGACTGTACTGAGGTGCATTTTGTTAACTTGAGTCCATCTCATCAAGCCACCTCTGAATGCTGCTCTCCTGTGGCCAGTTTTTTACTGTGACCAAACTTATGCCATCCACCAATCTCATCACCTGCCCTTTGTGCAGGAGGATAGCATATAAGCCAGCCACATGCCTGAACAGTGACTTTGTGGTGAAGACTGCTGCACTACAGTGGCACTTGCTTCACAGGAGTGATATTTTGAAGTGCAACTGCTGTGTTCCTGCATACACAATGCACCAGGAAGACAGAAATGCCCCTGCAGTTCCACCAGCAGCTCCCAGCCAGGGCATTTATACTTGGATTAATCCTGGGTAGGCAAGGATTAGGCACAGGACAGAGAACTGAATTTTCCCTCATATCTGTCACCACATGATAGTCTGCCCAGGGAGGTAGTGGAGTCACCTTCCCTTGGAGGTGTTTAAAGGACAAGTGGACGAGATGCTGAGGGGTATGGTTTAGTGTTTGAAAGGAATGGTTGGACTCGATGATCCAGTGGGTCTTTTCCAACCTGGTGATTCTATCATTCAAATGGAATGTGAGTGTGAAAAGCAGTATGAAAGATAGAGAGGCCCAGTCAAGGCTGGAGATAGTACAAATAGTCAAATGCCCCAGAATTCAGTGTCCTTTAATAGAAACCATAACGTTTGATCCCAAAGCCCAAGGAAAAGCTTAATTTGGTATTGTAAGTATGGTTGCCACTATGACAAACGAGAGGAAATGGCTTTCAGTCCTAGACTGTTAGCTCAGAAGGACAAGACTTGGTTTATCTTTTGCTGTTGCTTTCTATGATAATGGAATAATCATGCTTAAAACTAAAGAGCAGTCCCAAGCTAATTATTCTGCTAGATTAATGCAAATTCTAGGGAATCCTGTGGAATCTCAACCAGAGGACTCATCAGACTGGAAGACGGGGCATCCACGGCAATCGTGACTTCATGACAGCTTGTTTCCTGGGAGGAATATTGTCCAAAGGCTAAGCTTATGAAGGCTTGGGATTGTGCCAGAAAAAGTAGACAGGGCAGTCAATTTTCCTTTTGATATTTTGTCCCTTAATAGATGATGAGAGGAGATATCATCACCATCTGATCCTAGGGGGATGGCAGGCTATGTGGTGACAGGAGGGCTCAAGAGATCTGTGTTAAGTGATTTTTTGTTAGTCACATGGATTTTTAATTTTTTTTTTAAGTTTCTCTTTGAAAGATCTCTTCTGTCCTGGCAGAAGTCTAGTAGAAGAGTAGACCAGATGGTCTTATTTTCAAAAAACCAGGGCTGTGGGTTAGCTTTTATCTTCCTTCTCTGTTTGAACAGAACAAAGGTGGAAGAGGAGTAAATAATCCTTTTGAAATGAAGGGTTTAACACCAGGGTGGAGGGTGGCAATTGATCTGTTTCAAAACGATCAGTACAGCAGACCTGTGAGCAACTCCTGCAGACGAGCCCAAGGGATTGTGGTTCTTTCTGGCCATGAGGAGGCTGCTGGCTGGGTCACTTCTAGCTGCCAACATGTTTATTTAGCTGTTGGAAGTCTGCTGGACAAGGAACATGTGCAGATGTTAAAACAACCATTCAAGAAGATTACTTGCAACTGAGAAGCTTGAGTTTTCAGTTCCAGAGGCAACTCATCGAGACTATTGCCCTCTTCAAGGGGAATGTCGTCTCTCTCTTTCGGTGGCAAGGTAATTATGATTTTGGTTTTTTTATTTACAGTGGCTCTGAAAAAGGAAGTAGTGTGACTGAAACACCGGTGATCAAAAAGCACAATGGACTGCATCTCACTCTCCCAGATGCTCATGATACTGATTCTGGTGAGAAAACAAGATTTGAGCTTTCCCATCCTAAATGCCTTTGCAAGAGAGGAATGTTTCATTTGCTTGTGCAGGGATGGGACATGGGCTTTCTACACGTTTGTTGCTGGGATGGTGGTCAAGAGGGACATACCTGTCTCTAGGGATATCTCTGCTGTGGAAGGCGTCACCATGGTTTGTTTGTACCTCAGCTGCCCCATGCATAAAATAAAGATAGGGGTTCCTGCTTTCTTTTCCAGAGCTCTCTGAGACAAGCATGAAAGATGTTTGATGGGAGTTCATTACACTCCTGCAAAAACTTGTGTGATTTAGTCTCTTTTTCGTGTTGTCTTCCTTTTTTCCCTCTCAAGTTTAATCCTTTTTAGATAGATGTTTTGATCAAGCCAGCTATTACTGTGGTTTTGGAAAGCTGAGTGAGAGTGTCAATTCCTATTAGAAGGTTATTTGGTTCAGGATTTGTACATAAACCTTGTGATTCTTTACTATATGGTACATACACATTCACAGTAACAGATACAGTCAGATGGAAATAACTGAGACATCAAAGCTAATCTTGGCAGGAAGGGGAAAGGAGGCTTTCAGAGAATGCTGCTGGCTTGTGATTTTATCGTAAGTCTCATGATAGTTGGTGCTTCCTTTAAAACCCTAACTCAAAAAGATCAGGTGATTATGTGAGAAGTTTGCCTTTTAATTTGGGTGGTTCTTAGGGAAGCAACTTTTTATCCTTGTGTATATAGAGAAATGCTTGCTAAAAATGAACCTCACAGACTCACAAACTGGCAAAGAAGAATGTGAAAACTAACACTTAAACAAACCTCATGTGTTGGAGCTAGGAATTAGGGTTTGTCTGAGTCTTAATCTGCAACATCTGGAATTGATATAACTGAAATCACAGGCTCAGCACATATGGCTGAGGTGGAAGACAAGTTCTTATGTGTTAAATACATGACTTGTATTAAATTCTGTCTTTAGCACCCATTTACACCCACCAATGGTTAAAAAGTATTGCAAGGTTAGGTCTTGTGAATGCAAACACTCAAAAATCAAAACATTTTTCAGTGTGTCTGTTCTTTTGTTTGTAGAGTTAAACACTTAGGTTTTATATCTATGACATTGTAATCTTACTGATTCTATACACACATATTATGTAATTTATGCACATATTTATATAATTTTTACTCTGTTCATTCTGTTTCACTTTTATTACCTTTGGCAGAGATGAGTCTCTCTGCACCTGGATTGGTCCAACAACCAGTATCGTTACAGGCCAGGGGATGAAGTTATTGGGAGCAGCCCTGACGAGAGGGACTTGGAGTTTATGGTAGATGAAACACTGGACGTGAACTAGCAATGTGTGCTCACGGTCTGGAAAGCCAACATCCTCAGCTACATCAAAAGATGTGTGGCCAGCAGGTCGAGGGAGGTGATTCTGCCCCTCTGCTCTGCTGTGCTCTGGTGAAACTTCAGCTGGAGTGCTGTGTCCAGCTCTGAAGCCCTCAGCACACCTGTTGGAGCAGGTCCAGAGGAGGACCACAAAAGTGTTCAGAGGGATGGAACATCTCCCCTGTAAAGAGAGGCTGAGAGAATTGGGATCGCTCAGCCTGTGGGAGAGAGACTTCAAGGAGACATTGCAGCCTTTCAGTACTTACAGAGGGCTTATGAGAAAGATGGGGACACTTTTTAGCAGTGCCTATTATGACAGGACAAGGGCTAATGATTTTAAACTAAATGAGGTAGATTCTGACTAGAAACAAGGACAAATTTTCTTAAATTATGGGTGGTGAAGCACTGGAACATGTTGCCCAGAGAGATGGTAGAAGCCCCATCCCTGAAAACATTCAAGGTCAGGTTGGATGCTTGCTCCTGTGCTGCAGATGTGCAGCACCTCCTCCAAAATCACAGCAAAAATCAGGCATATTTGGTCTCTGTGTAGTACTCTCCTCAAAAAGCACCTGGGTTGGTTACCTGTTCCAGCTTCCTCCTAGCCCAGTTTTAGCAGCTAGCTTGCAGTGAAGCAGCTGTAGTTCAGTAGAAAGTGCTGCATACCATGGTACTGCCCGCCAGAAAGAGCAAATAAATATAAAGTACAAGCTTTAAAGTGATTTGCAGTGAATGCAGTTTAGTTTTGACCAGCAAATGTGTTCCTCCTCCACTTTGAGAACCGAAGTTTCCATGCTAACATTTGCACCCATGATGGATGTAAGGATGCAGTTCATACTGAAATTACACCATCCAACTTAGCATAGGACTAGCACTGTCTGATTTCACCAGGGTTCTGTGGTTCACTGCTCTGCAGGCTATAGGTGCTGCTGTTCTCAGTCTGTTGTCCTGGTTGGGAGCCCCTTTGAAGACAGTAGGAGGGGAGATTGAATAGTACAGCTCTAGTCTTGCTTGCCCTTGTGCCTTCCCAGAGCTGCTGCTGTGGCTGGCTGCTTTGAAGGAGGGAGGAGGTTTAATTTTTTTTTTTTTTTCCATTTTTTTTGCATCATTGTCTGGCTTCTGTCCTGAAATCCCCTGGGAGCACGTGGCAGTTCTGCTCTAATGCACAGGCATTCAGTGATCCCTGGACTCATCACTGAAGGGGGAGATTACTGCAGCTGGGTTTGAAACTGGCCTGTCCCTCAGTTAGACCACAGTGAGATTATTTGCTGTGCTGGAATTTTAGGTTTGCTGCCAGGAAGATTAATTCTGCTTTATTTTCTTCATCTTCTCCTCACTGAAGCAGTGTTCCTAACTAAATTCACTGGTATCAGTCAGATGTCTTGCTGTTTCATTCTTTTTCTGATACAGTCTTACTGTATAATGCTTTTGCCTGAAGTGATTTTAAACTAGGGAATTCTGTGTTTCTCATAAGTCTAGTAAATCTACTGAAGTGCATTTCTATTTTGATAGCAGTTTTTTCATAGATGCAAAATATTAAACTTGGTCCTTCTAGGTCTTATAACAACACTAGACCAGGGCTCTAAAATTATTTAGTTTATTTTTTATTGCTTATACCCAGAACTAATCACAACAAAATCAGTTTTTTTATCTTTATGATTTCTTTCCAAAATGTGTGGGGGGCTTTATTGTAAAATGTGAAGTTTATATTCTGTCTAGTGGAGTTGTTAAAAAGAGAGACTGCACTAAAATAACAAATTGATGTAATACCTTCTTATGCCAACATTTGCATCTATTTCAAGGCATGACATTACAGTCCTGTGAGACAAGTTTTGTGGGGTTTTTTAGCATGTGAAGATATACATTTCTTTAGGAAGAGATATTTTATAATGAGACATCAGAGACCTTTTTGTAATGTTCCTTGAAGTTTTTCTGGATCCCTCTGCCACCCTGAGGTCAGAGCCATACAAGTACAATACGTGCCTACCTTCTCTCTCTGGAGAGAGCGTATTTTAGAGGTATACTCTTTTTCTGGCTCCTGTAGGCTTCAGCCCACTCCCAGAGATACCATATTGCTTGCCTGAAGTTCAGACCTGTGCTCTTTCAGTCCAGAAAGTCCAGGCTGGCAAAGACCTCCTCTTACAGAGCTTATTTGGGTAGACAAGTTTTAAGGAGCGTTCCAGCAGAAATAGGTAAGAACAGCAGTAGCAAATATGCAGATATTGGCTGGGATGAAGAGAGCCTTTTCATCTGATGTGTGTCTAGAACAAGGAATGTTTCTGGGTCTGAGGCTGGGCGGCATAGGAAGGGATCAGATGGTCTCTGCCTAGTGTGGTTTGCTTCCTTGTGTAGTCTGAAATGGAAAAGAAAATAAACATTGAAGGACTGGAAAGCCAAAGGCTGTTAAATGCCAAGATTCTCCACTGTAAATTGCTAAGTAACTTGGGTTATCTTTTTATGGCTGTGCAGATTGAAGCCCACAGCACTGGGCAAGATCAGTCTCAAATCACAGGCTTTCCCCTCTTGGCAACTACCTGGTTAATGAAGAAAAGGAGGAGAGGAGAGGCTAACTTGTGTTCCTTGGAGTGCAACTAGCTCATAGTGATACTCCTGTAAAGCCTACTTTGTGAAGAAAGGGTGCAGTAGTAGATCCTAAGTGCCTGTTCAACCTCATAGCAGTGAGTGAACCTCTCCAGGATGCACGAAAGTGCCTTACCGTGACATAGTGTCCTTGGGTTGACTTGCAAGGAAAAGAGGATTTCCCTGAGCTCTGTAAGGATGTGAATGAAACACCAGCCCATCTGCCCACCTAATGCAATCAGACCAGCATTACATCTGGGTGCTTGCAAGAAATTCTGCTCTAAAAAGCCTACTTGAAGGAGTAGTCTTGGCAGAGAAATGTAATACTGAAAGTTGCTTTCAAAGCATGCTAATGTGATCAGGAGTACTAATATAAGAATCTGGTTAGGCTGACTCCAAAACCCCCAGATCCCATGTAGTTCTTTCCAAGTTCACCAATCTAGAAGTCAAGAGGTCTGCCCTAACTACAAAGTGCTCCTGGTAACATCACTAGCAATTAACATAGCCGTGTTCTTGTTGCCTCTGCACTGCGAAGAAGCTGTGGGTTGTTTGGATGGCTGGGGGTCAGGGCTGGGAATTCTGGAGGAATTCCTCCCAGATGCAGATAGGGATGGAGGAGAGGAGCATGAAGGGGCAGGAGGGAGGAATTCCATACAGTGAAACAGGCTGAAGATCTATGTTAAATAAACTGTTAAATTTAATGCATTCCCTGTGCTAAGCAGAATTGTTTTTATTGTACCATTTAAGCCTAATTGCTACATTACTGCACTGTCATCTCTTGGAACGTGAGATCAGGAATGTCTTTGAAAGTATGTAGGAATTTAAGAAATGCATCTAGGAAGAGCACATTTGCATTTTCCAAGGGAGCTGTGGGAGGTGCCTGCGCTGCAGGGCTGTTTTGAAGTTCCTCTGCATAAAATGAATGGCATTAGTTAGCAGTGAGATAACGGGACAAATATTTCTCATAGCAGTTTTAGGAGTTGCACTTGCAGCCTCTCCCTAGCCATGACACTTTTGGCACTCTTGGAGGCAGGTAAAAGCTGCAGGGCATATCCTGCCCAGTGCTGCACGAGTGTCTTTATGGAGGAGTACAGGGCAGAAGTGTGCCTCCCCACACGCTTAGCAGAAGGCTGGGTCACAACAAAGCGTTCAGAGGACAGCAGCCAGGGGACCATGCTGCTCTGCCTGCCAGCAACCTCGCCAGCAGTGGTAGTCTGCTGGTGAAGAGGTGCAGTTTGGAAATCTTCCAGCACCCTCCAGTTGGAAAAGCATGCTAGCTCTCTCAGGTATACCACTTAATGCATACGCTCCATGACAGGTTTTTTACTCGTCTGTCCCTTCCGTCTGTCAGAGCCCTCCCAGCTTCTCCAAGTACCAGTTCCTAGGCTATGTGGCTCCTTCAGGTAGGATTTTCAAGTGGGATTTTAACTCTGTGATCCTGTGGTCTACAAGGTCAGCCTGTAAGGTTAGTTTGAAGAGTAATGCTAATCAGCTCAAGTGGCACAGCAGCTCCCCAGAGAAAGATCTTATCAATCTTAAAGTCACATTAAGCCTATGTATATTAAAATATTTATTTCCCATAGTTTTGCAAAGCCAACTCTGAAATCTCATTTTGTAGCTTCTTATTTTGTTGTCATCCTCCTAATACCCCTTGAGAGCTCAGATCACCAATATAATCTCACTTGCTGTCTTGGAGAAAGTGGTCTTTGCCCATACATTCTTTTGGGGAGTAGCTTTTGATGCAATGTTTTGTCCCAGAGATGTAGGCACCAAATACTTTGTTCTTTCTTAAATGTTACAGCACATACTAAAGGTTAATATAGTCAAAGCACTAAGATCTCTGTTCCCCAGGGTTAAATGAAAAACCGTGCTGACCCTAAACCAGTAGAACAATATTGATGTCACTTAAAATGCGTGTGCTGTGTGAATGATGCCAGGTTACTCTGTAATGCTGAAATAAGATTTTTACATTAGTGGGCCATATTTTGTAATTGTATGGTGATGATGTGCTTATGAAATTGATTACAAAAAAGTATTCATGGGAAATACTTGATGGTAGAGTTCTGCTTTTCAAATGAACAAAATGAACTTCCTTGATGAATGCTGAGTAGACCTTTATAAAATTATTGTCAGTCTCTTAATTCACTTGTCTGAGCTGCAGTCCTTGGATAATTTAGTGGGTTTTTTTAGTAAATTAACCTTTTATAAAACATGATTCTCCAGTTGGTTGTGCCAGAACTCAGTGGAGCTCTTATGTAAAACTGGTGCAAAGAGTGGAGAATTGGACCTACTGTCTTAATGAGTCAAAGAAATATTGCAAAGAAGTACAAAATGTATTATTGTTCTTGTTTGTTTGTTCCATAGGATCACAGCGAGCCTCTTCTATTGCTGCATCACGATTGGAAGAGGCCATGTCTGAAGTCACTATGCAGAGCAGTGCAATGAAGCAAGGACCTATGCAACTGTGGACAGCTCTTGAACAAATTTGGCTACAAGCCGGTAAGCAGTGAATGAAATTACATAAGTATTAACAGAGTAGTTGTAATCAGTAGTTGAAAATCTTATTCCATCAGAAAATCTGCCAATCTCTCCTAGCCAATTTTTAAATACCACTTTTTTGATTCAGTATAACAAATAAAATACTGGACTAGTGTGATTTTTTTTTTTCAGCTAGCCTCTATTTGCCATAATACACAGAAAACTTCAGTCATTGCTAAAACACACTTTTAAAAGAAGAGGATAGTTAGTTCTTCATTAACAAATGGCAGTTGATAAGGACAATTACTTTCATTCTCCCTTTCCTACATTTTTCCCTGTAATAAAACTTGGAAAATTCTGTATTCAGTGTTACTTAGATTGGGAACTTTCCAATCTTTGCTGGGGTTTAAGTGAACATTATTAAAAAGAGTATGTCCTCTACTCATTTTATCCTTGACTATTTGAATCTCCCAAGGACTTGTAGTTGCCTGTCAGTTTGAGACACTCATGCAGATCTGCTACAGCAGGGCACATAGAGAGAAAAGAGAACACTGAATGAACTCTACCCAGAGGCAATCTCCAAGCTCATGAAAGGGTTTTATGTAGGACATTTGGTGAGGAACAGAATTGCACAGCGCACACTGCCATTTACATTTCAGGACTGACATAAAGTTTTGACCCTGCAATTTTGCTCTTAAGAGACAGCTTCTCTTCCACAACTGGGCCCACAATTGTGCACCTGAAATTATGCATGAATGCTGTGATTGCTTCTTGGATGTGTCTGCTACCATTTGCAATGGAAAAAAGGGCAGAGCCCACTGGAACGTTGCTGATAATTTGCTATTCTGTATGCAGGAGAACCTTTCAAATTCCCATTTAGCTAATCTCCATAATTGACAATTCTCACATAAAACCCAGCAGTCTCACCCTACTTCTCAGCAAATATTTTTAAAGCTGGTTTTGTGGGCCATTTCCTGCCAATTAGACTTCAGTTCTAGCACAAAATATGTGACATTTTTTGTTACAATTTGACGTAACTATTAAAGAACAAAACAAGTTACTGCATAGAATGCGTCATCCTTTAAATTAATCATGTGTTCACTTAATGGCTTGTGTGTATGTAAATTTCAGTGGTGTGCTGTGGGCTTCAAAATCACTAGCAAGATTTGCTTTATTCACTTTATAATCATGATTTAAGGCTGCAGAGGAGACTGGTGTGGAGCAAAAAAAGATGGGGTTTATTGTGATGAGAATCAGGTGTCTGCTGGTCATCATCCTATCAGTAGCTCTAGGCAGTTACATTTTTGCTGCTGTGTGAAAAGACAAAAGCAATAAAGACCCAGTGCTTGCCATAACCTAGTGAGTTGCTATGATTACTTTTCCATGTAAATCAAGTGCCTTTCTCAAAGGTGTTAATTAATTCTTTTAGACAGAATTTATTTTTATAAGCTGTAACTTTTCTGTCTGTTCTGTCATATTTTTTCTTAAGTCTTTTTTTCATGGTTGCTTTTAACTGGACTTGAATCAGGATTGATGTTCTGAAAATACATACTGTGACTGCTTTGTGATTTCATTAATGAAGTCAGTTATTGTTATGGATGCAGCTTAATGAGCTCTTAGCAAGGTACTGCCCATTCTCTTCTCCTTTCAAAGTCACTGTGGTCTGGTATCCTGAAGGGTGGGGAGAGATGCAGGTGTTTCGGGGTACACCTTACTGTCTGTATAGAATAGCACAGCGCCTGAATAATTAGACAACTTCTTTTAAGTGGGTCGATTCTTATGCTGGAGCTAATGAGTGGAATAGTCCAAAAGGGTATCACTGAACCTCTGGATTGGAATTTTTCCCATCTGGAAGGAGGAGGAAGGAGGAACAGCTATACTTGTAAGGAGTTAGTAGCTTCCATCATGAAGGTATTTCATAAACAACAAATTAAATAGAAATACATGGTTAAAAATGGTAGAGGTAGTCACATGCTTTTGCATTACAACTCACCCCAGCTGTAGAAAACAACAAGCGCTGAGTGTAATATTCAGATGTCTGGATCTGGAATACCTTCATATTCATGGAAGAGCCACACCAGTATGCTGTAGATTCCTCTCAGACTTACCTTAGACTTGTCCTTTTTCAGTCAATGACTCATCTTGTCACTCTAAGCAAGTTCCATAACTTTTTCATACTTCTCCATGCTATCTCTAAAGAGGAAAAATGTTAATCTGCCTTGGAGAAATGACTCACGTATTGTTTTTGCTGTCATTAAGACTCTAACCTTTTTAGTGTGAATCATCTTTAGATAAAATTATTAGAATTCCCCAACCTTATACTATGGTAAATTTATAAAAAAGCATCCCTTCTTTTCTGACACTAATGGGACAGAGCTGGCCATGTCTCTGTGTGTGGGCATGGATGTAGCTGGCCAGGTTGCAATTGTGTCTGGGTCCCATTAGAGCCATTACAGTTCCCATGCCTCTTCATATCCCAAGGCATGAAATCAAATAGTACCAACCAGCTGATCTGGTTGGAGATTGGAAAAAGGCATACAAAACCAGCTACCCCACGGGTAAGCAAGGCTGTTGTTACACCCTTCCAGCAACCAGGCCGGGCCACAAAAACAGCAGGTAAGCTTGCAAGCGGACCATTAATGAGGAGTAGGTATCAGAAGGTGCTTAGTAGGGGAATTGTTGCTGTGTCACCCTCCACCTGTGGCTGCAATAGGAGTTGTGCCTTGTGCAGGAGCATCCTCAGTCCTTTGGAACTGGAGAGACCTTGTTGGGCTCCTAATGAGTCTCACAATCAGCACATGAGAGTGTGTGCATTTACAGTGGCTGAAGGTGACTGAAGCTGTAAAACCTGTACACATAGGTAGGCTCTTGTCCTGTGATACAGATACTTATCTCACACATAAGAGGGCGTAGACTAATGTTTTTGTCTGTAACTTTTCTGGGTTTATGACCAGCGCAGTTGTGCAAAGTAGATAATAAAGCAGCAGCTTTGGAAGTGCAGCTGCTAAGTCCAAGAGTGCTGCAGTATAATGGATGCTGCACCTTGGCTTTTCTTGCAACAGTACCTGGTGAACTTTGACAAGCCAATTGTTATGGCTTACTGTAAGCAACCAGGGAGCTTCCAAATGGATTTATGGTCTCTAGAAAGAATCATCTTCGCTTTCACATCCGGCTAAAACCGAATTCTCACTGTTCATCTTATGTCCCGCCATCTCTTTGTAGGACCGGCTGGGAGTACAGTCATCTGCAACAAGGAACTTAGTACATTTCTTCAAGTGGGCTTCTGTATCTTCCTGTTTTCCTTGCAGGTAGTCAAAATTAGTTTTGGAAGAATACAAGGTCTGCTGTCCCCAAAGACTAGGGAGTTTGTCCACGCCCTGCGGCAGATGGAATACTCATAGGCATACTCTGTTTTCAAGTGTTCTGCAGCAGACTGCAATTAACACAGCTTGTCTGGTCCCTTTTAACAATAACCTCCCAGTCCTCTTGAAATGTTATAGCTTCTTAAAAGGAGAGAGTATTCTCATTGGCCTTTAACATTTACAATCCTAAACATTATTCTTGGCCCCAATTCTAAGAAGCAGGTAATTTAAAGTAGTACTCAGTAAAGGTGTCGCAGTGCACATGATGCTATGGTACAGTTCCAGGAAAGGTGGTCTTTATGCAGCCCAGATGCCTGTTTTATTCTACTTTTCATGACTGAGAGCTTGAATTCAATTTTGAGAGGAGAGAGAATTTCTGTGGCATTGGTAAAGCTGCTTAACTCCCTCCACCTCTTGTTGCAGGAAGACTACAATGGGAATCCTAGAGATTACTGGTGATGATACTGCTTGTATTACCAAGAGAAATGTTTGATCTAGGCACTATTTCTACCCTTCATTTCCCTTTTGAAATCATGCCAATACTCCTTTCTGTTTAGAAAATACAGTCATGCTGCTTGGCTAAGGAAAATGTACTTGAGGTGTTTCAAATTTATGACCAAACTTTACCTTCATTTGGCATTTTTATAAGATCACTTTTGACCTAGAGAGCAAAGCATGTCGGTACTGAAGAGAAATAGTTCTAATAGTTTTAAGCTCTTTGGGTAACTGGAGTGATTTCTTATCTGAAGCATGTGTGATTATATTTCCAGGCAGTAATAATCACATGCTTTGTTTATACAGAGCAGTTTAGAATGCTGCAAGCCAGTTTTAATAAGAGTTCTGGTCTTACAGCTCCTGTTACTATATTATTTTAAGCTTTACTTTTAACTACAATGTCCACTTTGTTTGTCTTCACTTGTACTTTATATCTGACAATTTAGCCTCTTGACTGACCCAATACTTTACCAAATATGGCCACTCACAGCAAAGTAGGTCTGGTAACATGATCTAAGATTGGCTAAATGCCTGGTAAGCACAGTCTGTGAACCTCACCAGGTAGACCTAAAGCTAATTTAAAGTAGCCTTTAAAGAAAAATTACTAGGATAACTATTCCTTGTACTCACAGTGGGGCTGGAGTGGACTGCTTGATGTCGCAGTAACATGCTGAAGTTTACCCTAGGAAGAAAATATTATAATGAACATGCCACAAACAAGAAATGTAAAAAGAGCCAGTGTAGCAGAGAACAGTGAGCTAATGGAAAAACGTCTGCTCCCCCAAGTTATGTATAACAGTGGCTTCTTTTTTTTTCCCCTTCGTAAAATGTTTGCAATTTATTTATTTTATTCCATATAGGCCAATTACTGGGAAAAAAACTGTGTTGGAGGAGATGGGCTCTGCTTCACGAGAATATGTTGTCAGGGCCAGCAGGCTGGAATCTTCAACCCCAGCTGGCCCGTGGCACAGCCACACAGCAGGCATCCTGGCAGCAGCCAAAGGCACAGCCAACTCTGCTGCCCCTGAGCTCACCCAGCACAGATTATAGTTGCATAGCTTGCACATGAGTATTTAAATGCTTTTCTTTCCTAAAGCTTTTAGCAATCCTAAGCCCTCTGAAGTTATTAGCTTTGATACTAAAGGTGTTTATCAGGTTTGGGAGACATCTTTACTGACATTGCCAGAATAGCTGGCATCAGATACTATCCTGTGATGCCGCACTGGTTATCTGAAGCAATACTACTGTTTTTTCTTTGCTTTTTTTTTTTTTTTAAATGCTGTCAAATTTTAGAATTTTTAATTTAGAACTTTCCCAACCACTGCTTGGGTTATTGAGCCCCAAAAGTGCAGCTGATTTTTTTTTTATTTTTTACAGTGACACAAAGCAGTACGAAAAGCTGGAGCCTGGCAAGGGTGAGAGCAGGAGGGAATCCTTTATTACACAGCTATTGCAGAGTAGGATAAAGGCATACTACAGTGATGGCTGCCCTGCAGTGTTTACTTAGTAGGAGGGATTATGAACACTTTGCACTGGAGATAGAAATGGTAAAGTGAACTGGTTTAGTCGCCTTCGGAATGCTACTAGTGAAGTTAAGAAGCCAGCAGCAGTTCTGCTAGGCCTCCCGATTTAGCAAACTCTGTCTTGGGCTTTTCTGGTGCAGGCTAAGGATCACCGAATTCCCCATTTCTCTTTATCTGAATGTCCTTTGGGGATAGTAGGTTTTGATCTATGCTCTCCAGATGGTTAATTTTATTTTCTACCAACAATGAAATTTAAAAGTGAAAAGGAACCTTGGCTTTATATCCATACTGGGCATTTTGGATTGTCTCCACCATTCCTGAGGCTTCTGGATATTTTTCATTGCTGGAGCAGGACATGAAACTTTGTGGACTGATAATCCATTGGCATGGGCCATCTTCAGAGAGCACATACCAGTTCACGAAATCCAGGACATGCAAGCATGCACGTGTGTGTTGAACACTCGCTTGTGAAGGAAACCAACAGGAACTAGCAATGCTCTTTGTAAAGCAGTCTGTAGATCCTTTGCCAAGAGATGGAGATAAACCTGTTGCATTACCAGAGAATGACAGAGGGTACCGAATACTTGCATTTCCTCAGTTGTTCAGTATGTTTCATTCAAGTGGTAAGGTGTACATAGTCATGAAGAAGGAAGCGGGCCATTTACTTATACGAGAGATAGAAAATAGGAATTTATACTTGACTGCCCTGGAATACAAAGACTTAACAGTCCTTTCTTTGATTATAGCCAGTAATACATGTTTTAAGAGAGGGTACAAGAAAACCCAGAAAGTGCCTTTCCAACAGAAGGTTTTTTTCTGTCACACTTATTGCTAGTGGCTTTATTGCCTAAAAGATGGTGGCTTGCTTCTCCCTATTGGGAAAGAGCTGCTTCCTCACCAGTGAGCAGGCCCCACTTTGCATAAAGGAAGCAGCTATTTTGTAGTATTTCAAGAAATGTTTTTTACTGTGCTATTTAGTACAGAAAACAACTTATGGTAGGTCCATGACACTTTCAGAAACTTGCAGTATAATGCTGCATTTGTAAATAAAGAAGCTTAGTAGCCATTTCAACCCCTGTGACATCCAAAGGTTGGAAATTTAAAGCGTGTCCCTGGACTCTAGGCTCTAGTTAACTACTGGTTTGCATAGAAAGACAACCTTTGAGGATATAAATTTGTTGCCTCATTCAAAAGAGCAAGTGGCTGAGCTCAGGTGGATGGGAACACGTGGCAGTTTGTGTTCTTCATTTTTGTACCAAAAGTTTGCATCAAATGAAATTATCACAGCCAGGATACAGCTTGAGGAATCTTCTGTCTAATCTGTCTGTGAATTGACAGGCTAATGCATGCAGCATGGCGTCATAATACGGAACAATGACTAAAAGTCACCTACCAGAAAGGACAGGCAGTGGGGGGAACCCTCTGTCACTGTTATAGCTCTGTATTCACTGCTGAAGGCAGAGCTGTCTCAGAGGGGTGGGTCTTTCCAGCTAGCTAAGGACTGCTGTGGTAACAACCATTAATATCTCCTGAAGACAGATGATGTGAAACAGAAATCACCTTCCTACACATCCCCACAGTTGCTCTCACCTTCTTAAAGTGAAAGTACCATCCTGTGGAGCATGTGTCTGCACTGCACTGGCTATGTCACTATGCGGTAGCGTTTTTGAGTGGACAAGAGAGAGCAGACAAGCTTTAGATCCTTTGGGCAAATGCAACTGAGTAATATGGAGCAGTCTACTTGTTTAAGTGCTGCATATTGGATAACACCAAGTATGATTCACAAAGAATGAAATTTTAACTCTTGGACTCTTCAGACTGCAGAAATACCTTTCAAATCCATTTGAATTTTTTTAAACTAGAATTACAGTCATTGCTGCTTCTGTGACAAGCACAATCACCCTTGACGCTGCTTTGAAACACTTGGGAATATAGTTAGTGTTCAAGGTGGTGGCAAGGAACTCAGGCTAGCACTGTGATGCAGACGTGGCTAGATTACACTGTTGTTACTCCTCTGTTGGACTCCCAAACAGAGCTCAGTGAAATAATTTATCTTGAAGTCAAAAAAAGAAGCCTGGCTGTAGGACACTCAGCTTTGTCCACGTTCTGAGAAGTGCTCCCGGTCTGTGTGTTTGCTGCTGGTCCTTGGAGAGTGAGTACATTATATGCTTCTGGCAATTGTCACTTTATTAAGGATCTTTGCTGTAGATGATCTTAAATGCTAGCAGGAACAGCTGGAAGAGCTAAAAGTTCATATTAGGAGATAATGATAATTTGAGTTGAGATGCATGCTGCTCTCAGACACTGGGCCCAGCATTAAGACTGGTGTATTGGTGGAAGTCCAGGTGCAAGTCATAGAATCATAGAATAACTAAATTGGAAGAGACCCACCGGATCATCAAGTCCAACCATTCTTTTAAATGAGGCCGTAGTCACGAGAGGAGATGGCAGTTATTTGGAAGAAAAGAGTAGGCTGGACAGTACTGCAAGAAAGCATGGATGAGAAGCATAAGGTGGATATGAAAATGAGATGAATCATGCTAGGCTGGACCATAAAGTCAGCTGGATAGCTGTTCGTGGTCTCGACAGCTGTGGGCTCAAGATTCAATTAGCAAATGAAAGGAAACAGTGCACGATTCATCTCCTCTTTGTCCATCTATGCAGTGCAAAGTCTTATTCCGTGCCTATAGGTAAAAATACTGAATTTTTTTCCTAATAATTATTCACACTCAGAGTTTCTAGCATTACTCCAGAGAGGTTAGTAGGAGGTGAATATACCTCCACCAATAGGTGGCTAATAGGACATCATCCAGGATGATTGTCTCTCTCTGCTCAGTAGCATTCAGAAAGTCTTTGGTGGTACAGAATGTGAATTTGTTTAAGTTTTTATGAAGGTGATATTAAGAAAGAGAGCAAGGAAGCTTGCAAACATGGCCTTTAGTTTCAAAACTACAAAGAATGTCAGTACCAAGAAAGATGAAGTCCAACAACTGTATGTTCATAAATGGTTTCCCTGAAACATTGCACCTTTCACAGCATAAGAATTACAGACCTGTACGTGTGTCAGCCTGGGGAGATTCCCTGTGCTTTGGAGCATAATTGGGTACCACACCTCTCTGTAACAAAACTTCCTTGCTAATTTGGTCAGCATGATTAGGTGATGTAAGGAGATATGCTGAATAATCCAGTGCTGCTAACCCACATAACGCAAAGGCAGGTGTTCCAGTACTTTCAGTACCATTGAGGAGGAAGCAGCGTTACCATGATAAATTTAATGAATCCTTGTTTTGGGGATGTGGTTTCTGCCTCTAGCTGTGTTTTTATTCCATGTTGTGTAAACATATCTTGTTAATCTGTAAATACATGAGTATGTAATAGAAGAGAAATATGAGTTTACAGTAAACACATTTTAATGCAGGCCTAAATGATTTCCCTTAATGTCTATTTTTAGCTGGGAGGGTACACTCCTTTCCTTTTGTAACCCAAAGGCACCTATCTCATTCTTTTTTAATGCAAATTAGACCTCCCACACCATTAAATCATTTTTTATTGACTATTGAGCCTGAAAAGAAATGGACTGAAGTTTAATATGCTACATTACCATACCATAAAATACAATTTATAGATCTTATTTAGATTCTGTGTTGTTGCACTTCCTCTAAATAATTGTTATTACTGAAGAAGATTTACAGGCACCATCAAAAGAATAAGTGGTTTCCATTTTGTATACATTGAAACACCATCTGCGTGTGATTTCACATCTAAACCCCCTTGCTCCCAATTCTTTTCCAAAATGTAAGAAGTCGCATTTTGCTGTTAGTTGCTAATAGAGCTTTTAATATGGCAGTATCCAGAACTTCTACTGACTTCTAACAGGGCTGGGATTTCACCCCTTCTTTTGTGCTCCTGAGTTTGCACTAACTTTGCAAACAAAGTGTTTATCTTCAGGTTGTGAATCTTGCTTTGCACATCCCCATCCTCATTATTGCCACAGGCACAGCGCCAGCTGCTGTGCAACACTTGACAGGAAGATGCTCTGTTCCTTGGGAAGTGCAAGTAAAATACTCTCCTCCCACGAATTTTTTAATCAGGCTGCACACATACTCAGCTTGACAAGGTACATGACCTTGCTTTCTGTTATTATAGATAGCTGTAGCCTCTTGGAGCCAAGGGAAGGGATGCATGCTGAGATTTTATAATGATTAACTAGAAAGAAATGTATATGATTCATTCCTAAAGAGTATAGCTCTTACCAAGGAAGTAATGTTTTGATTATGTTGACAGTCTTGGAGGAGAATGACATTTATCTATTGTACACCCTAGGGATGGTTAAGAAATATTCAAGCATTTTCTCGATGATGCCTCACCTTTCTACTAGAAGGACCACTTCAAAAGTGGAAGGATGTTCAACCATGCTGTCATTTCAGTCCATGATCATTTCCAGATGTGCTATTTATGGTCACAGTCATATAGATAGGCCAAGAGTCAAGGCCATGATCCAGCAGAACTGCTTTTGTGGTGTTCTCCTGCTCACCTCTGCCCAGCAAGCTCCATGTCAGTATGCCAAATCCCTGCAGTCATCTGGGTTTCCCAGCGTTTTGAAACTGGCAGATATTCTAAGCAATTTAAGATGAATTTTTAGACTAATTTCCCCCCTTACAGAGATGTCCTGAGAGTATTCACTTCTTTTAAAAGCTGGGGCATTTACAGTTGTGTCTAATTTCAGAATTATTTATGTAAATCTGGAGCCTGATTTAGTCATTTTGGATAGGATTCTTGAACTGTCAATACTTACTGCAGTACCACATGAGTTAAAAAAAAAGACTTTGAGGTTTTGCAGTGATAACAAACAGGTTATGGACCAAAGAGTTGCTGTGTGAAGAGAGAGAGAATTATTTTATATACATGCATGCATACATATCTATCTATATATATCTCTAAAAACAGTTTTCCTTTTCAGTTGCATATGGCAGTGAAAATTGAATATCACTTTTGCAGCCTTTTGCAAGGATTTAATGCATTAAAGAATTGAAGAGACTGTTTCAGTTGGAAGGGACCACCAGCAATCATCTAGTCCAACATAACAGTCATCTGGTCCAACAATGATTTAGTCCAAATACTGATAAATGTTAAAGTTTAGTCATGAGATATGTTGTGAAATTTATGTTTAGCACGAGAAATTATTTGATTAATGAATGGTTAAGCACATTAGTATGCAAGAAACCCACAAAAATAGTTGCCAATAGCTGAAGAAAGTAAATGACTGAACAGTCTTTTCCAAGAGCTCTTTTTTCCTTTTTCTGTAGATTATGTATAAAGAAGTAAACGTGTGAATACACAATATACATAAGTCTCTATGATTAAAGCCTTTTAATTTTAGTAGTCTCTAAAAAGTTAAGAGATAGCTATCTGATAAAATAGACAAATAAGTAGAGAGAAGTACATTTAATAATTTTTTTAAATGTGGAAATACTCTTTTAAATAAGTTATCTAACGTCCAGTTCAGTCAGATGTATCCTATTACTCTGACATGTTTAAAGTTCTCAGTAGACAGTGATGGCTTATTCCGTTCTTTTTTTTCCCCCAGATTATTTGGAAATACATATGATGGCTCCAAGTGGCTACCATCCCTGCTTCCTTAGAATTCAGTTTAGCACTGTTTACATTCTCACATTACTGACTGAGGAATCTTAAGGCCGTCCTCTTTCAGGACAACATGTAACGATGTCCATGAACATCTGTATAGAGCCCTTAGCATTAAAAAAATACCCATTCAGTGAATCCACTTGTGATAGTAAGCACTAACCACAGTAGTAAGCACTGTGCAGAATCATGGCCTCATATTTTAATAAGCTTAAGTGATGTAATATGTAATTAATGTGAAGAAAAGTGTTTGAATTATTTCAACTAACGGCAGGGTGTTTTGTGGTTTTTGGGTGTTTTTTTTTTAGCTGAACTCTTCATGGAACAACAGCATCTCAAAGAAGCAGGCTTTTGTATCCAGGAGGCAGCTAGTCTTTTCCCCACATCTCATGCTGTACTGTACATGCGTGGGAGGCTTGCAGAGATGAAAGGCAATTTGGAGGAGGCTAAGCAATTGTATGATGAAGCACTCACAGTGAATCCAGCTGGAGTGGAAATTATGCACAGCCTGGTGAGTTTGCAGGGGCTCAGCTCCATTATAGTATTTATGCTCCTGATTAACTGTAATAAGAGGGGAGAGGGCTCATGCTTGCTCTGGATGCCATTTGTGTTCCTAATCCTGAGAGCAAGTGATTGTTCCAAGAATAAATTGGGTAGCTTGAACCTCTATTTTAAGAATGGATTGAATGTTTTAAACTAATTAGGACTTATGTCAAAAGTAAATATTTTAATTGACAAAGGCTGGTAGTTTTGGAAGTCAATTCACTGCTTTGTCTTTGCTGCTTTTCCTGCTAACTGTTCTGCATTTTAAATAAGCAGTACATCGATGTTTGAAAGATCCAAACTAAATAACTATAGAATATGCATATATATGGGGTTTGGAAACCTTGGGCTAGAGTCTTGTGTCTACTCAAATCAAGATAAACTATGAGTTTACAGTAAAATCAATCTGTTATTATTTAAGCTGGTCCAGCTTTGGTTAGGGGCAGTGAATGCACATTTGTGGGTGTTCTTTGGTAACAATCATAAACTTATTTACAGACACAGGGCCNTTTTTTTTTTTAGCTGAACTCTTCATGGAACAACAGCATCTCAAAGAAGCAGGCTTTTGTATCCAGGAGGCAGCTAGTCTTTTCCCCACATCTCATGCTGTACTGTACATGCGTGGGAGGCTTGCAGAGATGAAAGGCAATTTGGAGGAGGCTAAGCAATTGTATGATGAAGCACTCACAGTGAATCCAGCTGGAGTGGAAATTATGCACAGCCTGGTGAGTTTGCAGGGGCTCAGCTCCATTATAGTATTTATGCTCCTGATTAACTGTAATAAGAGGGGAGAGGGCTCATGCTTGCTCTGGATGCCATTTGTGTTCCTAATCCTGAGAGCAAGTGATTGTTCCAAGAATAAATTGGGTAGCTTGAACCTCTATTTTAAGAATGGATTGAATGTTTTAAACTAATTAGGACTTATGTCAAAAGTAAATATTTTAATTGACAAAGGCTGGTAGTTTTGGAAGTCAATTCACTGCTTTGTCTTTGCTGCTTTTCCTGCTAACTGTTCTGCATTTTAAATAAGCAGTACATCGATGTTTGAAAGATCCAAACTAAATAACTATAGAATATGCATATATATGGGGTTTGGAAACCTTGGGCTAGAGTCTTGTGTCTACTCAAATCAAGATAAACTATGAGTTTACAGTAAAATCAATCTGTTATTATTTAAGCTGGTCCAGCTTTGGTTAGGGGCAGTGAATGCACATTTGTGGGTGTTCTTTGGTAACAATCCTATCCAGGAAGTATTTTTTCTGTTATACTATCCCCAAAATAAACTTATTTACAGACACAGGGCCTAGATGATGATGATGATGATGATAGTAATAATAATTGGAGCCTTGTGAAAGATCAAAACCCCCTTGTCTTACGAAATCACAAGAGCTAATCATGTTTCATGAATGATATGGCTTGTTAACTGTAGTCTTTATTAGGTCTCTCTGGGATTTTAGAAGTCTTTCTTGACTAATTTAATTTTTACAGGAATTCTACATCCACATGACCATTTTGTGTCTTTGCTAGCAGATTTATATTTCCTGGCATAAATTTAGTTCTGTTGAGGTTTGCAGTCGCTTCAAAACTGAGAGGGTGTCAGTGCACAAGAGGACAAATGTAAAATGAAGTTATAATTGAGAGAAGATAGTAGAACATACAGGCAAGGGATGACATATTTGGTAATAATAAATCTTCAGTGCAAAACCAGTGAATTAATAGCTGGTGCATATGTCAAGAGAAGGATAAAAAACAGCTGTGCACATATCAGGCTTATATAGGGCAGTAATATTACTTTGTTGCCATTATCCAGCCTTTACAAAGTCAGTTGGCAACATCTGGCAAGATAGATGGCATTCTTTGCTCAGCTAGAGTCATGATTTCAGACAAGTCACTGATATAAGAGTAACCATCAAGTTAGATGCCAACATAATGCTAATAACTGCCAGTTTTGTCATATTTTATGGGCAGGACCACATACTGTGTCTTCCCATTTCAGTTGCCTGCAATTTTCTGAAACTGTAGTCATTTGGAATAAAAATTTCTGAGATGCACATCTGCTCTGGACCAGTTTACTTTGGAAAATGTCACCCAAGATGGCTTAAGTGTTACTGAAAATGAGACTAATGAAGAGACCTTAAAGGGCTTCCATGACATCTTTACTGTGCTTTAATGTCTCCAGGTTTTGTTAGGGATGAATGGTCTTTGTAACATATTAACATGATGCTTTTTACCATCCCTAAGAAAAATCCTTACTAGGTTATCCACCTTATAGCCTTTAAAAAACACTTTATATGTGTGCTTAGTAGATACATATTTGTGAACCCTCTAAGGAGTCTGTGAATGCTCATTCCCCTCAAATGTTCATAATCTCTGTCATCTCTTAGTCAAGAGGTGGGAGTAAAATTTAGGAAAGGTGGAAAGGACAGTGAGATGCAGAATTTGGGAGTGGAGACTTAGTCCATAAGCAAGCAGGGAAGATAAACTCAATATCAAAGTGACAGAAATAAGAATGGATAGCAAATAAGATATAATAATGCAGGTACCGCTGGAGAGATAAGAAAAAAACAGTCTGGGTTAAGGAACCAAGCCAAGACACATGGGTTGAGGGGTGGGCACATTGGAAAGGGTGAATTAAATGAGTTGGTGTTATGAGAGACAAAGGAGTGTGAACCTTTAAGGATACTTATGCTCCATAGGCTTCAGTCTCCTTAAAATTTTGAATCTTCTCATCCTGGTGCTGGCAACTATCAGTGAAAATCACTTGCTTAAGAGTGTGCTTCATGTTCTCTAGCTTGGCCATGCTGGCAGCCTGTGGTTTACACCTGTTAGATAAGATAGTAATGGTCTGGTTCTATCCCTGTTGATATGAATCATGGCAGTAGTTATAGGATGCCACACAATGGCATTCCCTTTTGTGCTTTTCCAAAAGCTAGGAAATTGCACATAACAAGTTAGAAGCATCTGATGAGCACTATAGAAAAGCCTGTAAAGAAATTAATCATTCTGCCTTCAGAACAGAGCTGAAATAATGTGCAGTAAACAAGGCTTTTAGGGCTATGCATCAAACAAAAAGGGGAAAAATAAAATATTAAATTGCTGCTAGCTAAGTGTTTTTGTCCTGTGTACTGAATGAGGCAGTGTCCCCGTGGAGAATATAAGACTGGGTTTATGCAATTGAGGATATAACGTAGCAAGTGGTAAATTCTGCATCTCCTCAAGGCCATCAGAAGACGACTGGATGCCTTTCTGAAATGTATATGTTAGCCAAGTACTAACTGTACTGCTATTAAAAACACAAGTTCTTGAGCACAGTATGTTCAGTCCCCTGTTGGGGGGAAATCTATGTCTGAGCTTATGCAAGAGTCCAGACTAGATTATTGGCTTGTTCAAAGTGGCTTGAATCTATGCAAGATACATATACAGGCAGCCGAAATTAAATTGACACACGGTGTTTCAGTGCTAGTCTCTCCAAACATTTGAGTACATAGTTTTTTCCCACTGTAGTAACGGTGTTGTGGATGGGTAATAATTTAGGGAAAGAACATCTAGTTATGAGAATTACGGTTTGACTTAATGCAATTGCCATCCAGCTGACCTAGTCCACTTTGAGGGAAAGCTGCTGCAGACAATGCCAGTCGTCCCTGGTGTATCAGCATCAA
Source organism: Piaya cayana (assembly GCA_013389865.1). NCBI lineage: Eukaryota > Metazoa > Chordata > Aves > Cuculiformes > Coccyzidae > Piaya > Piaya cayana. The sequence continues at coordinate 1,108 of WAAB01009625.1, read as the reverse complement.
TTAGCAAAGTAGTCATGTCTCTTCCCCTGGGCTCTCAGAACTGGGTTGTCAAAGCTATATTTGGAAAATTCCAAGTTGAAGAGCATTGCTGGCTTTAAATGAAGGGCACGGATCTAGCAATGAATGAGTCCATTGGGTGTCAACAACTTCATTTTTACACAGGGTAGAGTCACCACTACAATAAACACAAGTTCTTTCTCTGACTAGCTGAAAATGGCTGTGTTTTACAATAACTGAAGGATGTTTACAGTAGCTGTCAGATCAGTGTGCTTTCCATACAAAGCATGCTGCTGCATAGAAGTGCAGCACCATGCCGCAGGACTGCAGTGCTGAGTGCATCTCATAAGGTGGGTAGCACGCTTTGTTTCATCATGGGGGCTGTTGGCATGTAGGATCCAATACTGCAGTTAGGAAATCACAGGCACACTGAAAATACCACGTAGTTATGCTACTTCTTGCTAGCATTTGCAGTTTGTAAGTGGTACCACAGGATCATTAAGCCTATATTAAGAACCCACCAGTGGGCTTTACGAAGTAAACAGTACTGGTTAATACGTAATCTAAGAAAGCACATTTGTTGAGGAGTTCTGTTTCATTTGGAAAAAACACATAGAATCAGTTTTGGAGGCTGTTGGAAGTATACTTATGTACAAAAGTACTCCAAGTGAAGTGTGGTGCTACTCCTTTGGTTCAACAACCCTTTGCTATCAGAAGCAATTGGTTTGGCTCTTAGAAACTGTACATACTATAAGACCATAGCTTTCTTCAGGAAATACAGCTTGCTAGGGGTTTTTATCCCCCCATTTCTCCTCATTCTGTCTCACATATTTCTCTCTACCCTCTGTTTACTAGAACAACCCTGTTCTTTTCTTACTCCTCTTTCATAGGCTTCTTCTGGGACCTACTTGCAAAGATCACAGACCACTTCTGCCTCCCAGGGGAGCTGATGGAGTTTCCACAGAGTAGGACTTCACTGGTCCAGAAACAAGAGCTTAGCCCATATCCCTTGTCTTACATTGTGACTACAGACTGACTACAGACTTACAGACTTACTGACTACAGACTTACATTGTGAACAGAGAAGGCCTGTGAACAGAGAAGGCCTTGT
>WAAB01009624.1:0-43372 GCA_013389865.1 Piaya cayana | reverse complement strand
GGGGAGCCCTGGGCACTGCTGGGGTGATGGGTGGCTAACGGGTCCCTGGTTGCCCCAGCGGGCAGTTGGGCCTGGTGTGCGCTCCCAGCCTTTGCCAGGCTGCTGGAGCTGTGGTTGGGATGCCACGGGATGGGTGGCTGCCAGAGCCCAGCTGGCATGGCTGCGTGTGGGTTAGAAAAGCAAACACCGATAATGTCAGTGTAGGGATCTTCAGCTCATTAAGGGAGTCGGGCTGTTTGTTCAGTGCCTGTGGTTACAGGGGTGGTCTCTGGAGCACACCTTGCAGGGACTAATTAATGTCTCTTTTTTTCTGTAAAAACCTATCCTAATATGATGGGAGCTTATATAATCCTGTATCTGAAGTACCTGGCTCGTATCAGCAATGGTGTGGCCAGCAGGAGCACCGCAGGGGTTGTGCCCCCACATTCAGCGCTGGAATAGCTGCACCATGAATCCTGTGTTCAGGTTTGGGCCCCTCGATACGAGAAAGACATTGAGCTGCTGGAGCATGTCTGGAGGAGATGGAGTTTCTGTAGCACAAGTCTTGCAAGGAGAGGTTGAATGAACCAGGGTTATTTAGCCTGGAGAAAAGGATGCTGAGGGGGGCCTATGTAACTACCTGAAACAGGGTTGTAGTGAGGTGGGTGCTGTTCTTTTCTCCTGAGTAACTAGTGGTAAGGTGAGAGGAGATGGCCTCAAGTTGCACCAGAGTAGGTTTAGATTGGACGTTGGGAAAAATTTCTTTACTGAAAGAGTGGTGAAGCACCAGCAGAGGTTGCCCAGGGAGGTGGTGGAACCTCCATTCCTGGAGGGGTTCAGAAAGCATCCAAATGTGGCACTTGGGGACTTCATTTAATATGTATAGTTGTGTTGTGTTGATGGTTGGACTTGATGATCTTGGACACCATCTTCAGCTTTAATGATTCTATGATTGTACCTAGAGAAGATTTAGTCTGGCTGTAGCCTCATGCTGAAATGAAGCAGTCTTCACTTCTCCTGCTTCTCTCTGATTTGTGCGTTTCAAAGAACAGGGTCTTTATCTTGCTGGGTGCAAGTTGACTCTTTAATTACCAGGACCAAGCTATGGGGAGTTTCTAGCAGCTTGCAGTGAAAGAGATCTGGTATCAGATGGATGGGATTAAAGTGACTGTCTCAGCCTAGCAGACTCTTTTGGTGGTGAGTTGATAAGGGAACTACTGGGGATGTGATGGAGCTGTGCTACTGTTTACAGAGCAAACGGTTATGCTGGGAAGGACTTAACAGACTTGTGGAGGAGCATCTTCCCTCACCAACCAGTGGCTACTGGTTTCCTCCCTGCTCTGTCAGTGTGCCTGCCCACCAGCCTTGGTGTGGCTCTCAGATGTGATGATGGATGCATAAAGCAGCAGTTTGTTCTCCTCCCTCTTAGTTGTTTTGAAGACAAGGCTTGAACTTAAGCAGTGTATTTTGGGGGGGGGCATTGTATTGTAGTATATCAGCAGTGGGCTTTTGCAGCCTTTGTGGTTTGCTTTAGAGGTTACTGACGTGCACTATGAAGTGGTTGGAGTTTGTTAGTAAACTTATGGTAGATACTTGAGATGTGGGTTTGTGTTCCGGGAACTGGCCGGTTGATACATGCAGCATTTGTGTGGAGTTCACTGCTGCTGGATCCTGGATATGGGAACTGTCCTCTGCTTGTTGCTCTCCTCTGGTTTTTGGTTTGGGTTTTTTTTGTTGTTTTTTTTTTTCCCCTGGGCCCCAACCTTTCCTCTCAGAAAATCTGAAAGCAGTCTGCTTGTCTTGTCAAGTCTGTCTTGGGAGGGCTAATTAAGAATTTATGCAGGTACTGGAATTAAAGATCTGTAGCTAGTGAGTCAGTCAGGATACTGTGTGCGCCAGGCTTCGTGAGTGAGTACTGACAGTTCATCTTCCAAGTCACAATGTAGTTTTTTAAAGAATGAAAGATGTGGAAGGGAGCATGCTTTGTGCAAGTATGAGGTTTGTGTCCTGGACAAATTTTGTGGCTGGTGCCACTGAATACACTGGAATTGGCACCTGATAACCAGTTCAGTCAAGCAAACACTGATAGGCCAATGCAAGTTGTGCTTGTGTTGACAAGGGGAGTGAGGATTAACTGGTGTTGGCAGGGAGTATCAATGAGATGACCTCAGCTGGGGTGTGCTTATCTTCCTGCCTTGTGGAGGGAGCCTTGTACTTGTAGCAACTAGTAGACTGATGTAGCATTAAAGCAGTGGAAAAACAGCTTACTAGACCTGCAAGCATTATACTCACAAGCTTTTTTTTGGGATGAGTTACCATAACATTGACTCTACCAAGGTTGGGATGTGTGGCTGGCTGCTGCAAAACTTGCTGCGCTGCTCCTTCTGTTTGTAGGTGTATGACTTGGCAAGTGAAGTTGCTGGTACAAGTTAGACGCTAGTGGCTTCCCGACGAAGCTGTGTAATGCCAGCAGAGTTCAAATGAGTAAGTGTCTGAGAACCAGGGTTACCAAACTGCAGTCACTGGGCTGCATTGTTGGTGGTCATTGCAGAAGGGGTTGATGTCAAGGTATTGACTCACTCTAGTTACTCCACTGCTCTGAGCAACTGAAAAAAACCCTCTTCCCTCAAGTTACTTTGTGTGCCTAACGGATACGGCTGCCACTGCTTCAATAAATAATTGTTTGGGGGTGGAGAGATGAGTGCAGATGCCCTTTGGCATGTGTGCCAAAACATGCTTTACTGAGTGGACGGAAATTTAGATTAAAAGAACTCATTTCCAAGCACATGGTGGGGAAAATTGCCATCCTCAGTTGTGTTTCCCAAGGGACTGCTAAAGCAGTGTTACCCTTTTCAAAGAAGTAGGAAAAGGGTCGCTCAGAGTCCCGTTCAACTCCTTGTCATTCTGCCCTAAGAGTTAGTGATATAGAAGCTCCTGGGCTAAAGTTAGTCTGTTGCGTTGATCAGGAAATGCTCTTCAAGTTGATCATACTTTGAGTGTAGTATCAAGTCAAGAAAATACATAATGGATTTATCTCACAGCTAGGACGTTGACAACAATGTTATCTACCCTGATTCTTCCACCGAAGGTCAGATTTTGCTTCTCTGTGTCTCTGCACAAACAGCTTCGCATAAATGACACGAGATAAAAGTTTGAGAACAAGAGAACAGCTGCCTGTCAGTTTAGCTCTTTCACCAACTTTCTTTTTCCCCAGTTGTCATCCCTGGCTAACTTGCTGCTCTGTAGTGAAAACCCAAGCACATGTATTGCCAGTGTTGTTTGTTTGTCAATTCTCCCCTCACTTAGTGGCAGGCATTTATGTTCATGGTGGCAGTGAAGTCTTCCTCCTGTTCAGTGACTGGAATAGCTGACCAAGTTTCAAAGTGCAAACCATCCCTGTATGTCTTCATAGGCAAGGCTTGACTTCCCTCCCTTCCAGTCAGTTGGGCTGGATGCTGCTGTTTGGAGGTTTCTTCATGTCAACTGAAATGTCTGTTGCAAATGCATCTTGGTGGGGGGGGGGGATTTAAAAGCCAAGGGCTTTCTAATAGTGACTTCTTAGCCAGACAGTGTGTCACCATCTGGCTGGAACAGGGATGGTCTTGAACCAAACCTGTCCACGAGCTCTAGAAGCAGGCTGAGCTGGTATGGGTTTTACCCTGATGAGGCTCAGGGGTTACTGGTGCTCCAAAGTTGGTCATCTGGAAACAGTATGTGACTATGGGTTGGTTTTATACAGTGAATGTGATTTAAATCTTCATTCTGGATGTTAATTGGATATGGGAGCTGCTTTCTTCTGTAGCAGGGTGGCACAAGCTGCCTCAACTTTGTAGTGTTTAAGGGAAGGAAATGCAGCAGACTTAGGCTAGGAAAAGAGACTTAGTGTGAGCTGGATGCTGTGTTGAGGTCCTCTGCCAGCACGTAAAGGCAGTGAGTAAGGGTTCTGACAGAACAGTCAGCTGAACAATGAATAATGACCTACTGTTGAGCTAAAATTGAGTAAAATCTAAGCTGTCCCAGCCCAAGGGACTGTCTAGGTACTTCAGGCTGCCTTTGCAGAGGCCCCTTCTTTGGGGAGATTACTGAAGGTAGAATGAATTTTTTAGCATGCTGACTGTGTTTGAGCTCTGGGCCAGGGCCTGGGATGAGCAGATGCAAGTGCTGGCTGGTGCGAGGGGTGCTTGGTGCTGTCATAACTTCTGGGGAGAGCTCTTTGTCACATGTTGCCATGCTTGGGATTGGGTTTAAGGTCCAGAGCTTTCCAGGCTGCTGGCGCTTGCAGCAGTTGGACAGTATCGTGTGTGCCCCAGGGAGTGTGGTTTAGAGGGATGATTGTAGGGCTGCAAGCCAGGGACAGCTGTGGGCTAATCCTTTCTCTACATCTGACTTATTGTGTGGCCTTGCTTCAGTCACTCAACATCTTGCTTTAGGATTCTTAAAAGGGGAGGAAAATCAAGTTAACGCTTTACTTGTCTGATCACCTCTGGCAGGGTTGGATACTAATTTTATTTATTAGGCTTTACTTGTAGCTCATCAAAGCAGCTGGAATAGAAAAGAGTTATGATGCAGGAATTTCTGGTAGTTGAGTGGAAAAGGTGGGAAATCTCTTTTCGGTCCATGGAAGTATCACAGCTAGGAATCAGGAGCTTAGCGTGCCATCAGCTTTCTAGTGTTTAATTCTTGTGATGGAGGCCTCGCCATCTTCCTTTCTGGTTTTGTGTTGTGCTTAAGCATCTTTGAACTTCAGCTTGAAAGTGTTTTGGATAAACATCTCTTTCTGACCTTAGCAGAGAGCCACCTGCCCTTGCCTTATCTTTGTTCCTTAACCCTAGAGAGTCTTGTCTCCTAACATTTTTATAGGTCTCTGCTGGCTTTTCCTCTACTAGAACAAAGGAAGGCAGACCTCAAACTGAGGCAGTGCTGCTGCTGTAAATAGTAAGGCATTTAACTTGGAAAACCTAGGAGGTGAAAGCTTTTTAATTAAAGACCAAACACAACATCTGCCTGATTTCAAAGCAAGAACAACAACCTTTGAGTTGAGATCTTTGGGGCTGAAGGTGGTGATGCCTGAATGGAGATACCAAACATGGACTTTCTTGCAGCCCAGGAGGGGAATTTGCTGAAGCTTCTAAGTTGGAGCAGCTGTGTAGATGTTAGTTTCAAACTGCTTTCTTTGGATGGCTGGTGTGTTATCAAGTTAGAGATCTGTTCTGAGGAGATCCCAGATGGAGCCTTGACACCATAAATGTACAAAGGCACTTGGTTGCACAAAGAACTGCAGAAACAACTTCGTTCTAAAGATTGTGAGCCACAGATGGTAAACAGCCAAGAAAAGCAAGCAAGGGGTAAGGCCAAGCTGTTCTCTACATGAGAAGGCTACATTGGTCTCAGATGTTTAGAAATCCGTAGTTTAAACTTTTGCGAAGTTCACTGTGGATAACCTCTGGTTTGAATGGCCTTTTGGCAGCTAAAATCTACATTAAAGATGGGAAAAATGTCTGGATTCCAACTGCAGTGTTTGGAGGCTTGAAGCAAGTCCTGGAGTTTGCTGAAATGCTCTTCTTGCCTGGATACCCTCATTCGCTGTCACGTGGTGCTTCAGGGTCTCTGGGTCTGCAGTGGTGTAGCCTCGTGAGCTGCGCTGCTGGGAAGGAAGCGTTGCTTCTCAGCGTGAGGGCAATAATGATCCTTGAAATGCTTCTGAAGAGTGCTTTTTCCTCCATGCTGTGGAGGAATTGGGACACTGGCTATGTGGAACGAATGGGCTTCGTGCTGTGTTGTCAGCAGTTCTGGGGGTGTCTGTCTCTTTGATAGGTGGTTTTCCCATGCTATTTAAAGGCTAAACCGGTCACGTTATTGAAGTTGGGCAATTAGAGATTGGTTTGCTCTGTACTAATCCCAAGGCACTAGTATATCAGGGACTTGAAGTTTCAAGTGGTGCCCTTGTAAAGAAATACCTCAAACCAATGGACAAGCTGGTAAGGTGCAAGTTGAACTGGGAGAAGTAGCATTTATGTCCTAGTTCCTATGAAATGTTGACAAGCTGCAGAAGAAACCTGTCGACGTTTTTGCTGAAAGGAGGTTTGGGGCTTGTGTTATTCCAGAAAGTACCTGGCTTGACTCCTATGGGCACGGAATGTTTTTGCTTGGACTTTATGTTCTGGGGTTATGGGATAGACATGAGCTGCTGCAGGCTGGGCTGTGTTGTTACCTTACAGCTTGCCGTCATGGTTCTGCGCTACTGGCTCCAACACTTGGTTCCTTGCCTGATGTCCCACTCAGTTTCGCTACTAATGGTCAGGGGTTTTCCATATGGCATGTTGTGCACTTCCAGCTGGAACAGAACGGAGCTGGGGGTGGAAGTGAATCAGTCTAGGAACATGTTTCATTTTTTTTTTATGAGCCAGGGCACTGCTTTCCTCCCTACCATCTCTCAGGTTTTTTTCCAAGTGTTCTGTGTCCACTCTGCAATGAGGATCAGACAGGCAGTTATAAGTGGTTTTGGCCTCAGTTTTGACTCTGGTATTAATTCAAGCACATGTGTGTCTTAGATCTTGCTAGCATAGCTTAGTTTTCTGCCTAAGAGGAAAAGGGCAGAAGAGCTGCATACATGGCACCGATTCCAGCAGGATATTGCTGTTAGGTTAGGTATGTGGCACGCTGTCTTGCCAATGTACAGCTGCTGTGTAGAAGTTAAAAAGAGGCAGCTCATCTGCTGTGAAGTGGCTGTGTGCTTGGGTAATGGTGAAAATCCAGGGAGTGAGTGCAGATCACCATGGTAATACGCTACTAGTTTTCAAAGTTGTGGATTTGGCTTGCTATATGTGTTGGGCTGAGGAGAAGAAGAAAGGGCAAAGTGTGTATCTTGCATTTAATATGGTGACTGAGGCTCATCCTGGAATTTGGAGACTGTAGTTCATTTTTGATATTTGCCTTAGTTCATGGACTTTGGGATGACCTACTCAAGGACTGACAAGCTGCTAAATGGCTTAACCCTCTGATCATGGTGTTTGCAGGAAGCCGCTTTTGAAGAAACTGAGCTTTCCTGGAAGGTTCACTCTATGCGTTCCCCAGCTGAATCTTTCCTGTGTTATTAGGGTACTGGTGTTCCTCATGTGCTTCTGATCCTCTAGGTATGATGCATGCCCAGTGGTTCTTAGATGTTGCCTTCCACTGAGACTGTTAGAAGGGCAGATCGTATGTGCTGATACAAGCCCAAAGCTGCATGTTTTGGCATGGATAACAAAAAAACCTGAGGCTTTGTCTGTGTAATCAGAGTAATCAGATAGAGCCTCTTGTGTGGACAATGAACTGGATTTGCAAGAGGCACAGCTTTGTGTCAACACTTTAGGTGGGAGGGGACACCTGACTAGAGAGAGCCTGGAAAGAGTGATAGCCCACATCTGCAGGCAGGCTGGGATTGTGCAACTGCCCTCCCGCTTGCTCCGCAGCTCAAGCACTGCACTGTTTTGCTAGGGAAACTTGCCAACTATGCTGTGTCACTCCAGGATGGCAGATCTACCCAGATGTTGCCTACAAGGAACTTGGGTAAATCTGCTGCTTTGCTGAGCTTATTGCTTTGAGAAGAGGAGAATCTTTGCTGCTAGGCATACTTGCATACCAACTTGATGGTATTTTATTTTTCTATAAGGACTTTCCACTGCACACCTTTTGTCCAAAAGGATTTTGGCTGTGACTCAAGGTGCCTTCGGTCTTTGCCCTTTGATGTAGGGATGTGGTTTTAAGTGCATGCTGGTGTTCTTTTCCTGGCTAGATCCTTCTAGGTAGAGCAGCTCAACATGCTGCTGTGCATGACGGTGTGGCAGTACGTTAACAGTGCGGGTAAGCAAAGTTTCCATTGACTGATAGGAATGGTTGGACTCAATGATCCAGTATGTCTCTTCCAACCTGGTGATTCTATGATTCTATGACTGCACGTTGCTGATGGAACAAGTGCAGTGTTCCCCAAGTCAATAGAATAGGCAGAATCAGGTTTGGGCTTTAGGCTGGAGGGGCAGCACAGCTTTTGGAACATGTTTAGGAACATAGGGTGCCCAGGTTGATGCTAGAGTCACCTTCCCTGGAGGTGTTTAAGGGACAAGTGGACGAGGTTCTGAGGCGTGTGGTTTAGTATTTGATAGGAACGGTTGGACTCAATGATCCGATGGGTCTTTTCCAACCTGGTGGTTCTATGATAGACAAGATGTATGGCTTATCCTCAGTTGGACTGTGTCTTGTGGGATAAGTGCAGGAACACTTTTCTGTGAAAACGGAGAAGGACGGCTGTTACTGGTTTTGCAGTTTCTGGTAAGAAACAAGAATTGAACAGCTTCTAGTGTTCTAAGTGGGAAGAGATTTCTTGCTGGAAGTGAGGCCTTAACAGGCACTGGGGAGCAGTGTGCTGTAGACCATATATTAAGACTGACAAATCCCTCTGTGTATTTGAGATGGGAGAATGGTTTTCAAGCCGATGGTCATTAATGTAAACAGGAAGGATAGAGTATTATAACTGTTACTTGTTTGGAGGCATGTGCTCATGTTATTTGGATTGGGATGTCTTCAAGCCTTCTAAAATAAACCAGCCAGTCCCTAGTCTAGAGTGGAAAGACCACCTGGCCTTGTGGCAATCTCCATTTCAAGGTGAAAAACACTACAGCGAAAGGCTTGTCAGTGGTGATGTTGAGATAGTTTTTGCGTTAATGCAGTGTTTGCTATGCTTTTAAAACTGTTTTGTGTGTCTTAACATCCACAAAACAAGTGTCTCATGGAAATTGTCTGACCGAGTGGATGGGTGTGTAGGGAGACCTCATCTTATACTTTCAGTGAGTATGAGGGGTAGTATTGTAATGAATTGGCCAAAGAACCCCCCCATCCCTTAAAAAATTCACACCTGAAAATACTTTTGGATGTGGTGGCTTTGTTTGATATTCCAGGCATTAGATAATCTCAGCGCTTTCTATCTTATTCCATGCTTTGGAGGCTGTGGTCCACTGAATGGTGGGTGGCAGTGGCCTTCTCATGACTTTCAAATTGATGCTTGTACACAGCAAATCTTGGCAAAGCCACCTGACCACCTCAAATGGAGTAAGGGCTTTAGTGGTGGCTGAAAAACAGTGGAACATACTTTGCCTGAGGCTGACCAGCCCTGGAGAAGACAGAACCTTAGATACTGAAGGGAGAAACTAACATAACTGTGCTTATGGATCTACAAATCTAACTCACCTCTGAAAAAGCAAGGCAGCTTATCTTTTCTGCTTTTTCCAAAGTATATTGAATGCATGTTTAAGAACAGATATTTTGGTTGTTTCTACAAGGTTTCTTCCTCTCTCTCTATTTTTTTAAGTTCTATTAATGTGTTTCAAACTTGGTTTCCTAATTGGAAACTTTCCATTGATGTCATGGGAGCTTTCTGTGGCCCACATCAAATAGCTTCATTCACCAGGAATTAAGTGACTGTCCAAATGTTTATATTAAACACTTATTTAGAAGACATGTTGATTTATGAGGACCTGTGATGACTGTGGTATGTTGGGAGGATAGGTTGACTGTACAGCTTTTGTCTTGCCTTTGAACTATAAAAGTACTCGCAGCTGTTTAATGCCTAGATAAAACAACTGAGGCTTGCTTCCATCTAATGAGCTTGTCCCATCACTGACTATTGTGCTGCTTCTCATCTCTTATATTGGAAAGGTTTTTGAATGGGTGACTTTAATGGCAAGGACTCAGCGATGTTTGGAACAGGCACAGCAGAAGGCTGTGGGCTTAATTACAGGTGGTGGAATAGTGCTGTTTTAGAGAGGAAACCCACAGTTTAGTCTGCGGTGAAGCCCTAGGGAGCAACGAAAGAGATGGTGAAGATTTGTGTTCTTCAAACTGTGCTTACTCAGGCTTCTGTTGTAGTGTCTGGGCAGATGGAAGGTGAAAACAGAAGGAATAAAAACCATCTTAGTTAGCATCCCCTCTTGCCCCCAGACAGACCTGAAACACTGAGCTCTGGTTGTCTTCACTGCAGGAGATCGTTCTTCTTTCTGATTTAAAGGAAGGGTCTTCTCAAACTTGCTTGGGGTGTTATGGAACCTTTGCATCAGTCAGCTCTGCAATACTTGCTAGACTTATGCATCAAATTTCATTGTCAGGTGTGGCTGTGTACTTGCTGTGCGTGCAAGACCAAACTACTTCACAGTTGTGGAGAGCAGAGAGAAGTCTTGCAGGGCTGCAAACTGTTCAATTACTTCACTTTTTTTTGAGAGGGCGAAAGAGCTCTGAGAGCTTACTATTTAAACCTGAATGACAAGAGCAGCGAAGTTTTAGGTGTAGCTTTGATCTCTGAAATTAAGCTTATTGATGAGCAGAATCTTTCAAGGCAAAGAATGTTGAAAGGCTTTTTTTGGTACTCTTTCCAGAAGTTCAGTACTGGACTGCAGTCAGCTTAAACTACCCGGAAAGCCATAAGTGTCCCTAGACACTTAACAGATTTTTGGGATCTGAAAACAGGGCAGATGCTTGATGCCTAAAGGAGTAGATTATGCTTTCTTTACAGAAACTTTCCTTCCAGTATCCTCCTTCAAATCAATGCAGAAGTTGTCATGGACGCTTCTAGTTGCAATCTGTCCATGTGCCAGCATCATGCCTGTTGATGAAACTGAGCTGCGAGGCTTTTTGCATGTGGATGTTTTGGGAGGAACGCTCTTGTGGCTGAGCTTAAAGACAGGCTGCTCCGTACAAGACTTCACCTTGTGGCCCTGCTCAAGAGGCCCAGAGTAGAAACTTCTGTGCTGTCAGATGGTGCTGGAAAGGTGACACTTGAAGCTGTTTGCCATTGTAAACCCTGTACAAATCTGTCTCTCAACCAATATATCACCTTTGCATGATTCCAAGCATGACTCTCTCCTAACTAGTTGTCCTAGTTACACATGCAGAAGCCACTAATGTGTTATGTTACTGCATGCTCACTTTTTTTTTCAAGGGAGAGGTACTACTACTATATGGCTTAGCAGTGTTGGACCTGATCATACGATTTTACTTCATTGCTCAATCAAAATGATTGAGGTGTAGTTTAATGTTATGATGAGGAAGCCACTTAAAATATCACTTCATTTACAGAGCGTAAGCTAGTGAAACTCATGCTTAGGAACGTATTTCTAGTGTGCCCCAGTAAGACTAAGGCATGAACTCCACTCCTAGCTACTTGAACTGGCCACTCTGGCCACTAACCAGTAGTGGAACAGCTGCGAGCGGTGCTGTAGGTGCATGGCTTGGTTGTGCTTTTCGGCAAAAACATTTGTTCTGTATTACCACAACTGTTATTTCCAGGAAAAAGTTGCTCTTGGATATCTGGCTCCCCTACAGTGCAGATGTCCTCTGAAGGCAGCATGTGTATTCCTGCAGCCACAGTTTGTATCATGTGCTTTAATCCGTTTCATTTTGGCGTGCTTTGAAATCTGATTTGTCTGGTTGTGCTTGTATAGGGATAAATCTTCCAGCAGTTGGGCTAAAATGACTTTCTAAAACTGTGCTGTGTTATGTAAAGCCTTTTGCTGGATGGCATAAGAACCCAGCCAAAGCTTTTGGTCACCCTGCCTGTCTCAACCAACCACAGTGATTTCCAAGCACCTTTTCAGGTAATGGTGAAAGCAAAACATTGCGTCGTGCTGAGACTGTGCCCAGCTGTGAGCTTCATTGAGATGTACAGTGTCTCTGCCTGATTATGGTATGTCCCAGGTCAATTATATTTAAACACAGAGTCTAACCATGTCATTAAACTTTTTTGGCTAATAACAAGGCAGCAATCTAGTGAGGCATCATCCCAGAATGCTCTGCTTTGGGGAGTTGCTGCGTGTGTTCCAGTAAAGCTGGCAGTGTCAGTTGTCTCTTGTGTAATCTGTCTGCCAGGAATATCCTCTTAGCTCAGCACTTTATTAAGAGCTGCTGTGAGATGGTTTGTGCTTGTATGTATTCCTGGATGCGGAGGGCTTACCTTACTGAGCATGCTGATGGAGTGGTTTGCTGAATGTTGATGAATGTCTCTGTTGCATGTTTATCTGGCTGCTTCTCAGGGGTTTTGCTCATGTAACCAGTGTTTAAGTTGCATAGCTTCTGGCAGCTGCCTTGGAAATGAGAGGTGAATGCGTCTTTCTCGAGACTGGCAGTGGCTTGGGTCAGGCAGAGTGCATTATGTTGGCTTCTTAGCTTGGTAGTTTCAAACAGTTTAGAGGTTAGATCAAGTAGTTTTCCATATTGACTGATTATCAGTGGAAAGATAGGGATCTCTGCTTCCATTGCAGAAATCCCGGGCTGAAGTATAACAGTGTATGTGTCCATGGTAATCAATATAGTGCTTAGATTCTGCAAGTCCTGTATTGGATCCATGTTTTATAGCTAGTTTTCACGTAAGCTGTTTAACCTTTTACTCGTGTGCTGATGATCTGGTTCTCTCTGGGTGCTTGCTCCAAGCTCTAGCAGATGAAGCTTGATGCTAATAAAAGCATAAGGAAGGGGAAGGAAACAGTCCTTCCTCACCTGAAACCTCAGGACGGAATATCCAAGTGACCCTCAGTAAAGCTAATGAGTCTGCAAAGTAAAGATACATTGAGGGACTTGCCTCTCAGCTGCTGGGGATGGAGTGGACAAGAACAGGGTCACAGATGTTCTCCCTGTTTAGATGGTGTGAGTGGTATTATGGAGCATAAATCTTCAATTTGAATTGTTTCCAGTGGAAACCCACTGTACACAACAGCATAGCTGTTCTTCCTGATGTTTTCAGTACTGTACAAGTTACCATCCATTGCCCTAACGTGTAAAGTGACAAATAAACCCGCATTCTGGAGATTTTCTGCCGTATGTGTCCCTCTACTTCCCTTTTTGCTAATGGAGATCCCTAGGAAACTGCCTTCCTCCTGAAGACTTGGAGAGCAAGAGGGTATTGGAAACTGAAGAGGGAATATCATGGACTCAAACAAGCAAAGGCGCTTGATTACCTTGAGGTAACAAGTTTGGATTTGTCTGGACTCTTCACCTCAACTAGCTGTTGCAGCAGTTGAAGAGAAATTGCATCTTCCGGCTATGCTGTTGGATTTGGAAAGGGTTTTTCCACATCTTTTGTTATGTTTTAAGGGTTGTTTTTGTTCCCAGATCAAACTTGAACAGAACATGTAGGGCTGCTGCCAGCTTTGTCACAGACACCTTTTATCTTGCATTCATCTCTTCCAAGCAGATGCTGCTTTTATTTCTACTGCTACAAGACTAAAATTATCAGCCCTTTGATGCAGGGAAAGAAGCAGTATTTCAAAGCAAAGTGCCTAGTTGACTTTGACAATAAGACTGTTCTTATCTTGAATGTAATTGTGTTCCTTCTTTGAAATAAATCTGGGAGTTAGAAGCTCCTGAACCCTGTTTGCTCAGAGTTAACACACAGATCTCCCCCTTGCCTGGGAACATCAGTGATTGTTGGTTTTGGGTGGAAGGTACAGATGAAGCCGAGCCTCTCAAGGTGAGGTTGTACCTGGGGAAGAAGAGGGTGATGTCGATGCACCGTTTCTGTGGATTGTTTTCCTTCTTCAGTGCATGGCTCATTCTGCCATAAAGGTGCCAACCACTTAATTAAACGTGGAGCACAGTAGGAGGAATGAGCTGAGGAGAACATCAAGTCTTCAGACCTCCAGACGCTTCATTTTGGTAGCAAAGGAATCTGTATCCTCTACCCAGACAGTGTTGTTTTTCCCAGCCCACCCTGCCCTCCCCAGCCTTCCTGCCTTCAAAGACTTATACTGAGCAGGAGGTTTGTATGAACATCCAGCTTCTGACTTTCATCTTTTCCACTTAAAAAGATAAGCTCTGTTCCCGTAAGGTGCAGTGCTTCCTACAGGGTGATGTGGCAAAGCTGCATGCGNAAAATGCGGGTTTTTTTTTTGAAAGTGGAAATGTTTTTTTCATCTCTGCCTGGTCCCACTGAAGCTACCAGACTTACCGAGGGAGGCTACAGAAGGTACTCTTGCATATAGGCAGGTGCTGAGGTGTTGAAGAACCCAACTGGCTTTCTGGCCAGGAAGCCTGGACTTTCAAGAGCCCATCATGATTGTGTGATGAGCTCCTGCTTTGGATGCCTGTGCAGGGGTGTTGACTTAAGAAAACATCCTCTTGCTAAGTGAACAGAATGGTTTCCTAAACAGCATGAAAAAAAAAAAATCACTTCCTCAGTGACTCATCTGTCTCTTGTGAGGTTTTTGTCTTCAGTGGTGACATCCTCAGACTCCACAGACCTCAGGACTGGAAAGACTTGCATCTATAGTTTAAGCTCTGTAAGATCCACCGTGTCTATATACACCAGGCTGTAATTTCAGTCCTTTTCAACACTTGACAAGCCTGGGATGGAGAGATCTGGGTAAACATGGTAGAAGAATACTGAGTTTCCCCTTGTGGCAAGGTAAGGCAAAGACCCGTGCACTAAATCTGTGGCTTAGAATAATTCATTGTCCAGTAAGAAGGCACTAATAACTAGTACGGGAGGCTGAACTATCTTCACTTCTTTAGGATTTATTTGACCTGAGGATCAACACTAAATTCAACCTGAAACTTAGTGATCAAGAAACTGGAATGACCTGGACAGGGAAGAAGATGCAAAACCCTAAGTATAAGGAGAAGTTTTGTCCACACAAGTTTTGTCAAGCATTGGAACAGGTTGCCCAGAGGTTGTACAGTCTATTTTTGAAGACTTTCAGGAGTAAACTGGATAAAACCTTCTGTAGGAAAATGTTGCTTTCTACTTCCACCCTCCTGACTGTGGTGGGATCGCTGTGACAGTAGAGGTCAGCACAGGGACTAAATGCAGGCTGCAAAAGAGAGGATTAAAGGGATGAACTTGGAACTTAAGTCCTGTTGTTCAACTTCACTTTTTGCTCCAGTTCTCTCTGTGTGATGCAGTAACAAGTGTGCAACCTACTCATACTGCAAGCATTTTTCTCCTGCTCTATGTGGTATGTTGGTAGTGGTGTTGCTACCTGTGTGAGTGGGGGAAGTACAGATCTGAGGATGTGATGTGCTGAACCAGGGATGGAATGTAACTTCAGTTCTGCACCATAAGGCCCTGATTTTGCTGTGACTGGATGTGCTGCTCTGCTCTTTTGCAAAGAACCGTATTCTGTTTGTGGTGTTGTAAGAGTCTAATGCTCTCCTTGGAGGAAGCAGAGAGACCTTGTTGCAGTGAGCCAGGAATTATTTGCTTCTAACACATGGCCCAGATTTCAGCTATGCGTTTTCTGTAGCACTTATGAGTGGTACCAGACACTTGCACAACTTCCCTCTGGCATAGCTGTATTTGATGTAGATACATGAACTGAAGCTTCAGACACAATAAACCTTTTTTGAGGGCAGAAAGCTGAGTAATCCGGTGCTTGGCAGCTGCTCTGTTGTGGGGATTTTTGCTTTACTGCTAGCAGTGCTTGTGACATCTTTAAATGAAAAGAGGAAGGAGGAGGCAGTAGCTGGGCAACCTTAATGTTAAAATAGCTCAAACTACAAATGGTTTTCCTGAGAGAAGGAATCCTGTTGGATTCTGTCTCCTGCCAGATAATACTGTATTGCTTTTAGGAGCAGGGACTGAAATCCTCACAATCTGCTGTGTACCTTATCTTTGCAAGCTGTCTATTTGAGAAAATGCTGCTTTTCAGGTCTGTAACACCCAAATCTGGCTCTATTAGAGTAAGGGCTTGGGCACTGTTCCCATGGGGGCATTATACCTGGTGTGAACTTGGTGAATTCAGCCAACTCTTGATGTGCTGTCTTTTCATCCAGGTGTTGTGTGTTGCCTTACTCTGCCTATGAAAGCAGTACAGCAGCTGTCCTGGAAAAAAACCTTCTAAACTAGCACTTCAGCAGCTGAGATACCATAGTTTTACTGTTCAGTCTCTGACTGACAAGCCCAAAATGTTGCTTCCCTCATTTCTTCGAACACCTAGTGTATAAGAGAGGCTTTCTAAAAAGCTTGCTTTGTCCTTGTCTTGGAAAGGACAACAGGAGATGTGGCTGGACAAGTGTTTTTGCTCTGCGCTGCTGTCACTTAGGAAGGAGGCACAAGGGGAGTTTAGGCAGGTTACTGCTGAGAACTTTAACATGGGTTTCCTTAACTGCAGCTGCTGCTAACATTAAACCACAGTGATTCACTGTTAACTGTTTTAAGGGGAAAACAGTGCTTTGTTAACAAAACATCCTCATGGCATGTTTTGTTGGCCAATCTTGCAGTCATAGTGAAAAAAAAAAAAAGAAGTTTCTGATACAGGAATGGAAACTCTGGAAACAGAGGTAGAAAGATTAAGCTTCATTCTTTCCATCCACCGCTCCCCTTGCCATCATCTACTGATTATCAGACAGAGTTAATGAATCAAGATACTTACATGGACAGGAGGGATTGACAGTGCAAATTGGTAAGTAGGGAGATAACTAAAAGCAAGGAGTTCTTGTGCAAGAGGGTGGCTTATTATGGATTATGTGGGCTTCTTTAATGCAAATATTTTTAAAACGTAAACATCTACTATTTAAAATTTATGGTGGCTTAATTGTGGAGGAAATGCCTTTCTAAATGCAGCCTGTCTTGGGATGTTACAGCTCCAGTGCTGGAGGGAAGAAGGCAGAGACATCAGGCAGACAAAGCAACTTAGCCAGGTGCTGACTTTTTTTTTTTTGAATGCTGATGCTGAACAGTTTACTGCTCCAGCTGTTGAGTGATTTCTCAAGGGCAGTGGCTATCTAAACAATTCCTGCTTGCTTCTGTTCCTCTTGTGAGCTGGAGCCAATGTCTGTAGCACAGGGCAGTGAAACTGCTTGGGGAACAATATCATCCTGGATTGCTTCCCCAATTCAGTCTCCAGTGCAGTTGCACTTAGCCTTGTGTGCATACGGCAGTGTGAGAGTGGGATGGGAAGTGCTGGAGGAAGAGAAAACATTAAGTAATAGACTGTTGGACCATGGTTTTTGGAATGAGGCCGGACTTGATGATCATCCTCTGGTCCAGCCAATAACTGCAGTGAAAGGTAGACTGTCCTGTTTCCCTTGCTGCGTCCCACTTCCAGACCAGTTTTCAACAAAAGCTTCCAAGTAGCTGGTCAGTCTAGTCACTGTTTGAAATGCTTTTGAATGGGGAGTTTGCTCTTCTCTGCACTCTTTGGGAGACGGACTGAGTAGACCCTGAAAGAACCTCAAACTCCTTTCTGAGTAGCCATCTAACGTACAGGTCCTGAAGATAAGCTCATTTGAGACACTTCCCTGTTGCTTGCATTAGCACTTGGCTGCCTTGTTGTTGCTAAGCTCCTCGTACAGATAAAATGACAGTTAAATTCCCCAGAAGAAGGTTTATCTCAGGGCAATACTATATATCCAGAAGCAAATCATAGAACCAACTGTTCAGCACATGTAAAGAAATTGGAACTGTGAAAAGCATGTGCCTTTCGCTGGTGACTTCTACCCTTGCTATCTCTGTACTATTTTTTTTACTTTGAATAAGCTCTTCTGAGACACTAGTGCCTTTTTAACTCCAAAGACTACACTGAAGCAACCTGGGAGCAGCCTTCCCTGGTTTTATGTAAGTTTTACTTCCAATACAAGCAAACTCTATCCCCAGAAAGTGGATTATTGGCACAAGCCACGAGGAAAAGAAGCACTTATCTGATGGACCCAGCCTGGAAATGGTACCAAGAATTAAAAAAAATATGACTTTGTCAAATGTGACCCCAGTGAGGTGAGAACTTGGTGCACAGGAGATCTGTCTTGCCTGGTCTGGAAGATGCTTGATCTGGTGCTGCTGTGTTTTCCATATGGGGTTTCGCAAGCTGAAGCCTGCAGAGAACTTGCTAAGCTGGTGGAACATATTGTAGCTGGAGTGCTACAGGGTCCTGTAAGCTGCTCAAACCAGTGTATCAGCTGTACCCAGTTTGCACCCCAGAATGACTGTGGTGATGGTTGTGTGCATGACACTTGGAGTGAGAGTAGGGGTATACATAATAATTTCAACAAGTTGCTAGTTTTAATCCAGGTTGTCTCCAATGGCTTTGTTACTTTGTGCCCCTGCTGTCCCAACTCGCTGTACCTTCCTACAGGAAGACGAGAACTGTATGGATCTTCCTGCTTCTGTAGCACCATGTGCAGATCCTGTCTCAGCTCAGACCCAACTGCGAAACCACAACTGGTTTGCAGTTTCCTCCAAAAGAATCTATCTGGAGTGCAGATCTGTGCCTGGAAGCCAAACTTGGCACATCTGGTTGTATCAGCACTATGTCCCCACTATGGCCTGTCTACCGCTTCCGCATTAAAAATAAGTGAGATCTGCAATTCATTTGTACGTATTGCTAAGAGTCCCAGGCAGGTGGTTAGGGCACTACCTGACCTGCTTGTCATCTGAGTGTGTGACAATCTGATTTGTGACACCAAGCATGCTTCAGATACTGAATTTTACCTAGAACTCGAGTTCATCAAGCCAGTCATCTAGGTTTATAAGAGCTGTTAATACATGCTAGAGTACAGAATTTCAAGTTGCTTCTGGAAAACAGCACTTCACCAGTTGGCTACAGTTCGTCTAGAAGGGCAGGAAGTTAGAGGGGAGTGAAGGAGTGAGGTGTGAGGAAGGTCAGTGCTGCAGCTGCTGATGTGGGACATGGGAAGGGACTCTGGCTACATTTCTCAGTGTTTGGCTAAGATGCAGAGCTGTCAGTTCGATGTGGGATGATAAACTGGGTGCTCCATCCTGCCTTATGGGGAAGAGCTTTGCTTTCTGGCCTGTTCAGTCAGCTCCTGCTCTCTGTGTGCGCTTTGTGACTTCTCTGACCCTATGGTCAACTTATAATAAGAATTGCTAATGCCACTTACTCTGCAGTACAGGCACCTGTAGGTCTGTGTGGCAGCGTTCTACAGTTGCAGGGGGATATATTCAGAGTCCATTTCTCTGTTGTATAACTGGCGTGCTGGGTTATCAGATCAAATTGCTCAACATCTCGTAACATTGATGTGTTACACTACCAAGAAATGAACTATTTCTGGCTAGGGTCTTGTTGTCCTGACTTGAAAACAGTTTGTGGTGTGTAAAGGCCACAGGCTGTGAGTAACGATGGGAAGGAAATAGACCCAAGACAAGGGAATAAGGAGAAACCGTGTTGTTGGTAATGCAGAGGTCTGAAGCCAGCAGCAGTAATTGTTTAACTTGGAACACAGAGGACAAAGGATCCTCTAAATAGTTCTGGGAAAGGTGCAAAAATTGCTTTAGAGTACTGGTCTAAGGAGCTTGACCAAAGGGAGATGGACTAGCAGTTCCTGATGCCAAGAACATAATGGCTTGCAGTGATGGAGTCTTCTCAAAAACTGATCTCAGCTTCTTTATGGATGCATATTACTAGCATCTCTTCTTGAGGAAGGCAAGGAAGCAGAGGTCCTGATGAGGTGCTTTGCTGTGACTTATCCTTGAAGGAAGGGCAGTCTCCAGCCCAACATCTGTTATGAAACAGTCCTTTCTGCAATACGCTAGTGCTTCGGCTTTCTGCAATACAGAGTGTGCTCAGGCATGTGAGATGGATGAGAGGTCATGGATTGCGCCGGTGTACAGAGCTCTTGCGTCAGTACAGCATGCTGATTGTAGTGCTCTGCCTGTGAGTACTTGTTAGTCATGAGTGGGAGAGGCCATGAGAGAATATGTATTTCGCTGTGGTTTTGAAGGCTTATTATGGAACAGTCTGTTGCTTGAAGTACAGGGTTTGAGTGGAAAGGAGGACTTAACCCAAAATATTTGACCATTTTAAGACTTGATGCCCACCTAAGATGACAGTGCCAGAGCAGGCAAATGCCTCCAAGAAGCTATTTTAAAGAACCATGAGGAAATATTGTGCCTTATCATATGGTATTTGGGAGCTACCTTATACAGAGCTGGAAAGAGTCTAGAGACCTCTCCGAGGCATCCACTAAACTTCCTCTGTGAGGAAACCCAGGCTGAAATAATTTTTTTCGCTTGAAGAAGTATCTTGGTTTGCAATTTGTAACTAGCCTTTAGTAGGAGGGAAGAATTCTGGCAGTAATTGGTGGATCTCCTTTTGTCTAAGCTGCTTTCATCATTACAAATACTTTGCAAAGTAACCTCTCTTCTGTCGCTTATCATTTAGCAGAAAGTCTGACTGCTGCCCTGCAGTTAACAGGATCTGGCTGGGTCGGTGGACAGTGGAAACAGGCAGAAAGTGGCTTCTACTGAGGTGGCTTAGTTGAGAGTGAGTGGTGGTTGTTACTTGATGGTTTAGTTTACACGAATATGCTGCTGGGAGTAACTTCAGTTCTGTGCTTTGGAGAACCAGCCCCTCCATATGTGGTGTAAGAGGGCTCGCTGCCTTTCAGCGTTGCAAAAGTAGCTAGAAAAGTTCTGCAGAAACCTCCTGAATCCTCTCAAGGAGAGGAAGTTTGGAGTGCTGTGTTCACACAGACAAGCAGATTCTTAGTGGTTACAAGTCCTAGCAGTGTTACCTGATCTACTCTTGGATTCCTTGGACAGAAGCCTTTCCAGGTATATCTTAGGGTGGGCGTGCTTATGCCTTGTGCCCAGAAGAGCTGAGCTCTTGATGTCTGCTTGGTAGATGAGCAAAGTTGTTTGCTTAGCAAGGCGGCTTGTTAACTTTGCAGTCTGGGTAAATCAAGTATTGCCAAATACTGAATGCCTTGCTCTCTCCATCCCTGGCATATCTTGAGTATAGTTACTTATCAGGGGACTCTGCTGGAGGATCTTGCTTTTTGGTCTTTGCTGAGATGTACCATCTTTCTTATTTTTTGTTCTTCCCAACCTCTTGTGAGCTCACAGTGAGCGCAATTTCACTTTCTGTGGAGGCCAGGCAGCCCTGCCAGCAGCTAAACCTGCTGAGCCAAGCTGCACTAGGTGGGGCTGAGGAAGCTGCCCCTGTGGCAACCTTCTCTGCGGAGAGCAAGGCAGCAGGGAAGCTGGCAGTGCTGCCCAAACCCGTGCTTTGCAATGAGGGTTACCTGCCCAGCCCTGATCTAAGCAGAGTTGCAACACTCCGAAACTAGTTCTAACCATGTTGTTAGTGCAGTTGTTCCTGTCATCTCTTCTGTAGCTGCTTGGGCTCTGCTAACACAGCACTAGAGAACTTCAGCAGCATCGGTAAGCTTGCTTTTTTTCCCAAGATTTGGTCAACTTTTAGTGGGGTAGCAAGGGTTCTAAAGCAAGAATGGTGCTAAAATGACTGTATCAGTGTTGGATGCAGTGTCAGTCTTAGTGTGGCTGGTTTCTGCGGTAGGCAGATACGCACAGTATGAGGAAGGTGATCTATTTTTGATGCTAAAAATTAATTCCAGGGAAAACTGGGTGTCCTGATTCTTTGAGGCTAAAGTCTGAATGCAGTTTGCGGCATGAAGTTCCTTCCTCCCTGCCTTGGTTAGGATGTTTTGTGCCATTGCTGGTCTATTTTGGCTTTTACTTGGTTTTACAGCGTGTCTATATGACCTGGGGATCTGTTAGCCTCAGCATCATCAGAGGGAGGAAGGGGAAAGCCTCTGATGTTGAAGCAACTTTAGAGATAGTGTTAAAGAAGGGCTAGCGCTGTGGGTCACTGGGGAGTTTCTGGCTTACTAGTTGTGCACCTATCTGAAGGATATATGAAAGGTGACCCCAGGCAGGCTATTGCCAGCAGGCTGGTTAGCAAACTAGCAGTAGTGTTGCTCCCTCTCTATTGGCTTGTGGGGTGAATGTTCAGCCCAAGAAAATGGACCGAGTTTACTTTGTTTTTCTAGGAAAATCATGGAAACCTGAGCAAAACTACAGTGTGTGGTTTAGTTCCCTTTATTAGTGCTGTCTGAGGTCTTTGAGTTCAGCTTTGCAAAGCTGTAAGCAAGTAAATGATCATGTGTGCAATATGTCCTTTCCTTCTCCTAAGGTGTTTTCCAGGTTGGAAGTTTTTAGGGCAGGGCTCTGATTCATTGTCTGCAGAGCACTCGGAGCATGCTGGTGTGTAAAGGTTTATCCTCTTATCTGTAGAAGTACACACAGTAAACCTTACAGAGGGAATAGGAGCCACAGTCAACCGACTTGAAGGAATACACTTAAAGTAAAACTAGATTAGGGATGGAGGAGCTTCTGAGCCTTAATGTATTCTTGTGATTGATGTTCCAGAGACATATGCTGTGGGTGTTGAGCTGCAGACCAAGGGAGGACCTATGAGGAGCCATGGGTGTTCAGAAGTAAAGTGATCAAACCTTTTGTAGCTGTCTGAAGTGTTGCTAGTCCTTCTTTCTGGTCAAGTTTGTAACTGAAGGAGAACTTGCCAGTACTCAGCCTCGTGGAAACAGATGTTTTCAGTGGCAGAGTGCCTCATGGTGCTCAACCAACCATGGGCATCTTCCAGTAAGTTTGGGGTTTCGCTTCCCTTTGCTTTGGCGAAGGTGCTTCTAGAAATCTTCATGCTCTGCTAAGCCTCTGGAAGCACTTCGGCGTCACAGGAGTTGAGTTGGGGTGGTGAATGGTACCCGCAGTGACAGTGAATGGCTAGTACTAGTACTTCACCTTGTGTCCGGGAGTTGAACTTGGACCTGGAGAGCACTTGCTGCTGTACAATTTGCTTCCAAATGGAGCTGAAAATCTGCACAACAGCCTGTTAAAGTTCTTGTGTCACTCTGAGATGTAGATACCTCAAATAACCTCCCAGTGTGTGATAAAACTTGCATGGGAACAGCCTTTTGGCTTCAGATAACATGAGGGCATCTTGGTTGAGTATTCTTTGGCACAAGTTCACTGTACTGATAGCTTGAATTGCACTTTTAGTGTGTGTTCAGATGAGGTAGTTGGGTTTGATTGCCAGCGTAGGTAGGAGGGAGGTGAATTATCTGGGAGCAATGAAAAGCCTTATTTTGAATGTGGATGACTTATTTAATCTAGCTGTGAATTGTTTAAGAGGCACTCTCTGTTTACAAGGTGTTCTCCTAGGCTTTGGGGATGCTAGGGAAGTGTTTGAAATGAGGTTTTAGTTATTTGATTTGTACTGGGGGACAACATATTCTTCTGTCAACAGTTGAGATTGATATCTGGTTTGTGTCAATGCCTAAAGAAAGCTGGGCACCAGCTCTGCTTCTTTGCAGAACTGTTCCCCCCATTCAGCAGCAGGAACTGTGGTGCCTTCCACTGTATTTTTGCTGTCTCCTGCCTTGATCTGTTTGCAGCAAGCAAATAGAACCTAGTTCTGAACCTTGAGTATCTTTCTAGTAGGATGCAGATCACCTGTTTGCTCGGGGTAGCTAAACTGAGAAGAGGTCTGATTCTCCCTGAAAATAGCAGTGAGGCTTTTTTCTAAGAGATGCTGTTCAAGTTTTGTTGTGAAGCTTTTAAGCCTAGAAGGTCAAAACTAAAACTGACAATAGCATGGGAGCGGAACAGAGCATCATGGGGAAGAGCTTATGATTATAAAGCAAAGCAGAATTGCAGCGAGCCTGTTGATATGAGAGATAAAAGCACTTTCAGCGCTTACACTTGTGCTTAAACGTGTAACAGTTAAAAGGTTTTGAAGTAGGCAGTTCCGTGGCAGCTGTTCATTGCTGGCTGCCTGTCTCTCCCATCAAGCTGCCCAGAGCATTAATCTATTAATTGAAGAGGGTTAGCTTTACTGTATCTGTCCTGCTGAGGGGAAGTGCCTGCATTGTCTTGTGCAAGAAGATGATTTTCCTCTCCAAAAAAACAAAAAAAAGGGGGGGGGGGCATAATTGCGGTTCCTGACTCTAGGGCAAGGTGCCACTCCGTAGCCCAGGCTGGTGCCAGGAACGCTGGAGCCAGCTCTGAGCAGAAATCGCTGCCTTGCCCTAATAAGGAGCCGTGTTGCCCTTAAATCTTGGCATATGGTGCTCAGTATCTGATCTGCTCTCAGTCTAATGACCCTTCTGTTCCAATCTCTTTTTCCCTTGTCTTTCCCATTCTCTTTATTCTGGCCATCGTCCTTCATCTAGTGTTAATAGTCTTCCTGGGAAAAGAGTCAAAACTGGTGCAAGTGATGAGTGGTGCTTGTGTTCAGGAAAGGCTGCTTTCTTTTTGGAGCAGATGGGGAGACGGAATCTGATCATACGTGATTCAAAAGTCCCTGTCGCTTTTCAGCGTGGTGATTCCCTTTCTGGTGCAGCAGCCTTGGGAGAAATATGATGAAGTTTACATTGGCAAAAGGCAAAAAGTGGTAATGAATGAGGCATTGTTTTGCTAACGAAGAGCACAGAATTGTGTTGTCTTGCTTCTCCCAACTATTTTGTGCTTCAAAGCAGTCTGCAATGATACTCCTGCAGTCTGGCAGGCTGCTTTGTTTTGGTTCTTGCTTCCTATGCAGTGTTCCCACATGTACTGTACGTCTCTCAGGGAAGTCTCTGCCTCTCCTCCTTCTGCCAGGGTTTTATTCCTTTATCCTAATCAAAGTTCCAGCAGCTGAATTTGCCTGTAGACGTCAGAGTGGGCTTTAGCCTTGTTGTCAGCTGTTGTCCATATGCCATAGGCTTTGGGAACGCCAGGTAGGTAGTACTTTCCGTAGACCGTCTCATGAATCAGTTCTGTTTCTGCAGCCCGATGGTCTTTATTGTTTTGATGGTCATTTTCCCTTAGCAAACAACTTGGACTGAAGCTTTAATGCTGACCAGAAGCAATAGTTTTTAATGCTGCTTTCATAGGGAAAGGAAGAAGCCTGTTAGGTTGACTTCACAAATATTTTCGTAGTAGTGTTGGTGTCAGCTTTGAGTACACACAGGCATGATGGCTTAAAGATGGGACAGTGGGATGACGGGGAGGAACTGCTGTTAAACCTTGGGATAACTGCATGCAATACATGTCTAGAGTTGCAAGAGCAGATCAAGCAGTGTACCAGGTTGATTTATAGGATTTATCATGATGTTGTGCCACTGTCTCTGGAAGGCAGCTACAACGCTCTGGACTGGTAGTAAAAACCTGTGGGGAAGCTGGTGGTGAACTGATTGCTAACCCGGAGCATACCTGCACCTTCTCTGTCACCTAGCTGGAGCCTGGCTGCTTATGTCCAATAACCTTATTTTTTTTTTCAAACCAGATCTGATTCATGCTGTTTCCTATGCCAGATGTGGTCCTTGGTTGTGAGTAAGTGTTGTGACTGCAGCTGGCAGGAGCCCCAAGTGATTGCCTCACTTCAGGAAATGTTAAAATAACACTTTTTTCTTAGAAAGCTAGTCAGCTCCCCTCCCACTTCTAATGCTCCTAATAGCTGCCCCCAGTTTGGCAACTGTCTTAGAGGGTTGTTTGTGTTACTGAGCGAGAGCAGAGAGGCTTTGGTGGATGTAGTGCTGGAAGAGAGGTGTGCGAAGTGAGCTAGTATTTCTAGCCAAGCTGGCTTAAACTTTTTAGAGGTTTCTCTGAAATTTGGAAGGAAAACTACTAAACTGTGAGAAGAATCTTGCTGCTCCGCCTCCCTGGACTCTTTCTGAAGCTGGATATTTTTTTCTTGTTGGAGAAGAGAACCTGCCTCAACTGAAGCTGCTCACTTGAGACCAACCGTACAGCAGGTTTAGCTGCTCTCTTGACTGCAGGAATTCAGTGGGGCCAAAAGTACCAGTAGCTGCTGGAATAGTTTTGTTCGCTGGTTTGGACTTGCAATCAGGCTTCTAAGGTACTTAACAAAGCTTTTGTGGCGTTGGAAGAGAATTATCTCCTCAAACCTTATCAATGGCTACTAGCTGTTCTGCCAGCTGATGCGGAAGGTTTGTAACTCTCCAGATGGAGCAGCTTTCGTTTTTATTGCCTGGCTCCTACCTGTTTGATCACTGCTGCGGGGAGATGGTTTGTGTTCAATGCTTTTTGTGTTTTAGTATTGTTTGTGCTGAGGGAATAGCCTTGTGGCTTGATAGCAACAACAGGTAGTACTTGTATGTCATAGCAGTATATGTCTTTACCCCAGGGGATTGCTTACATCCTGGAGGCTCCCCAAGAACTTTTAATTTTCAACTGTCAGCTAAAAAAGGAAGGCTGGAATACAGGTGTCTTTACCTCATGTCTGTCAGGTGTGGGAATACCTCAAAGGAAGCACTGGAGTGCCAGGCAGGATAACACAAAGCACTAAGCTAGTGTACAGGAATAGGCTGATTTAGAACCTTAAAACATGGCAGGTACTAGGTCTGTTTGTAGTGCCTGTTCTACTTGCCAGTCTAACCGTGATCCTTGTGCTTAGCTAGCGCACAGATGTATCACTCCTGCAACGCAGCCTGCTTCCCTTCCCCTATAATGAATCTATACTTAATGTTTTGCATTCTGAAGGCTAGTTTCAACCTCTCTAGAGGAGCAAAGGGAGAAGTTTATTCAGTAACGCTACTCTTCCCTGCTAGGGATAGCTCAGACTCAAGCTTTGCAGAGCATTTTTCTGTAGAAAGCAATCCCTCACTACTAGGCAGCTGTAGCTTCGGGGTCCAAAGACAATGCAATTGTAAACGGGGGTCTGCCTTTGAGAAATTGACTGAAGCAGTTTGGGCTCTTTTTCTGAGTATTAAATGCTTTGTGTGTTTTGGCTCCGTTGTGGGTAGCTACAGAGGTGGCTTTGGCTGGAGAAGTAGTTCTCCATGGTGGTTGGAAGGAGCTGGAGCAGTGAACACCAGTGGGCAGCCTGGCCCTTCGCTGGGATGCCTTGTTCAGCCTGACCCTGTGCTACGAACCAGGGCTAGGAGACCAGACAAAACTATGCTTATACTAGACATTGTTTTCAGTCCTCCTATCAACCGAAGACAATAGTGGGAAAATGTAAGTCTCTGGCATTTCTGTGCAGAGATTTCATTTCTGGGTTATGAGCCTTCTGCATTGAATAAACTCCTTTTCTTGAATTTTTCAGCCTGGTCTACATGTAGGTGATGACGATGTAAAACTAAGGTTAACTGGAGACAGCCTAAATACAGATGTGCTTGCTTGGAGTTTAGTAATGCAGTAATAAGGAGCGGTGCTTTCTCTGTGCAGACATGAGCTCTGGTGGCCGAAACCATACCTTCTTCACACAAAGAAGCAGAAATCCCAATGCCTTTCTGGAGGGGACTTTAGAAACTTAGGATATAGATCAAACAATGTCTGTATGAGGCAGCATGCATGGCATAAGTAGCATGTGTTACCTTTCCTTGATGGTGGAAAGGAAGGACAAGTTGTCAAAATAAACATTAAAACCGTGCTTTGTAAACGTTGCATACAAGGCTGTATGTGCCAATGTTTAACTCATCCCTGTTTTTCTTTCCATCTGTTAGGCAATACTGACTGGTGCACATCTTGACAAGGTCTCCTAGCAACCTTTTTTCTGTATGAATGGCTGAACGACAGCGGGAGCGACCGGGTAAATAGATGAGCTTGCCTTGGGAGCCTATAAATAGGCAAGATCAAAACACACAATGGGTCAGAAAGTCACAGGTGGGATAAAGACTGTGGATATGAGGGACCCTGTCTACAGACCATTGAAACAGGAGCTCCAGGGACTTGACTACAGCAAACCCACACGCCTGGACTTGCTACTGGACATGCCTCCGGTGTCGTATGAAGTGCAGTTATTGCATTCGTGGAACAATGATGATCGCTCGCTGAATGTATTTGTGAAAGAGGATGACAAACTCATATTTCACCGGCATCCGGTGGCTCAGAGTACAGATGCCATCAGAGGCAAAGTGGGATACACGCGAGGACTGCACGTGTGGCAGATCACGTGGGCGATGAAGCAGCGAGGCACACACGCTGTGGTCGGGGTGGCAACAGCAGATGCCCCTCTGCACTCAGTAGGGTACACGACTCTTGTAGGAAACAACCATGAATCTTGGGGCTGGGACCTTGGGCGCAACAGACTGTACCACGATGGCAAGAACCAACCGAGTAAAACCTATCCTGCCTTCTTAGAACCAGATGAAACCTTCATCGTGCCGGACTCCTTCCTGGTGGTTCTGGACATGGATGATGGGACGCTGAGCTTCATTGTAGATGGGCAATACATGGGTGTTGCGTTTCGGGGACTCAAAGGGAAAAAGCTATATCCAGTGGTGAGCGCAGTGTGGGGACACTGTGAGATACGGATGCGCTACTTGAATGGACTTGACCGTGAGTATAAATCCCTGTATTTGTTTTAACAGCACAGATCTGTGTGCGGCTTAAGTGCAAACTGACTAGACCATCCTAGGGGGAGGTTTTCCTTCTTTTTTCTTGCAATGGGGACTTTGTTAGCAGTAGGATTGCTGGACGCAGCTCTGAATCCTTATTCAAGGATAATTCACAAATTCAGATGTACACGTGTACTGTTGCTGAGGCACTGCAGGGAGCAAGCAGGGTATGGGAGGGTGATATGGTGGGAGAAGGTGATGCTAGTTGTCTGTCTAGAGATAACAAAATTTTCTACATTACTACCAAAGTATCAGCAGGAATATCCTTCTGCCAGTTGTGTTAATGGCAGCGGTGCCTCTTTAGAGGGAACGATCTCTGAGGGAAGATCGCCTTCTTTAAATGGCTAATGGAGGGACTTCTAAAATCCCTTGTGGGCAAGAGTGCGAAGATCTGTCCCTATCCAAGAAAATGGGAATGTCTCATTTCCAAGTAGCTTCACTTTCAGTGTAGGGTGTGATCGTTTCTAGTGAGGGGCTGGATATTGTAGTCAGCCCAACTTGCATGCCAGGCCTTTTACTAATAGGAACATCAATCTCTCTCTCTAAGCTTCGTAATAAATTTGGCTGTCCAAATGTGCTAAAGTCTGTTATCTCTCATAGTCAGAAGTTCCCACTGGGCCAGACTGTGACTCAGCCCTCTGGGTAGGGTGGAGGAGAAGGGGTGAAGGAAGTGGATTAAAATCTGGATTTATGTTGTTAGTGAAAAATTTGGCAGTATCGATATGAAGAGAGTAGTGTTTCCCCTGCATTCCAGAGCAGTGTCTGCCCAAAGGCCATAGCATGCTGGGCTTTCTTTTTTTGTGTTTAAACCACATTCTAATGCTGGGCAAGCAATGGCAAAGCCCTGGTACTGGTGACATGAGGTACGACAAAACTGATACTGGGCACCAGCAAAACCAGAATAGCCTTGCAAAGAGAAAGGAGCAAAATCTACTAGTGCTTTGAGAAATCTACTTCAACTCAGCAGACCAAATGGGGCTCTTAGCAAAGAACTTTCTCACCAAAAGCAAGGAACCCAGCTCATTCTGCCACAATAGCTGACAGAATGGCAGTGGATCCAGTAACTGGTTTTTTCCTGAAGGGTTAAAGCCAAAATCTGCAGCTCCCCTCAAAGCCAGCGAGTCTGTGGAGCTGTTGGCACAGTCTGCAAAGGAAACGGCCACCTCCAGTACTGGATTTGGTTGTAATGTGCTCTCAGCATAGGAGTGAATTGTGGGCAGGAGGCCAGGAATGACGGGACGTTATTTTGGCACAGACAGAAAGACGGTGTCTGGCTCTAAGCGCTTCTGAGCATTCAATAGCAACAGTGTCCAGTGACCGTGGGTCTTGTGAATGGAAGAGGTCAGGTATGTGTGTGCTTTCTCTTTTGGTCTCAAGGTCTCCTGTCAGACTGTTATCAGTGTAAACTAGATGAAGAAAGAGTTCTGAAGAGTGGGAAGAAGATTCCCTCCTTTTAAGGCCATTCAACTGGAATGTATTTGTTACGTCAGTGTCTATAGGCTTTGAAGGTCAGGGCCCCTTATCCTCTGGGATGCTGGCTAGACCATGTCTCTGTCCCAGCCGTCTCCTTATGGAGAAGGAGGAATTGGGACAGACTTTGAATACAGCATATTTGTAGCCCAGTGCTTTAAGAACAGGCTACATCAGGAAGTCCCAAAGGAACACTGCTGGTAACAGGCTTCTCTGGCAGTATCACAGCAAGAGCCAAGATGTGCAGTCCAGCTGGAGAGACCTGTACCTGCGTAAGAGGCAGCACGGATCCTGAAGCAGGTCATAAGCAGGCAAGACCAGCAGTACCTTGGGCTGAGCGCAGCCGCGTTTTCACTCGTGGCACAGAACATGCGTAACGAATAGTGGGGATTGGGAAGCAACAGCGCTGCCCCAGTGGATCTGTTTGGTCTCCATCCAGCTGTCAGTGCAAAAGAGGTGTGCGTGCAGGGGTAGGATTCCTCAGGAATAATTAATGTTTGAAGCGCTGGGAGAACTCTGGAGAACTGCTAGAAAAAACATTCCACTGCAGCTTCCCCTGGAGCAGGTAATAGCTTGTGATCTATAGCAAGGAAGGAGAGGGGGGAAACAGGGCATTAGTTCAGCCCTGGCTGCTAACTTGAGGAGACAGACTGATTCAAGCACGTGTTTCCTGACTTTGTTACCAAGTCTCTCCTCAGCTAACAAACTCTCCTTCTCACAGACATTTTTCCAAAAACTGGATAAAAATTAGCTTTTCTCCACTTCTCTTTGGAAGTGTTTTCTACGTGGAGCAGTGTGACTGTTTACTTTTTCTAAACTAGAGTCAGGAGTGGCCTGATCAGAGGCTACCGACAACACTCTTGTGTTTAAGCTTTTCAGTGTTAGCTGTTATCTCTGAACCTGGAAAGAAGAGACTTCTATTCACCACGCTGATGGAATGATTTCTGGTAACATTTGCAGTATCATGGCAGTGCACAGCAAAACTGAGCTTTCCTTGTCCCTAATCTGTTTAAAACAGCTGTATGGCCGGTCAGATTAATTTGACTTGCAGTACTGGAAGTTAGAGCTGTTAGCATCCATCAAGGTTCCTGAAAACTGCAGCTTCTTGACCCAACTTCTCCGTTCATGTGGATGTTTTTAGGTGCCTGTGTTCAGCTTAAGATGTTCGTAAAAGCAGGTTTATAATGGTGCATGCTGAGTCCTCGGGATAGTGAAAGGATATCCAGTTAACTGCTTAATTTGGGATTTCTTTTTGTGTTGGCCCTCTCTTGTGGGAGGAGAAACCCCTTAGGCTTGAGCACCATGCTCTGTTGAGGTGAGCTTTGACAGCTTGGCAACAGGAGCTTTGAGACACTCATCTGTATTTTCCTTCTCTGGAGCTGTTGTGTCAGCTCTGGCTTTGACCTTAGTCCCGTGTATGTTGTGAATGACTCTGGCATCAAAGGGTCCCAGACACAGTTCCTGAAAAACTAGTATTCTCTTGTTGAGCTTTTAGAAGTACAGCATGCAAAAAAGATAGCCAAAGGCTTGTATCTTTCCTGGATTTATGACACAGAGGAATCCTTTAATGGAAAATGTCACAGTACAAGTAGTGACATGAAGCTTTGATATATGGCTTTGTCTTTCATGGGAAGTGTATAGTACAAATGAAGGGGTTGACAGCTCTTATCCGAATATGAGACAAATTGTGGTAATTTCTGGGTACCCACACCCCACAATCTTATCACACTGCTGCAGTCTTAACTTCATTGAGTCTCTTGCAAAGATTTTTTTGGTTACTGCAGTAAGAGGCATGAGGTAGAAGATGTGTTCTGACTGGAATGACTGGTATTGCAGCAGGGGGATTTCTATTAGAGGATTCTAGCGTTTTTTTCATTGACACACACGTATGGTTTAAATAACCTCTACGGAAACATCATGCTCTGCCTGTCTGTTTGAGCTGAAGTTGCTGTTATGTGAATGGCTCAGGTCCTGCAAGCATGCCAGGCATTCACTTCTCTTGCTCAGTCTTTTATGAGGGGGATTTTTAGAACTAGCAGAATGAAATGTGGGCCTTATGGGTTGGGATGTTAATGTCTTGGGTCTCTTTTCCCAGCTGAACCACTGCCTTTGATGGACTTGTGTCGGCGAGCTGTGAGGCTTGCTCTGGGCAAGGAAAGACTGAATGAGATCCCTGCGCTGCCACTGCCAGCCTCCCTCAAGAGTTACCTGCTCTACCAATGACCTTCACGTTCAAGGACAGAGCTGGAAGCAAAGGCAAAATACCGGAGCTGAGTTGACCCACTAAGCAATGGGTTCTCCACCCTCGTGTCATCGCTACTGTTGGAACTCCTTGGCCAAAGTATTCCTGCCGCTGCTTAAGTCTCCACGTGCCCTTATTCACAGCTGTAGTTCTGTTCTTTGGAAGTCATTTCCCCAGCACACTTACAAAAGGAACATTTACAGAAGCTCTGTGCTTCCCTGTGTTTCCTGAGAAAAAGCTGCACTGCATCATTTGGGTTGTAGAGCCTAGGAGTGGATGATTTTTCCGTGCCAGCTAAAGGGAAGAGTATAATTTTGGGGAAGGGAGAACATTAGGAGTAGAAATGTTAAGACTGGGTACTAAGAATGGAAAGGCATGGGATGACCCGCGTTATTGGGGAGAGTCTGGAATACTAAGAAGAATTAATTACTGAGTTTTTAAAAAACCAAAATAAAAAAAATCTGCCCCCAAACCCCGAAACGCCAAAAATAACCCTTCCACCAGGACACTTAATTTGGAGAAGGTGGTTATGTCACTGATGTCTGTGTCTCTTGCCAGGACTTTTCACTGTGCTCTAGTGTTAATTTATAGACAGCCAATCCTGCCTTCTTGTTGATCATTGTTGCTTTCTCAGTTCTCGTGCTCCATTCTCCGCTCTGCCTCTTCTTAGTGGGTTTGACTCAGCTGGTTGAGCAGTCACATCATGCCTTCACCTGCCTTCTTCTTGACTTAATCCTGCAGGGTTTAGTCTGGGATCAGGGATTCCTTGCTGATGTGAGGACAGTCAAGGGATAAACTTCTCCTGCAATAGGGTGAGAGTGGCTGTACGAGCTGAGATCGGTTACACAGCTATAGGTCCTGCCTTCTTGGGTCTGCGTTAGGTATAGCCTGTTGCACATTAAGGCCTTAGAGAAAGATACTCATGAGTTTCTCTAACGGCTCTGCCAGGGAATTCTCCTCTTAGATAAGCTGCTTAAAGTCATCCAAACCAGGTTTTGTTCTGTCATAGACTGTTGACATAATCTCCACGTAACTATGCAGCAGGAATAGTTCTCTCTTTCTTGCCTGGGGGTGGGAACTGGTCCCAGAGAAGGTGGTAGCAGTGTGGCCGCAGAAGTAGCATCAGCAGATGAGAAATCCAGAAGGCGATTGCTGCGGAATGTGACTCCTGAGACTTTCAGAGCCCAGTGGGGTGGTCTTCAGGTACAGCAAGAAGAAACTGAACCTCTACAGAGCTGGGGGTAGGGAGCAGGAGAGAACTGCAATAAACAGGACGACCAATTCAGGCAAAATCAGCACATCCCAAATAGGTTATCACCTCAGTAGCCAAGTAAAGAGGATGACACTCCTTAACTAGCAGGAGCTGCTCTCTTGACCTATCCACAGGTTACTATGCTGCCTTTCTGGGGTTATTTTCCACATTACTTTGTCTTGAAAAATGTTTGTGTGGTTGGTTGGTTGTTTTTTTTTTTCCCCTTGGCTCTTGAATTATCCTTTCAGTTCTGTTTAGGTACAAATGAGTTTAGTTGTTGAAAATGTTAATATATATTTGTGGTGTATGTATAAGAACATGTTTAAAACAGCTGCTGTAGGGTACCTTTTTGAAATAAACTACTTGCATAGTATATTTTTTAAAGCACAGAATTGGTGCCAAGACTGGGTGGGGTGTGTTTTGCCCCTTTTTTAATCTAATGTTATATGATTTTTTTTTTTTTTTAACGTAGGGGTTTGTATTAGTTTCTGTTAAAGGGTGGGACATGAGAAAATTCAGTGTGTATGGAGCCCTACTTAGTTGCCTTCGACTTGAACCAGTGTCTTCCAGAACTCCAGGGAAGCAGCTGTGTTCTCCCTACTTCTGATGCCCTTTGTGGTCCCTTGTTTCCATCTCTTCTCACTTCACCAGTACGTTGCTTTGTACAGTTTTAAATTCTGACTTTCTATTTTATGACTGTAGATAATACTCAGTAACCTAATAAACTTTATTAAATATTACCTGATGTTGGTTTTTTATTTGCTTTAGTTCTCCCTCCTGTCTGCTCACTTTTCTGTTTTCTCTGCTGCTATGAGCTTGTGGGTGAAAACCAGTTGATTTAATTGTGTTGCATAAGCACAGCAACACGTGAGGCTCAACTAAACTCTGAGTTAAGCTTACAAACTGCCTTACAAGGATACTGAGGGAGGAGAGCTTTAAAAATTGGGAGGGGGGAGGTTGTGTTTGTCTCCAGTCAAAGCAAGAATTGTTTTGAGTTTTTGATGTCTTAATCTTGCCAGCTTTTCCCATGGGCAGTAGACAACTGTTTATGTATCTTAAGACTAAATCTCCAGCATATTCAGTAATCATCACTTTTGTTGTGCTGCAGGTACTGGAGGACTTAAATGAAACTTTCTCCTTGTATGAGGATGTGTCCAGTTGCCCCTTAGCTTTCTCTGGAAGGCTTGGAGGAGTTCTGGGAGAGCAGCAGGCTGGGGAGGGGGCATGAGGTGGGGTGGGTGCAGAAGACTGAGAAATTAGTTCATGCTCAGCTCCAGACACCCAAACAGGCTTGCGTTCCAGCTGCATGGAATATTTGAAACAAATGACCTGCTCAGGGCTGGGAGTTAGTAGTGTTTATGTACAGCGCCATGGTAACAGCAGAGGAAGTCATGAGATGGGGATTGGACCTGATGGAATCAACAAATGATATCACAGATTAGCAAGTCCTAATGAATCAGTGGTGCTTTGCTTCCCCTGCTATTGCCTGCGTTCAAGCACTGACGTGCAACAAACAGACTCGCTCCTTTTTGAGCAGAATGAAAAATTGCAAGTCCTACTTGTATCTAAGCCTCCCTGAAAACCAACGCTGTTACCCTGGCCAGCATTTCCCATCTTCCTGCTGTTGCTGACTAATGGTGTTGATGCACATGAACTGTTCCTACATTTTATAGGAGGTTTCTGGCTGAAATAGTTTGTGTGCTGTTGCCTTGCTAGTGATCCAGAAGTGCTATGGTGATTTTACAGAGAATGCAGAATTCTGATGCTCTAGACAAGCAGTGGAGTAACTTTTGCTTTTTCCTGGAAGTTGAGGCTGGGGTGAAAGTTATTTGCATCTTGAAAAGTGTGCAAGAGGGGTAATGGTCAGTAGATGATTTTGACAATGTCAACACTGATAAATTTAGGGGCAGAGAGGGCAGTTGTCAATTCTATCCTTTATCTGCAGAACTCAGAATTGAGTTCTCTGAGCTCAGACATTTCTTGTTGGAGCCTAGATATCAGTCTGTACCTGTCGGGTCCTTAGCCAGTACCAGCACAAGGGAGTTTTCCCTTTCCCCTTTGCCTAGGTTGTGCAAGTGTAGAAGCATCACACCTCTAGGATCTTCTTTTGGCAGTCACACCTTCTCTCCTGCAGAAGGTAGGATAACTATGAGAAACATTTCCTAGCGTGTTCCCCATTATCTGTCCCATGTGCTTCCTTTGCAGAGCTAATGGTGTTGATTTTATGCCAAAATCTAAGTTGCGTTTGACTGGAGAAGGAAATACACTGATTTATTTAGTAAAGTTTATTAATATTAAAAACCTAACCCGGAGCACAACCTCTCTTGGCATACAAAACCGTGCTGAAGGGAACAAAAGTTATTCAGTGCTTGCACAAAACACACTGGAGCACTGATCCTGTCCTTGCACATGTTTTGATTTGAAACTATTGCAAGATTGTCTGCCCTTCAGACAGAAAACTATTTGAAGCAGCTGCCAGATGTTTTGTCTGACTCGTGTTTTACAATTTGCTTACTGCTTAGCGATCCCATCGGGTGTTGGAGCTGCCCTCGTTGCGCTCCATTCCTACCCCTTTCGCCCGCTTACGTGGAACACGGATCCGAGCCTGGGGTTTTGTACTCCCAAACTCGGTATCGCACGTCTGGGACTAGCACAGACCAGCCACATTCCTCTGCTCGCGTGTAGCCACAGTGTATAAAAGCTAAGGTGATTTATAGTCGCTTACAAAAGCACTTTACAGCCTGAATTTAGGCCTTGCTAAACAACCTTACACTGAACACCCACAGTTCAGGGCCTGGGCAGCTTCTTTGACGCTAACTTAGCTGAGTTATAAATCTCTTTTCTCCCTACAAATAAGGTGGGCAATAAATCCTTAAATCCAATGAATCAGGACAAAGGCCTTTGTGTTTTTGCTGAAATATGACTTAATTGAAAGATGTACCTGCTGAACAGGGATACCTCCAGGGTGTTCTTTGTGTTTGTCCATGTCTAGCAGCATCCCAGCCAGTTACACCATTTGTGTAAAAATTCTCACCTAGGAGTGGTAGAATATGTCTAAAAAATTAGAAACATGCATTCTTGTGTCTCTATGCTTCTGTACCATTATAATTCTACACAACCTCGTAGAATCATAGAATAGTTTGAATTGGAAGGGATCTCAAAGCCTATCCAGTTCCAATCCTTTGAATAGGCAGGGACACCCCCCACTGGATCAGGGGCTCCAAGGCCCATCCAACCTGGCCTTGAACATCTCCAGGGATGGAGCAGCCACAGCTTCCCTGGGCAACGTGTTCCAGGGCCTCACTACTCTCATCGTGAAGAAATTCCTCCTTATGTCCAGTCTAAATCTGGACATAATCTAAATCTCTCCAGTTTATACCCATTGCCCCCAGTCCTATCACTCCAACCTTTGTGAACAGTCCCTCCCCAGGGACGTCTGTACAAACACAGCATTTTAGGGCAGAGTCAGTGAGTTTAACCTGTGTTTTTTCACTTGCATCGTGTAGGAACCAGGGGGTTTGGACCCACCCTTGGACATCTAGGATCGCTGTTTCCTCTGACGTCCTGTATAACTGTTCTGGAGGTAACAGCTTATGGCCCAGAGAAGCTTTGCTGTGCAGTGGTTTTGTGGGGAACAGGCTGAAAAAGAGATTCTACTTCTGGATAACCTTGTAGATAGCACCTTGTTCACCCTTAGGTGTTCCAGAAGTGCCTGTTCCTGCCAGAGTCTCTCATTGTCTCTCATAACCTCTTGTTAAGCCACTAACTGTTAGGTACAAGGCCCTAGCAACATTTTACAGTCTAAACCTTTATAAGCAAACATCCTCTCCAAGTTATTATTATAAAAGATATATGGGCAGGCAACAAACACCTGCCTGAACTAGCATCTGGCCTGGACACAGGTTTTATTTTTGCCTTGTTCTATTAGTTAAAAACACTGAAGGTTCCTCCAACTGACTTTTTCTTCTCTAATTTTTCCCAAAGCAGGTACCTTGAGGAGTGCCGACCATCCTCATGGGCCATGCAAGCGGTATGTTGATTCGAAAAGTAAAGTGCCACCTACTGAATCAGTAACTTCATCTCCTGCAACGCGCTGGCTGTTTCCTTTGGAAGACCACCTAACGCTGATAGGGTCTGTTCCTACTTAATTTGAGGTTCAAGAGAGACTTGAGGAGTAGCAGCTGTTACTCCTGAATATGATCTATTTTTCAAACTGTCTAGACACCTGGGTGGGTTGCACACATTACCAGCAAAGCTAGTTAATCGTGTCAAACTTTTTTTTTTTTCCTTTCTATAAAGGCCCCAATTTTGGTTTGTTTGGTTTAATGAGCTATATGGAAACACAGGGGGAGGCAGCGAATCGAGCAGACAAGTTGGGAAATTTGATCAGTAAGGCTGATATTTTGAGAGTTTTCTTTCTGAGCTGGTATATACAGCGCACAAATTTCAAGGCCTCAGAAGCTATTGGCTGTGGTGAACCCTTAAAACAATAAGAGGTATGATGTATCACTTGTGATCTCCGAAACGCTGTTAAATGAAAACTGACTGAAACTGCTGCACAGCAGGAAATTACAGCAATGAAGATTAGGTTTACGGAATGCTACAAATGCAGGTTTTAATTGATTTTTTGTATAGGAAAACCTGGAAGAATGAGCACTCGGAGTCCTTACGATGCACCCTGCTTGGATAAATACAGATGTTTTCAGTTAATGTGCTCACAGATGCCAGCTATCTGCTCCAAAGCAAAGTGCTGTGCAATAAGATCGTCATTATTAGAAAGGAAAGAAGGTGATTCTTTATATGAAAGCGGACATTTTTATTTGCGTTTAAAAAATAGTCAGAAAAAACCGCAAATAAACCTGGCATTTAAAAGGGAGACAGACATTTCTGGACAGAAACGCACTCTGAGGAGCTACTTTCTGGAATTCAGGTACTCTTCAGGTGGCTTTGCGGATCCACCGGCAAGCAATGCCTTGGATAGTGACTAACATTTAGGGTTAAGAGGCTTGTGCTGCACGTGCTTTAGGTTTGCATTTTCTTGTGTTTGTGTTTCTATTTGCTAACTGTGTTTCAAAGTTCATAATCAAGACTAACCATAACATTCAATAGAATAAACTTGGTTTTCTCTGTAAAGTTTCCTGGCACTTGCACTGGTTTGAAGTGCATTTCAGCAGGCACAAGGCATGCATGTTTCTCTGCAAACTGCAAAGTGTAAATAAAACAATATTATGGTTATACAGGTAGGGTACCTGCAACCTAAACAAGCATGAGAATCCCAAAACAAGCTGTGATGCGTTGCCCAGAAAGATCAACTTAGAGTCTAGGGGAACTGGGCACCAGAATTAAACACTCTTTCTGCAGATGGATGTTAAACAGTGTTTTCGGGAAGGGATGAGCACTGGAAGAGCAGATCCAACATTGGAAGAAGCCGAGGTGCAAAAAGATTGTTGGTCAGGAAAAGCCTTTGACATGATAATCTCTTACTACAAGCATTTGGCAGAGGTTCAGAATAGTTCTGCGGAAAACAAAGAGGAGGAAAAGACTGAGCCTAGGGGCAGGTTCAGTGTCCCAGTATGGACCTGGCTGTTGAGCGGTTTGATAAAGGCTGGTTGGTACAAGCCGGCGTCTGAGGCTCAACCTGCAGCCTTGCTGCCTCTCCAAAATGTGAGGCTGGGTACCTGATCAACAGGGTGATTTTCTTTGGTTGTTTTCCCAGTAGTCAGCTGCTCCAAACGGGGTTTAAAAATAGTGGGAGAGGAGCGGCGTGTTGCAGACTGCTCTCTGTTTCTAAAGTCTCTCAGTTAACCTTTCTTGCCAAATCCTCTTGGAGGGAGATTGTGTAATCAAACCGAGTTGCATGTGAAAACACACTTGTGTACGTCCAGGCGTGCAGGGT
This sequence comes from Piaya cayana, assembly GCA_013389865.1. Classification (NCBI taxonomy): domain Eukaryota; kingdom Metazoa; phylum Chordata; class Aves; order Cuculiformes; family Coccyzidae; genus Piaya; species Piaya cayana. The sequence continues at coordinate 4,402 of WAAB01009624.1, read as the reverse complement.
ATTGCCAAAGTGGACAGACTGTCCTGCTTACGCCTGCCAGAAAAGTTGTGTTTTGTCCAGCGGAAAAGAAAACATCCTTTTCTCTTTGCTCTTTGGAATTCGCCTTTTCAGACTCTGATCTCATTAGCAGCGTCTCCACACTATGACAAGTTGGGCCACCTTGGCTCAGGACCGTGGTCCAGCAAATTGAGTCTTGCAAGGTACCCAAAGCTCAGCTGTTCTCCTCAGAATGTCACCCTCTCGGTAATGCAGCAGATGCAGGGAGCATGCAAGGAGAGAGAGAGAAGATCATTATTGTGCAATGCGCACAGTCTGCTGTGCTAGTTGTCCTTTGCTCTATAAAAGCCACTATCTGCCTCTAAACAGAGCTGAAGAGCTTAATAGCTGGATTTTAGAACACAGGCAGCAGAGGTGATTTGCACGAGGCTGTATATTTTAAAGTAAGAATGCCAACTGTGATTGGTAATTTAATTAAATACAGCATATTCTCTGCGTGTTCAGGGGCTGCTGGAATGGCTGCATGAGAAAAATCCACATTGGACACTAGCAAAGTAAACCAGAACGTCTTGGCACTTAGCTTTCTTAACTTGAGGATCACAGGGTTGCTTCCTCAGAGTCAAAATACTTTCAAACTGCTCAGAAGTTCTGCCCATCAGCCTTAGTCCAACTCCTGCCCCTGTCAATGCTGCCCAGAGACATTGCACAGCCAGGCTGATATTGCTGGTTCTCCTGCAGCTGCTGCCTTACCAAATCTACTGTCCCTGGGTGGTTTGAGCACTGTAGCGCTTCACTAGCCAAGTGATTATGCAGTAGGTCTAATGCTTCACTCAATATAAACTTTCTGCTTCGACAAGGAGCCAGTAGAAGGGGAAGGTCTTATATCTCGGCATAGCTTGTCTTTAAAGCTCGGCAGCTGCTGTGTAAAATTACAGGGTGACTCCATCAAACTCCTTTAATCCACTGCCCTGGGTGATGGTGTGCTGCTTTTTCAAGGGAAGGGAGCAGATGGAGCCCAGAAGTTTGTTTTTGTTTTGCTCTTTTCCTGCTTAGCTCCATGTCTGGAAGTCTCCAAAAGCCTGTCAACTGGCAGTGAAAAACGAGAGCGGTGTGAAGGCCAAACAGGTGGTCTGCAACACAGCCCCTGCCAGTGAGACGGGCACCAACAGAGCCTCTGTCGTAGCAGAATGGCAGCAAAAAGGCTCCTGCTCCCCAATTTTTGGGTTTTTGCTGCAGGCAAAACCAAAAAATATTGCCCGATGTCATCGTCAACGTGACATTTTGCTGCATCTCTGACATTTGGAACATGAAAATCTAGCAGCTCCCAGCTCCACAGATTTTCTTGGAAGGCTCGGAGCTGCTCCTCTGCCGTCCCACTTTTCAACTGGGTGACCAGTTTGTTAACTTCCTTCTCGAAGGGATGGACGGGGATATGTGTAAAGCAGCCAAACAAAGGTGGGAGGAGAGGAAGCCAAAGGGAACACTCTCCTGAAGCCAAATTGTTTTGGGGAGGTGGCTGGGAGGGGAAAGTTGTTTTGTTTGGATTTCTACGAAAACATCTCTACAGCCAAGACAAACAAAGATGCCGCTCTAGATCTTGTTACCTTTGGTCTCTTTGGGCCCCTTGTCAGCTCCCAGATAATTTTGATTAACTGTTTAATCCAGGGCTTTTATTTCCCCAGTAAATAAATGGCATTTCAGATTCCAGAACAGCTTCAGATACTAATACCAGCTGTCTAGACAAAGAGCAGCCTGTGGCCATGATCATAAATAAAAATAGTCTTGGGGCTTTGGGTGGGTTTTTTTTTTCCCTCTTCTCTTGTCAAACTAGCTTGGAGACAAAGACTGGCAGGAGAGGCTGGCCGGGTGAAGGCAAGCACGGCACAGCTCTCACCTCCTTTCCCATCTTATGGAGAGGACTGAAGCTGGCTGGGGTCATGCCAGGGGATTTCCCGGGGTCTCAGATATGTAGAATCATAGAATAGTTTGGGTTGGGAGGGACATTAAAGATCATCCAGTTCCAACCCCCTGTGATAGGCAGGGACACCTCCCTCTAGATCAGGCTGCCCAACTACGTAAATAGTTTCTAGACAAGGAAGCAGGGGATGCAGCTCATGATTACACAGCACATCTCGGTTTCACAGAGGAGCACTGGTGATGTTTTTATGGCTCCACGAGCTTTCACCATACAGCTCTTCAGCTGGTTCCTCTTGCAGAAAGGGGAAGTTTCTTGCAGCTTCATTCTGTTCTGCATGCATGCAGTTGCCTTCACAACCAAGCCATGAGATCAATAGCCTGACTGCAAACACCCTTGGGAAGCAGGACAATGTCTTTAATTACCCAGAGACGCATCCTTTCAGATTTTCACAGCAGAAAGCGTTATACAGCCTGTCAGGGGCATAGGCAGAACTTCTTTCCAGGGACCTGCTCAGATCTTCTCAAAAGACTTCTTAAAGAAGGAACGGTCAAGCAGAAACAGTTTTAAAGGAACATTAAAGGCTTGCCTTGCTATTTTAATGACAATTGCAATTAGCAGTAGGCTTATGCTGAATCCTGTTGATGTCAGTGGCAAAGCTTTATTCGAGGATCTCAGTGTTCGCCTTGCTTTGGCCTCAGCTCAGGAACTTGCTAAGTTTGGAGGTTAGCACCTGCTTCAAATTCAATGCTCACATAGACAACCTCTATCGAAAGCACTTGAATAATAGAATCATAAAATCACCAGGCTGGAAGAGACCTACTGGATCATTGAGTCCAACCATTCCTATCAAACACTAAACCATGTCCCTTGAATTAACTTTGTCTCCTTCCCACCTGCTCAGAGCCGGTGATACCTGGTGGTGATATCCAGGTGATACCTGGCTCGTTTCCCTGGAAGGGAAGTACGTGATTGCAGAGAAAAAGAAGGAAAATCACAAAGCTTAAAAAGCTTTTGGTGGGTTGCTCTTCTCTTGACAAATAAAGGGATAGTTACGTACTCAAAAGTTAAAAAATGGTTAAAATATTCGTGCTCCCTTTTAAATATTGAAAGAATCATAACAACTGTGTTGAACATGGGTATTATTTCAAAAGAAGAAAAATGATACAGTTTGATGGTTCCTGACCAAAAAGAAATTGGGAACTCTCGTATTGTGGGAAATGTCAACATTTCAGTATTTTTCCAATACTGTCATTTTTAAGAAATCCCTAAATCCTCCTTCCCAACCAGCCTTCCTGGCCATCGGTATTAGACACAATGCCAAAACCCAGCAGAAAGAGTGTCTTTTAATAGCGTTCGCACACCACATTTATGAAAACCTGCCCTTTGTTTTCAGTTAACTCTTCAAGAGGACCTACAAGAGGAGCTTCCTCAGCATTTCATTTCCACAGGTTCTCCCAGGGCTTGGGGGATTCCACGCTGGCCGTGAGCCAAAGCGGCCACAAATTAACCATGGCAAGAAGTTCCCTTCTCCTCTGTGGTGTTTTGCCATGGCAACATTTTGAGGAGTGTAATGTTTTCTTTTCATATGCACCACTGGCCTCTGCAGGGTCCTTTCTTTGGCACTAGGGTCTCAAGGAATTTTTTAAACCGGAGTTACTGGAATTCAAGCAGGGAAAGGATCTGGACTGCCCTGAGTGGTGCCAGGGCAGGCTCCATGGGTACACATGGAGTGCAGAGACACTCAGTGACAGACATGTCAGAGAAGTGTGATTTAGCATCATTTTTCTAGGCTACAGCCTTTATTAGGATGCAAAATCCAGTAGCAGAGCCTTGTTCTGAATGGAAATGGCTTATGGATAAGCCCCGAAACCTATGCCAGAAGTCTCAAAATGGACTTTTTTTCACTGGAATTGCTGGACTTCTTTTTGCACATACAGAGAAAGACCTGGAAGACGTAGGTGGGTTTTTTTTCTTTCTTCTCTGTCCCTTTTAGCCTTTCCAGAGCTGATGGCAAATAGTGAGATAAGTGTGGAGGTCAGAAAGATGGTCGCCTTTCTATGGGCTGGTATGGTTTCTAAACCTGCTTTGTATTCCTCCAGGGCAGCGTCAGGCTGGTGAGCCTACAGAGCAGACATACATAGGCCAGGAAAAAACACAGAAGTAAAGAAATATAAATGTCCTACCACGGAATGTGGCACTTCTGCCAAAAAGAGAGTCTGTCTCAGGGCCGCCTGCTGCACAGTTACCCCACAGAGTGCTCCAGTTCAGTCCAGGGCGTGCTACCTCCTCCAGGCATCACATCAGATCTACAGGTTTTCCTGATTTTTCTCTAGGAAGGTGAGGCAAGACTGACCAGGAAGCTGGTGCCATGACAGCTCATGTTTTCCCCGTTTTTCTAGCAGCCACGGCAGAGGAACAGCAAAGGGAAGAGGAATGGGCAGATGGATTTTCCAGGTAGCACCTGGTGAAAGAGGGATGGATGACAGT
>WAAB01009621.1:53328-107208 GCA_013389865.1 Piaya cayana | reverse complement strand
TAGGCTGAACATTAGGAAAAAAATTTTCATGGAAAGGGTGATTGGGCATTGGAACAGGCTGCCCAGGGAGGGGGTTGAGTCACCTTCCCTGGAGGTGTTTAAGGGATGGGTGGATGAGGTGCTGAGGGACATGGTTTAGTGTTTGATAGGAATGGTTGGACTCGATGATCCGGTGGGTCTTTTCCAACCTAGTGATTCTATGATTTCATGATAGAAGACTGAACTTACAGCATCCTGAGATGCAGGTGTAGAAACATGAAAAAAAGTAAGGGGTGCGGCTGAAGAGCACTGCCCGAGACTGGCAACACCATTCATTCCTCCCAGCATGGCTGAGGAGCAGCCGACACACATGGCCTGGTGCTGATTGGACCTGTCATCTCCAATTGAGAGCCTGGCTTCCCACCAGTCACTGCCATCAAGCAGGCTGTCACCTGCCAGTCACACATTCCATGCAGCCCTCAAATAGGCATCCCTAAAATACCGCGTTCTTCTAGCTGATTGCTGGCAGCAGAGATGCCTTCTGGAAGAGAGGAGGTGGGAAGGGGAAGGCATGGCAGGAGGGAATCAAACCAGAAATAAAAGGGTCCTTGCGTGGATGCCAAGCCCGACATTGGAAGTGTTGTCCCCCACTGCTATCACTGCACCATAAGGCATTTCTTATCCACTTGTATGGAGGCAGCAGGGACATCCACCTCCCCTCCACGGAGATTCCCTTCTACAAGGGACTTATCACAACTGCAGTGGGAAAGTCTTCTGGCTATATCCCCACCAACACAGCCTTCACTCCAGTCCTATCTCGTTTAAAATATGATGATCAGAGTAAACGGCTTCCAATCCACTGACAACAAAAACCCAGAGCAAGGAGATCAATGTTAACACTTCCAGAAAGCTGTAACGATAGAGGAATTATGACCAGTTCCTCCAAAGACCTGGCCAAATCCAATCTGGGACCTCCTGCTATTCCCAGCAGAGCACAGCGCAAGAGCTGGACGAGTCCCAGAGGTCCATACTCTAACCACATTTAATAAGAAACCAAAGATACCCAGAAACTCAATATTTTTAGCAGAGTTTTAAAAAAAAGAGAGAGAGAGAGAGAGAGAGAGGAAAAGCAAAGCCACCCTTCTATTCATAGCACGACTCAAGAGGATACAAGTTGTAATGCTGAGTGAAAGCATCCTTGGATGACAGCCCCTGGATCCCCGCTGTGCACAGCAGGGCTGAGGCTCAGGGAAGCCGCCGCAAAGAAACACGATTCAACCTCTGCCCAAACCGCACACCGAATTCAAATGCCAAACCATGCCAGGGTTCACAAGCAGGGATACAGCGAACACAGGCTCATCTGAAATGCTTTTAATCTTTGCTCCCCAAAGAACAGCCTCCGGTGGGATTTCTATGGGGAAAGAAATTGCTGCAGATGCACACTGGGAGAAAGAAAAGGGGGGAAAAAAAAGTATTTTTCCATCCTTGGAAACAAAGTTTTTTGGCAAAGGCCTGTGCCACCAACATCATGGTCAGACAGGGCGGGACACGCACCCCGACTCCCTCAGAAGTGTGATGCTCTCATCATTACATTAAAAACCATCCCAGCGCTCACCGTGTTGAATTAGTGCCGGTAGATTTCTCTGACTAGAACATGTTAGAAATCACACTTGGGTTACAAGAATCAATTAGGGCTAGACGGGGGTGCAGAGAAGTTAAACAATTTGCCTTATTGTAGGATTTGGCGCCACGGCAAAGGGTTCTTTACATTTTCATTTAGATTTAAAAATCACTCGAGTGCACCCTCTGTATAATTCAATCGAGGAACGGAAAGGAAGCTACCAAGCGGGTAAGAGATATATTGTTCTTCTCCAGAAGATAAAAGTGGGGGGGAAAAAGAGAGGATTAGAGCGCAGATCCTCAGCAGAGGGAAATCTGTAGAGAGACACCAAAGTCATGGAATAATAGAATAGCTAGGGTTGAAAGGGAGCTTAAAGATCATCTAGGTGCTGAGGGCCATGGTTTAGTGTTTGATAGGAATGGTTGGACTGATGATCCAATGGGTCTTTTCCAACCTGGTGATTCTATGATTAACTCTGACTCCGTTTGGCCATTGTTAGGAATTCAAGCTAGACACGTTGCAGGACAAAGTTTACAGGGATCGATGTGGAGTCACCACCCCATCCCCAACCAGTGTGGGAAGACAGTCACCTTCCCGTCGACAGGACAAGGAACCACGTGGGCTGACTCCCAGGAGAGCCAGGAACCGGTAATGAAACCTAGCCAAGGTTAGTCAGGAGAGAAAAATACTCTCTAATATGCAGCGCACCTCCGCCGCCGCAATAAAGACGAGATTGAATTGCAGAACGTGGCTGCGGGTCCTGTTTCTATACGTTTCAATGTTGTGCTCCAACAGGTCGGAATATTGTTAGCAATTCCATCTGCAGAGGAGACGTTGCTGAGCTGGGTAAAACATGTGGCAAATTTCTTTCCGCGCACATCTAGGATCAGGTGAAGGCGCTTGATGGCACAGGCTCAGGGGTTATTTGCATTATGGGATTCCCAGCACTCGTCCTGAAATGGTTAGGAGCATTGTGTAAATCAGCCAGAGGGGAAGCTCTCGACAAATGTCTCAGCTGATGGAACAACCTTAATCTCAAACCTGGCTACTTTTCCAATTACCGACTACATCTTTTTGCCACCAACAGCTTTGTAAGGGAAATCCAGCCTTTCCAGGGGATCCCTCAGTTGTTACGTTAAGAGAAGGAAAAGGGCAAAGATCCCCTTCAATTTTCTATCTACGTGCATGGGCAAATGTGATGTGCTTTCTTCAGACAAGAGGAAAGGTTAAATGGAGTCCTCGTCAGAAGGAAAGCCTGAAGGCTTAAAGCCAAGACCCACAAAGGAATCTGAGAGTCAGGCACCCAAAGCCCACTGAAAGTCAAAGGACGATGAACACTTAAGCCCACAAAGCTGTTTTGATCTGTCTAAATGGAAATAAGTCCAGATGACTTCATGTCTGGGCTTGCCAAAAGGGTATGAAAGGTAGAGGGAGAAGTGACTGGTACTCATCCCAATTCCCTCCCTGTCCCCCTACACATGATGTAGACGAGGTGCTGAGGGACATGGGTTAGTGTTTGATAGGAATGGTTGGACTCGATGATCCGATGGGTCTCTTCCAACCTGGTGATTCTATGATTCTATGTGAAGGCGATACAAGGCTGGCAGGGATCAGCAGAAGAAACAGCAGCACTGGAGGGTAGGAAAGGGATGAAAAGGGGGCCAGAGAAAGAAAGTTCCATGCCTCAGCTCCTTTCTTCCAGAACCCAGTTTGAATTTGCACCTAATCAGCATCACTGCTCAACTCTGTGACATTTTTCTTTCCACCTTTTCTAGTCTCTTCCAGGCACCAGACAAGACTGGGACTGTGAAGCACCACAACTTCTCCAAGAGAAGCCCCTTTCTTCTCCATGGGAAGCAGTGGATCACTTAACACGCAATGTCAGAGTCAATTACACTGTTTAAAGGGAGAGGAACAACATCTAGAGACTCCTTTTCAGCTGGTTTCTAGAAACAACTTCATTGCTGTTGCATGTTGACAGTTGCCGAACAGCTCCCGAGCTCACTGCACTGGAACGTCCACATCTCCCTTCAGATACACCTTGATTAATTTTGCTTCATTTATTATTTAAGCCCACTGCTTTTGTGTAATATTGAAGACCTGACTCATTCTTTATTATTAAGCCCTGTCATGCACCCTAGGAGGCTTTGCGATCTTTGCAGCCTTCGATCCACTAGAAGAGAACAAACTCATCTCAATCCCTCGGTAAATATGAGGGATTGCTGGAGGGATGCTGTCAGCATCGTGCTCCCTCTTACCTCGGCTGCCGTGCCGCCTCGCCACAGAAAACACTCTTAAAAGGCTAATTCACTTTCCAACATCCGCATGGCTCATTTGCTGCTCTCCCCTCTCTCCTTCCCTTTCTCCGCTGCTGGCATTGAAGTCGGCTCCCAGTAATCCCCGTTCGTGGATATAAATGGAGCGAGCCTGGAGCTGCGACTACGGCCAATTAGCCACTGGCTGAGGGCAGCTCCACCAGTGAGGCCGCGGGGAAATCCCACTTACCCACGGGGGCTGAGCTGAAAGCCAACATAAGGAATGCAATGGAGACAAAGTCTCTCCTTCAGATGCTTTCAGGGTGGTGATGAGACACTCTATGGTTTTTAACCCCCACCAGAATCCCAGTTGGCTCCCGTTTTCAGCTGGACATGGCATTTCTTTTACATCACTGATTCATTTCAGAGGCAGAGGTAGAAACAGCCTTTTTAAGCCTAGACTTGGGTGATGGAAGATTGTGGCTTTGCACCAACCCGCTCCCAGATGGTTTTCTGGATGCAGCAGGATCATAGTTTCTCTGTCTCTAATGAATCACAGAATCATAGAATCACCAGGTTGGAAGAGACCCACTGGATCATTGAGTCCAACCGTTCCTATCAACCACATCCCAAGCTTCCCTTCCTTGCATTGGTGCTTAAAAACTGGGTGATAAAATCATGCCTGGTGGTGGCTGGGCTTAGGAGGAATTTACATCTGAATTTCACAGCTTGGGTTTAACTCTGAAGCAGGTTGAATGGAAATAATAATAATAAAAAAACTGTAGTGAATGCTTCCCTCCTCAGAATGTAGATCTACACCCTGAGATGAAACTCCGTGGCTAAAATTCATCCTGACTTCAAAGGCACCAGCACAACTCAAAGGCAATAAACCGAGGAAGGGGAAAAGAATGAAAATATTTCAATGGCAAAAGACAAGGCCTCGCATTTCTATGGCTCTCCGAGCACTTTGAAACATAATGGAGCACACAGTCAACTACAGGTCACAAGAGAAGTCAAGTTCACATCTCGAAATCAATCCCAGCTGATGGAAAGGGAATTCTGGAGCAATAAAACACTACGAGTTGGAGCTGCAGTTATGCAAAATCCCAGCCGAGCACCTTGCATTGGACACAGGGTAGCAGTGAGCTCAGCTAACTACGGCTGCTCGCAAGTCACGTGCCTTGTGGAATTTCAAGTTTAAAACTCCCACCAGAGGTGACAAAGAGTGATGGACAACCCCAGTCACAGGGTGGCTCGTCTCGGAAGGGATTTTTAGAGCATGTATTAAATGAGCACCTTGGCTTTAGACGGCTTTTTAAGGTGCTGTGAATCATTTGAGAGAAACCCAATGACCCACAAGACGTTCAGCAGCTCCCACTGGATGTTCGGACAAGGAATAGAAGCTCATGTGCAAAGCGGGGGGACCTTGGCCCTGCTGCTGCTGAGTTCACACCAAATCCAACAAGGAGCAAATTGCACTTTTGTAAATATCAAAGCCAGGTTGTTTTGCAAGAAGTTCAGCCTCTTGCCTTTGGGTTTTCTTTTTTTCTTCCACCCCTACCCCCATCCTTTTAAGCTTTGTCAATACCAACTGTGCTTTCCTTCCTGGAAACTGTATAATGATGAGAGAAGCTGTTTATTTTTCTCTTTAAAGGGATGAAGCATTTTTCACCAATATTTTACATGTCCACAAAACCCGATTTACGGGATCGACTGGACGGGTCACACGATGCCCTTTGCTTGCTCAAGGGAAGGGGGGGGAAAGGTCGCTCCAGAGTGAGATTTCAAGGGCTTCTTTGCCTCTCGAAGGCTTTTATGTGAAATACCATTCCCTCGCGCTTTTGGCAAGGGAAAAGAGAATTGGAGTCTAAGCACCAGTCAGCATGGGCTCATCTTGAGGAAAAAAGATGGTTCAAGACAAATTTAATTGCATGTGTTGGGGGACCAAGGCAGAGAGGCAGAAGGGAGGCAGTGGATGTGGGTTTCTTTGGTGTCAGCTAATCCTCTGGAACGGAGGACGTGGGCAGGCGAGACAGTCCCAGCAAGGCGAGCAGGGTGCGGGAACAAATACACCCGTCGTACCTCTAAGCACGCAGTTACAACTAAAAACCGACCGAGATAATAAGACACACGCTCCCAATAAAAGTCAGCTCAGATCTCCTAACAAGTATCGAGTGTGGTGTTTTCTCTACCCTGTGACAGAAAGGAAGCCAAGTTACATCCAAAGGAAGCAACGAGCATCGTGATGAGGGAAGGCTGGAAAAGATCACGAGTGCCCACAGCTGATCCCCACGACCGAGGAACATCTATATGCGCCTCTTCCTCTACCACCTTCGCTTCTCCTCCTGCCTGCTCCAAAAAAAAATCACCGTATTTGATGGGCCGTGTAAGCCAGAGACAGCTGGAAGGAATAGATTTCCTCCCTTCTTTCTCTCTCCTTTTTTTCTTTTTTGGATTTATGACAGAGAGCTGCAAAGCAAGAGCCTCTATTCCTGGAAGAGCAGCTCTGGCTAGGAAGCCCTGCGGCTGGCAGATGCACGAGGCAATTAACCCCCGCGCACACGGAACGGCAAGGAAAGAGGCTGCCTGCAAAATGCATGGAGAAGGCAAGTGGAGCCAAGGTCCCCCCCACGCCCTGCTTGGTGCTGTGGGGGATCCGGTGATGCCGCCTCCCCCAGGAGCCAACACCAGCGGCTGGAAGAGCTGCAATAAGAACTGGGATCCAGCTCTTCCCAAGTATTTAAGCAACCAAATATCTTGCAGGTCCTGAGCCCCTCAGAGACTTCTCATGCCTGAGCCCATGCTCCCGTACCACGAACCGAAGCCCCACAGCACCTAGCAAGATCAGCCACTAATTAAACCCTTCCCTCGACAGCTTGCAAGTTAGTTATGCCTCATTATCCTCACTTAACCGACTGGAGAAACTGAGGAAGGAGAGAGATTAAAGGATTTGCTAAATCTCCGGCAGCAGTCAGTGGCAGAGGCAAACCCAGCGCTCATAAACATTATAAATCCACCACCTCGGGGCTCCCAACCCTGCACATCCCTCCACTACTCCTTTTTACTACTCACTATTGCTTATTAAGTGCTGAGTGCATGCAAGAAGCGAAGCCTGGAGAGCACCTTGCTCGAGAGCTCACGTCTGGAGGGCTCCTATAAAAAGGAAGACGCTGAAAGCCAAAAGACCATAAAACCTGCTGCTCTAAGCACATGACCCGCAGGAGAGGTTACCCACCCCAAACTACTGCACTTGACCAAAGTGCTTAAAAGGAACCCCGTGCCCTTTTCGTGCCCCTCTGGCTGCCGGCGGCGTCTTGGAGGAGTTGAAAACAGCCTGAATTTTCTCCAAGCAAGCCAATAAATCAGCCCCGGGAAGGGCTGGTGAAGCAAAGGGCCCTGGGGAGAGGCTGCAAAGCTCGGCAGCGGTGAGGGAGAGGATTGCTGAGAGAGGACGAGGAGAAGGGCTTGGGAGAGAGAAGCGGCGATGAATTTTAAAGGGAATAAAGGAGAAGGGAGAGCAGAGGAAGAAAAGGGGGAGAAGAGGAAGTGATTGACAGAGCAAAACAAAGATGGAGGAGAGATGGCAGAGAGAGGAGAAAGAGGGAGTCAAAAATAAAGGAGAAAAGGAGGAGGAGGAGGTGGTAGCGGGGGGGGGGAGAGGAGGTGGCAAGCCAGGGAGAATTAAAACAGTGACAGCAATTTAGCAGCGCAGTTTTATCTTCAGGTTTAACGGGGGAAACCATTCCCCTGCTTAAGGAAGGTGGGTTTCTTCTTTCCATCCCTCTCTGCTGCGCTGCCCCTGAGGAAAGGAGCAGCAGAATTGGGATCTTCCCCTGCTACCAGCAACATTACTGTTCAGCAGAGATGGGATATTGCTTGCTCCCCCTTCCCTGTGCCTCCGTATCTCTGGATTATATCCTCATTACCCCGTCAACAACAGTTTGCCAATCATCATTTCCTCGCTATTATTATTCTTGAGGACAAACTCTAGCAGCTCCCACTACCTCAACAGAAAATCCCTGCCTCCTGTATCAGGCACAGGGGAGGATCTTTTCCTCCAAGGGGTGAAAAAAAAAAAAAAAAAGACCATTTCAAGTGCATTGTTTTGTAACTCTGCTTATCCGTCTCCTCGGGTTCTGTTTGTTATTTAGCTGCAGATGGGTTTGATTTAGAAGCAAACAGGATTTGTGATGATACCACTAACTTCCACCTCTCAAAGGAAAATAAAAAGCCAGTAGAGCAAGTGGGAAGTTGGGACGTGGGGCTGCAGGTCCCAGTCCACAGAGCAGCTCTGTGCTTCCATCCACCCCTCCACACAGCACACCCCGAGGTCTGCAAATGGGGCAGCTGGGAAAGCAAAACAGCCAAGAGGAAAGCACGGATTAAACCAACACCCACCTCACTCCAACCTCCTTTCAGGTTGCTCTAGAGAGCAACGAGGTCTCCCCTCAGCCTCTTCTTCTCCAGGGTAAACAGCCCCAGGTCCCTCAGCCACTCTCCATAACCCCTGTGCTCTAGACCCTTCACCAGCTTCACTGCCCATCTCCAGACACACGCCAGCCCCTTAATGTCTCAGAGTGAGGGGCTCAAAACTGAACACAGGATTCAAGGTGGCCCCCAGAGAATAAAAGCCCATAGAGATGTTCCTCATCCAGATCTGCCATGAAAAGAGTGGAATGATAAGTTCATTCCCAGCTCTGCTGGGCTCCCTGGTGCCACCTCTGATGCCCCGCAAGGAGCTGCTGACACCAAGATGTGCTGCTGGGGAAGAAGAATGCTGTGCCAGTGGGCTCGGATGCCCACAGACACATGGAATTGGAGCTCGTGGTGGGATGCTGAGATGCGCAGAGACCTAGCAGACAGGTTTGGGGAGGTTTTCAGCCCTGGATGTGGCAGCAGGCAGCTGTGAGCTCTGCCCGAGCTGAAACCAAGAGGGTATTTACGGGAGCACAAGCACTGTCAGGATCACAGAAAGCCCAACTACATGACAGCTCACCTGGACAAGAGATACGGAGCTACAGAAAGACACGCTAGCACCAAGTTAAAAACAAACCCAAACAGGATCGATAGCTTCCGATAAGGGCTTCCTTCTCACAAGCCTTGAACCCCGCAGCCCTCCCTAAGGCAGCATCTCGCCACAGGCACAAACCAGCGACTCGAGGGCAGACGTGGCGTCTTTCACCGCTCGACCTCCCCGGTATCTCAACAAGGCTGCCGAGCAAAACCGCAAAGCAAAAAGAAACCCCTGGAGATGGGAAATCGGGGGCATCCAGTTTATCTCCGTAACGGTCTCGGGCGAGGCTGGCGCTGGAAGCGCCGTCTCTAAGAGCTTCACCTTGCAAATAAATAGCTCTGAATTGCAGCCAGAAGCAACGGGATCTTTCAAAGACATTATCTGGAAGCAGTCAGGAGAATGCACCTAAAGTCTCATTAATCATCCCGCCGCTTACAGAACTTCTTAATGGCTTTTATGGTTTATCCTTTGAACGCCAACAAAGAGTGTGATTTCTCCTGGCTTATTCTATTAAACAGAAATCAATATCTAATACAAATGTGCCGACGGTGGGATATTTGGAAAGGCCGAGGAGGCACCTGTCGGGCTTTTCTCCTCTCCTCTTTGATGTGGGCAGTGGCTCTCTTGAGGGGCAGGGATTTGCTCCTCGCGGCTCCTCGCTTCGCAAAGCCAAGTCTAATCAGGGGAGAGGCTGGAAGCTGCAATGCCCCTGGGGTGCTGGGGGCTCTGAAAACACAAACGATGACATCTTTTCCTCCAAAAGCAAGAAGGCGAACGCTGCGAGAGTGCAGAGGAAAGAAAACCAAAGAGGGGCAGGAGCAGGGTAGGGCGGGTTTCATCTCTCCTTTCTCTAAGGGCTCTAGTGAATTAGAGTGACCATTACAGGCAGCTGAGTCAACACTAAGCACAGGTATAAATAAGCTTTTAAGAGGACAGTCTCGGGAGCCCAAGCTTGTCATTAATATTTGCAGCTCGAGAGGCAGGCAAGGTAGAGGAGGCTTCAGGTTTTTCGCTCCTTCTTCATACCCTAGAAATGCGACTGGAGGGTGGAAAAGGAGAGGGGGAAGAGGGGAATTGCTTTGCTGAATTAGCTGAAATGCATGATGCTTTAGGTCAGGAATGAGCCTTTACCAGCAATGCTTTTCAGCCCAGCTCATTGCAACTGGGGCCTCAACCCACCCCCCTAAAGGGACCAGAACAGGAGGCAGCAGAGGAAGAACAGCCACCAAACTGAATCAGCTCCGGGGTCCTGCCTGTGTTACTACAGTTGTAGGAAACAGGATCCCAAACAGCTGCAAAGAACAGCATTAACCACCTCAGAAACCCATTCCAAGATCCTAATAGAAAATGAAATTTCTGTTTGTTAAAAACCACTTAGAAGGTTTGGAGCCTTCTTTTTAAACCTCGCTCAGAAACCCGCTGTTAAGTAATTTGCAATTTACCAGATTTAAACAGTTAAGAAAATCCTTCCTGAAAACACCGGAGGCAAATCTCATCACTCCAGAAATGAGCTCCTTCACCCAGAGCTGGCAACGGTACCGACCAGCTCACGGCTCCAGCAAAGGAATAAGAGTCAGCCCAGCCCACCAGCACTTTAATCCACACCCAATATCTTGAGCGTGTGGAAGTGATAGAGGGTGTGGGGCTGTACACCTCTTCGGTGCCACTGTCCTCTGAAGCTGGTGCCCAGAGCTCTCCGTCCTTGCACATTTCAACCCTGACTCATTCATCCACCACTGTGACCAGGACCAAGCAGACTCAAGGGCCCAGAAGCACCTCAGAGGCATCAAAGTCCTCTCACCACATCTCAGCCTCAGGCCCTTGCACTTAGCCTTGTTGAACTCCCTGAGGTTCACACAGCCCCACATCTCCAGCTTGTCCAGGTCCCTCTGGACGACATCCCATCCTTCTGGCTTCCCTGCTTGAAAAGCGCCAGGAAAAGGATCCAGAGGAGATCAGACAGAGCCAGAGGGAAAGATTTCAGGCAAGGGTTCAAAGAGGCATAACTCTCAGGCCAAGGGAGAGGGTGAAAGATGGGGAAACCACCAGTGCCAGCAGGATAGGCTTCCACCAGCCTGACACATCAGTTCTGGTGCCACCCTTCTGAGGCTCCCTCTGGTATTATTTAGCACGGCTGACTGCGTTTGCTGCTTCTCCCCCTTCAGAAAGTTCCTCTTTGAGGAGAAGAGGGAAAAAAAAAAAAAAAAGAGCTGAATAGTTACGGATGCTCGAGGCACTTAGCTACACTTAGCAACCCCGAGCCTGCCAGAAACATCCTCGCACAAGTGACGCTTCCAGAATTAACTCCCAGCTCTCGGCATGCTTGAAAAGAAGAAAAAAAAAAAAAAAAAGGGAGACAAGCACACTAAGCCCCTTAAATGGCAGCACTTGGTTTTGCTTCAGCGCTGGTTCATACTCAGCTGCTGTTATCCGAAAGGAGAGAGCAAATGCCTGGTGAATGCAGACCAGCCAGGATACAGCTTCCTACCCGCTGAGCATCACCTGAGAATCACAGAATGGTCTGGGTGGGAATGCACCTCAAAGCCCATCCAGTTCCACCCCTGCCAAGGGCAGGGACACCTCCCACTGTATCAGGGGCTCCAAGCCCCATCCAACCTGGCCCTGAACACCTCCAGGGATGGGGCAGCCACCACTGCTCTGGGCAGCCTGGGTCAGGGCCTCCCCACCCTCACAGCAAAATCCCTAGGATCCCATCTCAATCTCTTTCAGTTTAAAACTGTTCCTCCTCATCCTATCCCTGCAGTCCCTGACCCTCCCCAGGTTTCCTGGAGCCTCTTTCTGTACTGGAAGCTGCTCTAAGGTCTCCTCAGAGCCTTCTCCTCTCCAGGCTGAACAAGCCCAACTCTCTCAGCCTGTCCTCGTATGCAAAGTTCTCCAGCCCTCAGATCATCTCCATGACCGTCTCTGGACTCGCTCCTACAGATCCAAGTCCTTCTTGTGCTGAGAACTCTAGGGAAGAGCTTCACAAGCTGCTGCCAAATGCAGCCAGGAATTTTGGTGCTTGGTGAGCATCCTGGCCCCAGTTTGAGGCTGTAGCCCCATGTTGCCAGCCCAAGGACAAATCGCACAGCAGCACAAAGATGCAGACAAAAGAGCATCAGCAACAAAAACAGGGGGTGGAAACGTGTGGGAACATCCCTGGCTGTGGTGCTGGTGAGTAAAGCTGCCCTGACATGAACCAGAAAAAGTGATGTTTGCTCAGAGTTGCTGTTGCGCACGCAGCTCGAGCCCGAGCATCTCTAGGCTGGGCTGGGGCTGCCCTCTGCCAGCTTCTGGAAGAGAGGAATCACCTGCCCTCTGTCTCCAAAGGAATAAAAGGGGGTGAGCAAAAAAAAATAAAATTTCTCTGGTCATACAATAAATAGTCTTTTCCATCCTCGCCCCTTCTTTCCTAGGGAAGGGCATCTGCGGTTTGAAAAATAAAAGCTGTCAGGGTTGTTCTTGCACCTGCCTGGATCTCTTTATTTATTTATTTTGTTGGATCCCGCTCTGCCAGCCCATACATCACCCCCAAGCCTATCAGCAACACCAGAGCCCCTTCCAGAGACACTCCTGCTCCCTACAGCCCAACTCCGAGGCAGAGCCCGCAGCCAAAGCAAACGTCTCCGACATCTCTCCTGCAAACTGCCACGTATTTTAATAATTTAACATTTTATGGGTCCTTTTGCTTGCACGGTAAATTATTCACGCGTTTCCCACTGACACCACTGTCGTCGCCCACCTGCACGCGCGCGGAGCAGGTGCGCCCACACAAAGCGAGATGCTCTTTACAACTTCTGAGATGCTAAATCATGTCAAAAGAGAAGGGATGAACGACAGAGGGAGGACACCAGCCTCAAAAATCACATCCTCCGCTATTTCTCTCCAGTTGATAAACGCTCCGGGAAGAGTTTCGTGGGGGCATATGATGATAGGAGCTATTTTTTGGCACACAGGTGTGAAACAGGGAGATAGGAGGGTGAATAAAACCTGATAACACTTCAGTCAGGCAGTGGCAGCAAAGGCAGGTGCTTTTTTGCCACCCCCCGAGTCTGCACAGAGCTGAGAGGAGCAGAAAGGAATTGCTGAGCCGGCTCGGATCCCAACCAGGATGTCACCCTATAATGTGAGAAAGCCTCCAGCGGAGACTCAGCTCTGTTCTTCCACCAGACAGGTCCTACGCTCACATCAGCTCATCGCTTGGCTTTCAAAACCGGGGTGTGCGATGCCTGGTTTCTGCTGGCAGCCTACGATGGAGCTGACTGTAAGCAACCAGACTGATTCGCATCAGCTAAGGACAAACTATTTCTTTTTTTTTCAGAGAAACTAAAAGCAAGAGGTGGTCAGAGCACCTAAAACACGTAGGAAAAAAGATCACCTGCTAAAGAAGGGGCTGTTTGATACGCTGAGGGTAAACCCCTGCTTAAAGAAAAGCAGAGCAGTGAAGTACACAGGGAACAATCCCACATGACATGAAAATCAGAGGGATTATTAACTCCAAGATCAGGAGTTAGTACTTTGTTGCTTATTTGGGACCCCCCTATGGGTGCAAATACATACAGGTAGGTGGTTCATATGGCAGGAACCACCTCCTGCACTCATACCCCCTTCCGAGGACACACGCACCCTGTTTTCATAGATATGAATTTCATAGGGGCATGGTGCACCCTTAATTTCTTCTCAACAAAGAACTGCTCAAAAGGAGCAGCTCCCATCGCAGTTTTGAACTCCTCAAGCTCCGAGACTGCTCTAAGCAGTATATGCTGAGAAGGTGTTTCATAAACAGAACTGGAAGAAGGCTAATTCACCACTGAATCCAGCTGGGGTTTTGTCCCCCTTGCTTGATGCTGGTGAGGATTTATTGCGAGCTCTTCCCCATCTTCTCCAGCATTTCCTTCTGTCCGAGCTCGTGCCATTTCATCTCATGAAGCCTGTCTACAAGAGGACCTCTCCAGTGACCTCCTAACACGGAGCCTGGTGGCTTACTGCACTGGTCGCATCCCACTGGGACGTCCTCAGGATGCTCTGGGAAGGGGAACGGTGATGACAGCTCAAAGTCAGGGTCCCGTGGGGCTCGTCGGACGTCCCTGGGGACAGTTGTTCAGCATTGCTTCACTCTCCACCCTCGCAGAGAAACGTTCTCCAGCTTTGCCGTGAGGACAGCAGAGGAGAGACAATGCTCGTGGGCGAGGTGAGAGCAAGAGGGCTTTATCACCCGGTACATTGGGAAGAAAAAGCCAGTCCAAACTCAGCTGAGCACAGAGGTTTTGCCTCTGCCTGGGCTTGCGAGGGACATGACCTTTCTGAAAACTCTGGTTATTTATTTTGATAATCCTTTTGCTGGGATAAACGCTTTGCTCTCGCCACAGCCCCAAGGTCACCGGAGTTAATGAGGAGAGGAGAAAGGCCAAGTGAATGGGATTTGTCCTTTGCAACAGAATGCATTAGTGGGGAAGAGGTGAAATGACGAGGCTGGACTCTTTCTCCTCTGCTTTTTACTTGAAAAACGCCAACACCAGCAACACGCAGCGGCACAACCAGTCTCTCTTTTTATCTCCTCTTTATTGTTTTCTTTTATTCGTGTTGCTCTCCTCATTGCTCTCCTTCAGTCTCCCCTAGTTAACAACATCACCTCCATACCTCAACCCATTATTCACATTCCCTGGTGGGAAGAGGAGAGGAGGTTCGTGCCCGCACACTGGTTCTTCCTGCAAACCACCCCCAAGGCATCATTGTCCTTCCTGGTTTGAGGACCCCAAGCCCTTTAGCAGACCCTAACACCGTGGCTCAAAACTGCAAAGAGACGGAGGGGAAGGTGCTTCCACCTCCCTGCTCAGATACAGCCATTTTGGTGCAGAGATCTGCAAGAGGAATATTAAGCTTGGTCTGAATGCAGCAGCCTCGCTCAAGATTTATGAAGGATGAAGGAAGGAAGATTCTGAGGCAAAGCATCATCTCAAAAATAACTGCCGAGTCCTAGCGGGTATAAAAGATCTGTCCATAAACCAGTTTGTCATCGCCAGTCAATAAAAACGCAAGCGTCGGGAGGAGGAGGCGATAGCCGGTGTCCCTTGCCCTTCACATCGCATCCGAGTGGTCCCAGCCGGGCTGTCCACACACACGGGTTTTCAAAGACAAGCGCATCTTCAACCTTGCTCTGAGTAGGTGTCCCCTGCCCCAAAGCCTCAAGGCAAATTCATCGAATCATAGAATAAACAGGTTGGAAGAGACACACTGGATCATCGAGTCCAACCATTCCTATCATTTGCACTCATTTCGACGTGTAGAACAGCAAGCTTGGAGCTACACAACAGACTAATGCTCCAGAAGACCTCAGTGTTTAGGGGAGAAAGATGGACTCACCTCCACAACAATGAGCTGGGGTATGGAGTTAACATCAAACCAGCTCATTGGTACCCACCAGATGTCCAGGAGGACCTTGCTTTCCCGGCCATCCAATGCTAACACCCCAGACACCTTCAGAGACCTGGAGGAGAGGAGAACCTGATGCTGCATTGGGTGAACCACCCACCCAAACCCCTGGGCCAAAGCTTCCCAGTCACAATCAGAGATGCCCAAGGAGTGGGAAAACCATCTTTGATGAGGTGCACCAAGCTAAAGGCAGTTGGAAAGCAGATCAGTATGTTGCTGCACTAAAGTCTGTCTTTAAAGGAGGTTGGTGGCTTTTCTCTCTTTTTTTGCTTTTTTTTTTTTTTTTTTTTTTTTTTTTTTTTTTTAATTTAAAATTTTCTTTTTTTTAAAATATTAAATAANTAAATAGCTCAGATGACGGAGTGGACTGCGTAGGCCTCCAAGATCTCTCCACCAGGTGGATTTCTCCCCCTGCAGAATCATTTATTCCCTAACGGCACAGCTCAGCTCAGCTTTTGCTCACTTCAGCATCTCCTCACTCTCCACCCTGATGGACAAATGGACCTGTCCTGTAGCCCCCTTCACCAAACGCCTTTACCCACCAAGGCATGGGGACCACCCCGGTGCTACCAAGCCAGCTTGAGCCGGGAGACCCAGGGCTGCGGGATCAGCAGTGACGTGAGGAAATTAAGCCCTTTCCTCCCAATCCTCAGCCATAAGGTGAATTATTTGGGTACCTCTCTGCCAACAAAGAAGAACACGCCGAGAAATTACTCAGGTTGATTTAGAGCCACGAAGAAACGCGTCTGACCAAGCACACTGGTTGCGTGCTTGCTTGCTTGTTCTCTCTCTCTCTTTTTTATTTTTTCCTTTAACCTTCTGCCTGAAAAAAAGCCTCGCCATCCCTTCTCATTACTAATCATTCCTATCAACCTCCCAGGAAGCACTCTGGGGCCACTTGACTATTAACAGGGCACTAAATGCAAGGCGGAGGAGGATGTATTAATATCTAATAAGAGTGATAGATGATGTGAACCACTCAGGCTCTCCAGCTCAGGTACTCGTGTCAGGTACTGAAGCTAATTTAAAATAATAATAATAACAACAATAATAACAACAACAGCAGCAGCTGCCTTCATTTTCCAAGTCAATTGATTCCTCAGCAGGAATGCCATCTTGACAGATTTATTTTGATCGAATTGCCTAATTGAATACAGTTCTGTTTCCCTTCACTTTGTGACCTTTCACGCCTGTGAAATAAATGTAATTTGGAGAATTATTCCTCAGCAGCAAAACTCGGCTCCTCCAAGGCGAAGGTGGCTGCTTTGTCTCTCTGACTTGCCAACAAAACACTCTCAGAAGAGGCACCCAGTCCTGGGTGCTGTGCCAGTGTTTCTTTTCCAATTTCACATTAAAAATAAGAAGTTAAATAAAGGAAAAAAAAACCAGGGAGCTTACAACAGCAGGAGGAGAGCTCAGAAGAGGGTAATGAGGGGAAAGGTCTGGAGCAAAAGGATTATGAGGAGCAGCTGAGGGAACTGGGATTTTTAGCCTGGAGAATCATAGAATCGTCAGGTTGGAAAAGACCCATCAGATCAGCGAGTCCAAACATTCCTATCAAATACTAAACCATGTCCCTCAGCACCTTGTCCATCCAAGAAAAGAGGAGGTTGAGGGGCAACCTTATTGCTGCCTACAACTACCTAAAGTGTGGTTGTAGCAAGGTGGGTGGTGGTGTCTTCTCCCAAGTGACAAGTGATAGGATGAGAGAAAACGGCCTCAAGTAGCTCCAGGGGAGGGTTAGATTGGATATTAGGAAAAATTCCTTTACTGACAGAGTGGTGAAGGCAGTGGTAGGGTCACCAGCCCTGGAGGGGTTCAAAAACCATGTAGATGTGGTGCTTTGGGACGTGGTTTAGTAGATGGGGTGATGCTGTGTTGACGGTTGGACTGGATGAGCTTTGAAGCCTTTTCCAACCATAATGATTCCATGAGTCTATGTTACTGAATGAGATGGAATCATTAGGTTCCATCTCCTTCTCTCCATCCAGCAAAGGCGCAGGCTTCAGTCACCACCAGACCTTCATCCAGCTTCATCCCCGTCTCAGTCTCCTGCCTGGGATGCTCCAGGGTGCCAGACATGGAGCGCCGCTGCCCATAAATTTCACAAGAACGAGTCTCCAAGATTAAAAATAACTAAGCCGCGTCCCTCGCAGACAAACGTGTCGTCTGCGCACCAAGAGAGGGCCTGGTGAGAGGAGTTGCAGCTGAATCTTTTATAATAATATCAATCAATATTAAAAATGTATGGCCTGCTCAATTTTTAAAGCGTCTTAAATTAATCTTTAAACACAACTATTTTGCTTAAACCAAAGGCTTTTGGTAGCCTAAGAGTAGTATTTCCAGCGGTTCCCCCGGGTTCACGCCAGGTACCGAGAAGAGGTCTAATAAGAAAGTAAATAATATACATCCAGCACAATTCCCTAGAACCACAAAAGAGAGGGGAAAAGAAGTATCTATTACTAAATTCTTTA
Organism: Piaya cayana; assembly: GCA_013389865.1. Lineage (NCBI taxonomy): Eukaryota > Metazoa > Chordata > Aves > Cuculiformes > Coccyzidae > Piaya > Piaya cayana. The sequence continues at coordinate 89,433 of WAAB01009621.1, read as the reverse complement.
TTAACCTAGCAGCAAAAACGTCTTTATCTGCGCGGTATGATAGGACTTATCGACAATGCTGAAACAGCGAAATCTGCTGGGCTTAGGCTGGAAAATAAACACAGTTGCTGCCCCTTGAGATGAGGGCAGTGGAGAAGAGAGGGATGGGGGTAAAGGAAAAGCTACGGGGCTGTAGCAAAGTGGAACTGAACCCATCCAATCCTCTCCAACACATAGAATGATAGAATGCTTTGGGCTGGAAGGGCCACTTACAGCTCATCCAGTCCAAACCCCCTACAGGAGCATCTTTAACCCGGTCATCCAACTTGAACTTGAACACCTCAAGGGATGAGGCATCCACTACCTCCGCGGGCAACCTGGACCAGGACCTCTCCACCCTCATTGTAAAACATTTCTACCTAAGATCTCACCTCAGTCTCCCCTCTTCCAGCCTAAAACCATTCCTCCTCATCCCATCCCTGAACTATCCAATCAAGAGCCACTCCACAGCTTTCCTGGAGCCTCTTTAAGCACAGAAAGATGCTCTAAGATCAAACTGGAACCTTCTATTCTCCAAGCTGAACAACCCCAGCTCTCTCAGCCTGTCAACATGCCCACAGCTAAACCAACACAACAAGATTTAGGTGCTATCCCCATGCTCCATGGGCTGCCCCATAGCCAGTAACATCACAAGAGCATCTCAGGCTTCAAAACCACCACTCAACCAAGCAGCGAGCTTCCCAATGACAGTGTCTCTAATACACTCAGGAGAAAAAAGACATTTTCTGATGGCAAGACTTCTGCCTCACTTGCCGTTTAATGTTAGGAGGCTTGTACAGTCAGCAGCATTTAAAGAGTAATGACTGTTTTCATGGTAAATGCTCTGTTAAATAACCCAGGATTATTGTGTTGTGTTATTGCATATATAAAATGGCATTTCAAAAAATAATAATTGTTTTAGAGCTAATTGATGTTTTTAACCAGCTCCGTGCGTGGAATTTTTATTTGGCGGAGGGACGAGCTGCTGCCAGGAAGACAGAAATAAAGGCAGGGAGGCTCCGATCTGGTAAATCCATCTGTAGGGTCTGCCTGGTTTGTGTCTGATTCTGGTTCCAGTCAGGCAATAGAGAAAGTTCAAGGCATCTACTCTAAAATGTGAAAAAGGGAGTCAAGCCAGAGCAAAATAATCCCATTTCCAGCTGCCGGCAGGTACCTCTGCACCCCAAACCTGCTCAGCATAGGAAGCATCCTTTGGCCATGCATGGTCAACAAGACACTGGAGTCATCATGCCAGCAGTGGTCCCACCTCTGCCCTCGGTATCTGCTCTGCAAATTCTTCCTCTCAGCCCTCTCAGCCATGGCTGTTTATCCACGCGGTGGCACTTCGGAGCCACCAAAAAATCCCCTGGGGATGACGACGACAACTCTCCCTCCCCTGTCCCCACAAGCTATTTCTGCAGACAGCAAAGGAGAACCACCCTAGTGTTAGCAGCAGAGGGCTGATGAATCACGGGTGAGCAATCCTGCTGAGAGAGTTTAACCATCATCATTCCACGAGGGGTTTGGATACCTCAGCTCCTTCTCCTCATCACGTTCCCAGGGATGCAGCCTCGAGGACAGACACCACCATCACCTCTGGGAGCCTCCTGCTAATCAGATGGTTATTTTGGCATCTACCAGCATCCCAACGTGGTGCTTCACTTCTGAGCTCCGGGAATTTGAGCACACAATTTAGTGACTGCAAGGCTGCCCAGAGCCCAGACTCCCTGTTTACGCCCCTCACAGGCTTCAGGCATTTCAATCTGCAATCAAAGAGAGAAGAAGTATTCTTGGCTTTCAGACCTGGAGCCTTTGAGCTCTTCTGACAGCAGCAGCCTCGCTGACCCTTGTCTGGAGGCTTGCAGGGCACTCAAGCAGTCAGAAGCATTGGCGGAGTCCTGAAGCTTTACAGAGGCAGTGACTTTTGGGATGTGAAGTCAATCACACAAGTGAGCATCTCCGAGTTGCCGGAAGGGAGCGCGGGGCCATCAGAGATCACAGTTAACTCTCAGCCATCTCCTAAGCCCTCCACGTGCAGACATAAGCCCAGTGCCAGCGCTCTCAGATCACACAGTGAGAGTTGTGGGGCTGTTACACAGCTCCCAGAGGGGACCCACTGGGTCACCGGGTCTCATCCTTTGCAATCAAGCAGCTGTTTAATCCAAAAGGGTTTGCAGCATCTCTCTTGCACGTACCAGCGCGCCACAAACCGCCCTCCCAACTGCTTATAACAAACTGGAGACCTGTCGTGCAGAGGCCAAAAGCCACCAGCTCGCAATCATCAGAAGAAAGGAGAGGAGGTGAAAGCCATCACCGTGCCCCAGACCCTCACAGCAGCAGAGAACGGCTAAAAAGGAAAAAGTTGAAGTGAAGTGTGAGACGAGGTTTGCAGGTGGGCAGGGAGGAAAGCTCCCTGCTCCTCCAGCACGGGAAGGACAGCACGAAAATAATTGGACTGTGAAATCTAAAGGAAGACTGCCAGGCGAGGAGAGGTCAAGATCACAAGTCTGCTGGTTTGAAGTTGCTCCTCACCCATAAAAGGGATTCCCATGCTTGTCTGCCAAGACGACTGCCTTGCAGTGTCACACTGGCTCGGACCCCGTCGATTGTCCCAGCCCTGTCAGCTTCAGGACTGGCAAAAAACCCCACTGCTGCCCTGCAATAAGAGCCACCACCTGCTGCTACAGCCCTTCCCAGCCCCCAAGGACACTTTGGACTCAGAAGTCCATAAGATTAGAATCATAGAATCACAGAATCGCTAGGTTGGAAAGGACCCATTGGATCAGAGTCCAACCATTCCTTTCAATCACTAAATCACATCCCTCAGCACTTCATCTGTTTCTCTGGGCAACCTGGGCTAGGGCCTCCCCAGCCTCAGAGCAAAACATTTCTTCACAAGATCTCATCTCCATCTCCCCTCTTTCAGCTTCAAAGCATTTTCCCCCATCCTATTCCTGCCCTGCTCCCTGGGATGGGGGCAAGGCTTCTTTTGATCCTTTGTGAGGCACCCACAGAAATGATGATGATCACTTCAGGTGTCTACTCAAAATTCCAGTTTTTGAGCACAGTTGAAGTCACAACAACTCCTGAAAAATACAAAAAAAAAAAAGACCTGGCAAAAGACCAGCTTCCTACAAAACAACAACAGCTCAAAAACCAATTAGTATCATCTACAGAATCACAGAACAACCTGAGCTGGAAGGGACCCACAAGGATCATCCAGTCCAACTCCTGCCCCTGCACAGGGCCACCCTGAAATTACACCCAAAAGTGCCAAGAAGAAATGAGGTAAATGTCACCTTTGTTTTCTTCCAACCCCATCCCCTGCAAAAGCCAGTTGCTGTGTCCTCGGCTCCTATGAGGGACTGTACAACTTCCCAGTTCACGCTTTCTCTCTTCCAAGGGAGGTTTTTGCAGGTCCTGTAGCTCTGTCTTAACCCTCTCCCTTCCTTGGAGGCATCCAAACCCCAGGAGGACCCTGCCCTAATGGGCTACATCTCATTACAGCGACCGCAATGTCAAACCCCATCTCTCACTCTCTCTCTCTCTTTCCCTCCAGCATCTGTCTCCTTGGAATCTAAGTGCCTCAGATGACTAGAAAAGTCCCTTTGTGTGTTTTCCCAACCCTTGGCTGTACAAGTACCATTTAATCAAGCTCAGTAATGAAGACAGAAACGAGCCAGAACAGGCTGTGCAGCCACAGGCAGGATCAGCACAGCCTTTGAACCAGAGGTGGGAGGGTCGATCCCACTACCCGCAGGTGACAAAGGGGACAGGAGCAAGTTCCAAGCAGCCTCAAAGCCCCAAGTAGCCCACAGGCACTTTAGCTATAACCTAAGTCCTAAGCAATAAAACCCAAAGCTGTCCCCTACGCATTAATACTACGGGGTATTTATTTCTCTAAGGTTCCCAGCCTCTAGTTTGACCTAAAAAGCAGCATCTCAAGAACCCTAGAAAACATTTAGAGCACAAAGCGTGCACTTTTGAGCTTAGCCCTGCCTGGCACTGCAAGCCAAATCCTGCTGTCAGCTTCCAAGCTGACTTTTGAATATGATGCCAGCTCTTCAGGATCTGCCCTGCATGGATGCTGTTACCATGTGGTTAAATTAGCACCTTCCCTCCACTCTGGCCACATTCTCTTCCTCACAGCATTGCTACAGTGACTATCACAATTTGTAAATCATGCACCAGGAGACACAGCTCCCTCATACACCATCCCCACTAGAGCTCCTGCCCTGCTGTGAATCCCTTAGATGCTTCAAAAAGGAGTCAACATCCACCAGCACAGCCCCAATGGAAGGCATTTAGGACGCATCTTTCCTAAAATCAACTACATTTTATGACTCCATGACCTGAGGGATCGGCAGGAAGATGTGCCAGGGGAGGGTGAGGTTGGATTTTAGAAGGTTCTTCCCCTAGAGGGTGGTGGAGTCCTGGAACAGCTCCCAGGGAAGCAGGTGCCAAGCCTGATGATATTCCAGAAGAATTTGGCCAACACCCTCAGCCCCACAATGTGAATTTGTGGCTGTCCTGGGCAGGGACTGATATTGTACTTGATGATCCTTGTGGGACCCCCTTCCAACTCAGAACATTCTATGATTCTATGAACTCTTCTTTCCACGTCTGGTGTTACACCACCAGCTCCCACCCAGAGCATTAAACCATTCGTGGCTTTTCCCTCTCCCTTCAAACGTGCAAGGTGATGGAAATGGGATAGTATGAAGATATTGCCTTGTAAAGAGCTCACATGCCATATGAGAGCAGTATTAGAATCACAGAATCACCAGGTTGGAAGAGACCCACCAGATCATCGAGTCCAACCATTCCTATCAGACACTAAACCACGATCTGAGACCATCTTAGAAAAAGCACAAAGCAAATAAAAGGCATCTCAACTGCAAAATTTAAGCAAACTGATCAAAAGACATGACCTTTATTCACCACCTCCCAGCCTGGAGCTTGACTCTCCTCTTCCTAGTGGTCAACCATTGCTGTTACTAATAGGGAATTAATACTTCCCACTCATCAAGAAGATGACGACAGACATTTGCAGCCATGCAGCTGCTCGCAGCCCATGCTGCACTGGTGCAAAGGACCGTAAATGACTTTCATTTCTTTGAAATGCATATTCAGAGGCCTTCTGCAGAGACCCGAGACATAAAAATCACTGCAAGCTATTCTGGGCAGGGACTATCTCTTTGCTCTACGCTTGCACAGTGCCTGTCCCAGCCTCTAGGCCCTATTACAGGATAAATAATGATAATCCCTCGCTGCGCAATACAATGAAACACTTGCTTGGTACTAAAAATTATTTAAAATTCATACCTACATTGGGAAATTATTCAGGAAACTCTAATTACTTATCAAAAGCTACGATGATATTTTTAAGGAGAGGGAGTGCCCATAAATACAGAGCCATAAATAAACTGCTCCTCAGTAGCACGAATTAATTTGTATTTAATTGCCAGAAATTGCTATCAATTACTAAACATTCCTTGCAGAATAGGCAAATTCTTTTAAGAACAATTTCAATTGCTAATTGGAAGCCTTCTTTTTTTATTTTTTTTTTCCCTTCCTCCTTTCTCATCCCAGCTCCTGCCAAGTGCAGGAGACATCCAGCCCTACTCTTGCACTTCAGGATCTGGGTGTCTGCGGGGCAGATGAAGACACCGAAGGAACCAAGGAGCTACTCGGACTTCAAGAGGTTTCACCAGCTTCAGTAAAACTCTGAACATGGCAGGAAAACTGGTGATGAAGAATCTTCCTTGACGCAGCAAGGATAGTGATTCCTTGTGGAGGATTGAAAGGAGGGAGCTATGAGATGGAAGTTATATATCCATCGTGCACCCAGGGAGAGAAACACCTCGCAGGGACCACTCATCATCCCTGCACGTGAGACAAAACTGCTCAGCTACAGCAAAGCCCTTCCAGATCCGCCAGGGAGCCTCTCTGCGTGGTTTTGCTCCTCTCCAGAGCACTGACCCTGCCCTCCATCAGAGGCTTCCGTGCCGCACAGCCCCGGTATCGCTTCTGACTCACATTCTGGTGTTTTCTGCTTTGCTGTTGGCATAACATCCAATCAGCACAGTTAATTACACCCACACCGAGTGTGAAGGGCAGGCTGATTCTCGCAAAGAGCCGCAGGCCGTGCAAACCATCCCGCTGCTCTCGCAAAACAGCTTCCACCGGTGCTGACAAACTGCAACAAGGTGCTTCCCGGCATGAGACGGCAACACCAGGGCTTCAGGGCTGCTCTCACCTCCAGTCTGTGCCCAGCATCCTCGATGCAACGTTATACCGATGGCCACAAACATCTCCCCAGTCCCCATTGCCCAGAGACTATAAAAACTCCTCTAACAAGCTAGCTGGGTAGCCAGCACAAAATCATAGAATCATCAGGTTGGAATAGACCCATCAGATCATCGAGTCCAACCATTCCTATCAATCACTAAACCATGTCATTTAGCACCTCATCCACCCATCCTTAAACCCCTCCAGCGAAGGTGACTCAACCCTCTCCCTGGGCAGCCTGTTAAATGCAGCAGATATTCTTGCCCACGATGACTGGACAGACCTTTGGTTTCACAGAAAGCATTCTGCTCCGTCCCAGAAGCCGTTCTCGTTGGAGGCACAAGCATATCCATGGGTGAGAGGGGATGGAAAGTAGGGGAGGGTGCTGGGTAGAGCTACTTGTGTCTACAGCTTGAGTAAAGAGAGATCGAGGGTCTCCAGGACTGTCAATCCAACATCGAGCCATCGCTCCATCATTGGTCCCCCCAGAACGGGGTTGGCAGTCACGGGGAGGCATGTGCCAGCCATGACGAGCAAAGCAAATGACACACGCGTCTCCTGCTTACAATAACAGCCCTTCCGTGTCTAATCCATCATATTCGATGCAGATCTCTTACCCTGAAGTGTTGTCAATGAGGATTTAATTTAGCGCTAATTAGACAAATATTGCATGTTAAACACCCATTGATTATTAAGAGCGAGTAAGCGCGGTTTAGCTCTGCAGTGCATGCGGACACGCTGTATTATATCTGGGATGAGGCTGGTAAATGTCTTGCTGTTTCTAATCATCAGCTAGTAATTAACGTCCAATAACTTGTAACTTGGTTTATCATTATAGATTTAGGAATGCAGTAATAGTACTGTATGCTAATTAAATATCAATTGATTATTCAGGGCATATAAAGATTTAGCAGCTAGGTAATAGATACACACAGTTGTTAAACTTTAATAACCATCACACAGCATTCCCTTGCACTGTCAAGTTAGTGTTTAATGAGACCGTGGCTCCTGAAGATAACTTTTAGATGAGATTTTCAAAACAGCTCGGCAAGACCCTGGCCAAGGAGGAGAATCCTTCAGCCACAGGGCTGCGGCAAAAGGAGCGTGGCCAGCAGGGAGAGGAAGGTGATTCTGCCCCTCTGTGCGAGACATCATCTAGAGGATTGTGTCCAGTTCTGGAATCTTCAACGTAAGAAGCACAGGGAGCTGTTGGAATGGGTCCAGAGGTGGCTACAAGGATGATGCCAGGGCTGGAGAACCTCCCGCACGAGGACAGGCTGAGAAAGTTGGGGTTGTTCAGCCTGGAGAAGAGAAGGCTCTGAGGAGACCTTTGAGTGGCCTTTTAGTATCTGAAGGGGCTACAAGAAAGCTGTAGAAGGGCTTTCTACAAAGGCTTGTAGTGATAAAATGAGGGGTGATGGCTTTAAACTGGAGGGGGGGAACCTTCTTTCAGGCGGTTGTAGAGGGTGACAACCCACAGACCAAACGATCTCAGTTCCCTTGGTGACTCCTCGTAAGGCTTGTGCTCCAGACCCATCCCCAGTTCACTTCCCCTCCTCTGGACAGCAGCTCAGTACCTTTCTTGTACTGAAGGGCCCAAAACTGAACCTGGGATTCAAGGTGCAGCCTCACCAGCACCGTAGAGGGGCACCATCACTTCCCAAGGGGCACGATCACTTCCCAGTGTAGACAGAAGCCCATCAAGCCCTGTCACTTGCTCTTCCCACAGCTGCCTCTGCTCCCCAGGATGTCCCCTCGTGCTCCTCGCATGAGGTCTGGCCCCATGCCCAGCGTTAGTGATTTGGGAGGATTTGGAGGAGCAGGTTCCTTCCTGCGTAGGAGGAAAAGAAAGATGAGAGACAGAAGCCCTGCATTTGAGAAGGAAGAGATAAATGGCTCCTGAAGGGAAATAGCCTGCCGGACTCCGTGGGTTTGGCAGCACCCTGCTAAGCGCAGCATCAGTCTTGGAAACCAGCTGCAAGCTCAGCAATTGCAGGACAAAGCATGGGGTTTGGAGAGCAAAGCTAAGGAGATATCGGAGCTCCTTGCCAGAGGGAGCCCATGGGCAGGACGAGGCGGTCTCGGCCACCCTCGGTGGCTCCTGGCTTAGGGCGGTGAGATAGGAGAGGGGATGGCAAAGGGCTTGTGATTGCAGACCCAGCCTTGGGGCATCACCAAGAGGGATGTGGCTGCAGTGTAATCCCTGCTCTGGGTCCAAATGCAAATGAGAGGAGAAGCTGAGAACACACTGTGCATCCTCACAGCTCATCAGCTCATGCACAGCACGGGATGCAGTTAACGGGGAGAGCCAGCACCTTTTAGGAAAGGGAGCTGCTTCACATGGATGGGCTGGTCCCAGCACTGATTTACTGGGCAATAAAAGCAAAATCAAGGAAACTGTTCCAAGTGCACCTCTGAGAGTCTGCAGCCTCAGTTACAGAGCCTGGGCAGGCCCCAGCTGCCTCCTAAAAACTTCTCTTGTGCATAATGGGTGAGCAGGGAAGGGGACAGCGTGCTCTGCTGGGGGTGGCTGCTCTGCAGTAGGAGCATGAAATTCTCTGCAACAACACGAGGAAGAGTCCCACTGCACGGGGACACTGTGCAAAAAGACAACAGAAGGCAGGAGGATGAGCACAGCATCCATCCTGCAACAGGCTGGCAATCCTCACTGCCTGGAAGGAAAACCAACTCAGCCTTATAGACCATCAGATCTGCTCCACTCCAGACCTTCTCGCATGGGGCACCATCAGATGGAATCTATAAACAAGACACCAGCAACTGCACATTGCTAATTCAGAAGCTTTCAAAGGCCTTGATGGCATTCCAAAATGCCACCCCAGCAACACAACAACACACACTCACCCACTGGGAAACCTGTGCAAGGAGATTTAATGGTCTCCAAGCCCCCCGTGCAAATTCAGCAGGACATTGTCAACCAGCTGCAGCCTCAAACAACTGTAAAGATAACTTTTCCTATCAGTTGGACAAACAAATCATAGTGGGCTGGGTCTCAAAAGCTTGGAAACACCTTACAGCAGCCGTCCTGTTTCCTTATAGCCCTCCCTGGAAGGTTCCCACATTAGATTTCCCATCTTAGGTTTCCCACCAGTGTGCAGGACAGTAGCTGCAGCCTTACTTGGGTCAACATGGAATCACAGAATGGTTGGAAGAGACCTTAAAGCCATCCCCTGCCATGGGCAGGGACACCTCCCATGGGATCAGGGGCTCCAAGCCTCGTCCATCCTGGTCTTGAACCCCTCCAGGTATGGAGCAGCCACCTCTGCTCTGGGCCTCCCCACCCTCACAGCAAAACATTTCTCCCTAAGATCTCATCTCAATCTCCCCTCTTTTAGTTTTGTACTGTTTCCCCTCATCCTATCCCTACACTCCCTGATCAAAAGCAGCTCCCCAGTTTTCCTGGACCCCTTTTTAAGTACCAGAGGGCATTGGAGGAGCCTCCTTCTTCCCCCCTAGCCACAAGACTTCTTACACTGCCATACAGAGGATATTAGATTAGCCTGACACAATTTCTCCTTGACAAATCTCTGCTGGCTGCGACACAGCTTCTCGTCCTTTCCTATCTGATCACAAAAATTTTCCTTTATTGTTTGCTCCGGAGCTTTCTGAGGACGGAAGGGGAGCAATCTCCTAGGACTGCTTCTCCTCCCTTTTCCGCAGTAGACGTTATATTTGCTCTCCTCACTGGTCTGGAGTCTCCCCTGCCCTCTTGGGTGGGCAGCCACAGCCTTGACATCGCTCCAACCAGTTCCCTACAGAGCCAAGCAGGACCAGCACCAGCCCAGGCAATTGATGTGGGAACCCCAGCAAGAGAGTAGAGCAGAGCAGCGAGCGAGAGCAACCTCTCTTAAACAGTTTTGCAGCGGAGTTTACTCGTGCTGCAGCAGGCAACAAAGAGAAACGTCAAGAGCAATGAGACAAGGCAGGGGAGGCATCGCAGCAGATAAAGGATTCTTCAGGTATGAGACAAAACCAGCTTTGGAAACCTCACAGAAGTGAGTTTAAAGTCTCCAGAGGATATCAATTGCGAGTCTGTCACTTGGTGTCAGGATAACTTTCTGGACAGCTCTCGGAGCTTGTTAAGCTCTTGCTCGGGCTGCATTTGAGCTCTGGCAGCAGCGCTGCCTGCTAGCACACGCAATGAAACAAGAGATGAAAAAGACCCACTGAGTCCACGCAGCTTCTCCGTAAATCCTTCTAACGTTTCCCACCACGACCCACAACACCCAACGTCTCCCACCACCACCTGCAACCCCCCCCAGCAGCAATGGGCTTGGGGATCTCGCTCGGTGTTGCTCAGAGACGTGGTCCCTTGGGGAGTTGATGCCTCTGAGCAGGGGCAACACATGGGAACTGGGCTCCTCGCACCCCAAAACAAGAGCTGTCGCATCCAGGGGTTTGTGGGTGCAGGATGGGAAATGCAAGATGAGACGCGACGCATGTGGTCAAACCAGACGGTCGTAACGGTGTCTCGGCATCGCGATCTATAGCTCCGGGAAGAAATCAGCTGCTTCCCCCACAGCAATCATTTCATCAAAAGCCCTGCAAGACTCCCGCTGTTCCTGCTAGCCCTGGATCCCTAACTTTAATTAAGTCCAAGCTGCCTTCTCGCAGGAGGAAGGGAGGAGAGGGTGACTCAGACAGCGATGGGACCAGCCAGCGTAATTATTAAGAATATTAATTAAAAACAGTCCTCCCCCCAGTTAAGAATAATAAAAAAAAAAAAAAAAGAAGGAGCCAAACTAATCAATTCCACTTAAAGGAATATATGGGGATAAGCAGCAAGAGCAGGGAGGGTGATGGAGAGAGAGACGGGATGCGACGTGAATGCTAACAGCTTCCCACCGTGGCCGCTGCCGCAGTCAGCCCCAGGCCTGGCTGCTTCCAACAGTTACTTCGAGTCTCCTTGGAAATGGGCTCAATCTTTTCCTCTACCTGCTGCTGCATCAGAGCAACTCCTGTGATCGCACAAAGGACTTTAAATCTCGGCTTTAACTGCCTTGATTGAATTAAATGCAACAACACGGTAAAGCAGCCTCTTCATTTAAGGTATAAGCATGGAGGCTTTCTCCTCTGCTAACGGCGCTCTCCCTCTTTCTGAAATGATGAGTTGCTCACGGGTTATGCTCTTTAAGAAAGGGAAAAAAAAGTCATCTGATAAAGTGGGTTATAAAACTGGCGGTGGTAATAAACAGAGAGCAAGGAGCCTGATGCAAAGCCAAGCAGAGAAGGCAGAAACCGCTGTAGGGATGCAATATCTGAACCGTGATTAATACACGACCGCGGGTGATGGTGGAGGATGGTACTCGTCGGGCTGAACCCGTGACGCTGGGGACAGAGAGCAGGGATGTGCCCAAGAGGGGACCTCACCCGGGCAGCAGAGGGGAGGGTGTCAGTGGAGGATGATGAGCTGCTGGCTCCAAAGTGACAGCAACACCCTCTCGACTGCGTTCACCATGTAGACAGAGCGAGGAGCAGAAGGGAACAAAGCCAAGCATCAAGATGATGTGATGGGTACAGCCTTGCAGGGACTCCAACCTTGTACCCTGACCAAGAGCTGCAGGGAAAAAACATCTTGCATGCCAGGGGTCCTGCTGGGGAAAGGGAAGACTTGGGGAAAACTCAGCATGCAGAGACACAGGAAAGGTGGGAAGGGGCTCTGGATCAGGGAGGGCAGAGGCAGGATGAGAAGGAACAGTTTTAAGCTGAAAGAGGGGAGACTGAGATGGGACCTTAGGGATTTTGCTGTGAGGGTGGGGAGGCCCTGGCCCAGGTTGACCAGAGCAGTGGTGGCTGCCCCATCCCTGGAGGGGTTCAAGACCAAGATGGATGAGGTTTTGAGCAACTTGATCCTGTGGGAGGTGTCCCTGCCCATGGCAGAGGTGGAACTGGATGGGCTTTAAGGTCCCTCCCTACACCAAACAAATCTAGGATTCTGAGACACTTCAGAAAAGGGCTCAGAGTGTAGGAAAAAATTATGAGATGTTGTTCTCTGCCAGAACATAACTCTGGTAACTCCCAACTCCTACCCACTGTCATACCTACCCAAAAAAACTCTGTCACATCACTCCAAGTCAGATTTGCAAGGGNACAAATCTAGGATTCTGAGACACTTCAGAAAAGGGCTCAGAGTGTAGGAAAAGATTATGAGATGTTGTTCTCTGCCAGAACATAACTCTGGTAACTCCCAACTCCTACCCACAGTCATACCTACCCAAAAAAATCTCTCAGTCACATCAGTCCAAGTCAGATTTGCAAGGACCAACACAACCATAGGTTCATCATAAAGCATGATGAGCTTAGCTCCCATCTCTCCTTCCAAAAAAAACCCCTCGCTCACCCCCCTTTCTTGGGACTTCCTCATCTCTCTGCAAAATGGGGATAACAACAGCTCCCGTGGCTCTTACAAGCCACGACGTGGACTGGGATGCATTACAAGAAGGTGCCTGAGAGCATAAACCATTTCTTCTTATCAACTGCTGTTATTATCCCATTAATGTCATCTCTGCTCACAGGATGAACGCTTAGGTGCCCAGGAAGAATTCCTGGCTCCTTCTTGCCCCTCCGGAGGAGCAGAACGGCCTGCCAGCAAATGCCCACGAGAGTTACAGCCAGGTTCCCGGGTGCAGACATGGCTATCGCTTCCTTTTTATGAGCCTTCATTGTTATTACCACCTATTTCTTTTTACATTCCTGCCAAAATACCAAACATTAATCTCCCTCGCTCCCTGCAGGCAAAACATGGGTAATTGGATTTATATGGGTTAGAAATTTGTTAGATTTTTATATATACATACATACACATGCGCACACGTACTGAAAACACAAATAAATAGGAGGTGGAAGGATGCACTGCCCCATTGTGACCGGTCTTGGGAACTGGGTACCAGCTGGCTCAAACCAAAGCCCCCTGCACCTTAGGTCCCTGCAGCAGGCACATCCCCTGCCTGCTGGGCTCTGTTTGAGGAACTCATCCCACAGCACTGAACATCATGCAATGCGAGTTACCAGTCATGGTTTTTTCTTGGGTGCGTCCTTTTCAAAGCTCTGTGGTTTTTTTCCCACAAGGAACATCAAGTCCAACTCCTGTCCCTGCACAGGACACCCCAACACTCCCACTGTGGGGCTGAGGGTGTTGGCCAAACACTTCTGGAATATTATCAGGCTTGGTGCTGTGACTGCTTCCCTGGGAGATGTTCTGGGGCTCCACCACCCTCTGGGGGAAGAACTTTCTCCCAATGTACAACCCAACCCTCCCCTAGTGCATGTTCCTGCTGTTCCCTCAGGTCCAGAGAGAAGAGCTCAGCTCTCATTCCTCATCCCTTCACCCAGGAGGTGACACCACACCAGGAGCAGAAAAAGCAAGATGCTCTGTGTGACGGCTCCTTGGGTTTCCTTGCTCTGAACCCCACCTGCACTGGAGATGGCACAAAGCACCTTATCAGTGTCAGCACAATTTACTGATCAGATCCTTGTTGTTCTCGTTACCTTCCCTGGAGAAGCTGACTTTGAGACCCATTTGTATCCCGAGGAACAAGTCCGTCAAGTGAGCATAGTCATGGAAACAACTCATTTTAAGCAAATCTTGGGAAATCATTATAGAAAAACTGAAGTACAATCTAAGAGTATTTTGCGCTGAAGACCAACCTTGAAAGGTTCTGTCTATCAGGGAAGACAAGACCTACGCATCAAATCAAACCTGCAGTAAACAACCCATTACAGGCTACGAATTGCTGGCAGGGGCTGTGGGGGAATTATTTTTCTCAGTAAAAAGGAAAGAAGAAGAAGAAGGAGAAAAACGAGAGCATCCTAACCCTCAAAAGCTGCTCGCAAGGACAGGAGAAGAAGTGATAGTCACTGAATCAGATATTCCTTATGAACTGCCTGCTTGGCTGCGGTATCTAAAGATTATCACTTAAAACAATGTGTCCAGCTGTTGTAAAAGGCAGCCGCGGTTTAGGGCTGTGAAATACAAGGAGGAGGCAAACTGTGAGAGCAGTCAAGGAAACGGAGAAACTCTTCGGAAACCGGGAATGTGAAAGACAGCTACTGTGCCCCCGTTTCATTTTGCAGCATTAACACCTAATCCTTTTCGAGAAACAAAGAGGCAGCTCCTGGAGCAGCGTGCGTGATCCAGGGGAAGGACAGCTATTACCGCTTGCCAGCCCGAGGAGTTTATTATGCTTGCAAAAAGGATCTCGTGTACCCTATAGTGAAAGGATTACTAGCAGTTCAGTCTCATCCCCCAGAGCTGAATATCAGCACTTGTAACTATTTCTGGCTAGTACAGCTCAAAAACCTAGCGCGTGGGTTGGCTTTTCGCTAAGGCGAGAGGACCTTCCCGGGTCCTGCATCTTGGCCCTTGGAGAGGTGACTCCTCCTGCTGCTGCAGAGCTGGACCAGCTCGCTGGGTGCTCAAAAAGAGGCTTTGCTGAAGCAAAACCCCAGTGCTCTGCTTACAATCTCCATGTCAGCAGGGCTCTTGCTCTTTGCTGCTCGAGTCCGGTCGTACATTCACCTCAAAACCTCTCTTGCTGGCTTAGGAGAGGCAATGGCATAAGCAGCAGGAAAAACCTCACCAGCTGAAGGTGAACTCCCCAAAGCCAGCTCCAAATGTCCCCATCACACAGCAGGACGACAGTGCTCTGGGTCAAGGACAACCCAACCTCTCCCCGTGCAACCCAAATGAAGGTCAATTCCCCTAGACCAACCCCAAACCTCCCCCTCACACAGCAGGATGACAGCGCTTGTGGAAAGGGACAACCAACATCTCACCATGCAACACAAACAGACCCTGGGATAACATACAGATTCATCCCACAGAGCAAGGACACCAGGACTTGTAACATACTCCAACATCTCCTCCCCTNCTGGGTCAAGGACAACCCAACCTCCCCTCGTGCAACCCAAAGGAAGGTGAACTCCCCTAGGCCAGTTCCAAATCTCCCCCTCACACAGCAGGATGACAGCGCTTGTAGAAAGGGACAACCAACCTCTCCCCATGCAACACACACAGACCCTGAGATAACAGACAGATTCATCCCGCAGAGCAAGGACACCAGGACTTGGAACTCCCTCCAACATCTCCTCCCCGATGCCCTAGAGGGGCAGGGGGATGCGAGGCTGCTTCAGCCCCACCAAGTTGGGAAGGAGGCACAACCAGGGAGGCTGGGTACCAGCTGCCTGATCTCAGCATCACTTCCACAGCGACATTTACCATCGTGCATGAGGCTGGGGTGGAGGGAGCCCTCCCACAACCCCCCGACCTTTCTCCAACCACCCTTCCCACCGGCTGCAATATTACAGCGAAATTAGCGGGCACTGTAATTATAACTATCAGGAGCAGATAAGACAAGTTAAATACCAGCTACCTAGGGAGAAATTATTACGCCAGCCAGGAGGATCCAAATGCCAGAATCCGTGGCTGTAATTTCACTGAGTCGCCAATTACAGCTCCGCCACGCAGCGAGCTCTACCTTGGAAACGGCAGGTATATATTTAGCTGCTCCAGAAAACTTTTGGGGGAGGAGGGAGAAGAAGGGGGGCAGCGATGGAGCAAGTCCTTGCTAATCTCCTCTTGGCTAATCCTCATGCTTTTTTGCATTTGTGCACACACAAAAAAAAAAAGAGGCAACCCTCGTCTCACTTCCCAATATTTAACACAGCAGAGACGCGGCAGCATCGATGCTTCTTTTCTCTGTGGTTGCACGTTGGTGGGTGAGTGTCACAACCCTCATTAACAGGTAGGTAAGCGCAGAGCCAGCGGTTTGACCAAGCAAGCAGCCTTAAAAAATCTGATTTCCCGACTTCCCAGACCTCTGCCCAGAGACTGCGGTCCTGCTGGTTCTACTTCACTCATCGTGAAAGAGACTGCAGTGGATTATTGCACTCGAAAAGAAAACGAGAGAAAAGGAGCATTGTCAGAAATAATTAAAACTCTAATTGCAAAAAAAATAAATGGAAGAAAGGCATTCTCGTGATGTTTTATTCTGGCTTTTTTTTTTTAATTGGAATTGTTCTCATACGCTCTAATTGACAAAACGCAGCCAGTCGCAGAGGTTTGGGTGTGAACAAGGAGAGCTACCCTGGTCTTTTGATTGTCTTTGCGGACGAGCACTGGGGGAGGCCACGGGCTCACCAGAAGTGAATGAAAGGCAGAGGGGGATGCAACTTGAAAATCTGCCTTCGAAACAGGGAAAAAGCATCTCTGTTATTTACTTTAGCCTATAATCATACATGTCTTGTAAAATCTCAGCACCACCTATGAACACTCCTTCTTCTAATCATAGTTGCCTGACAACGGCTCTTGGCTCCATTTTCCAGATGGGGAAACTGAGGCAGAAAGCAACAGAGGAGCCTCCTCGAGTCCTGGTGTCCCTGTGGTAAGAGTCAAGGAGAAAGCCCAGCACGCTCCATTCCCCAACTGCTCCCTCCACCCACTGAATCACGCTGTCTTTGCCTAAAAAAAAAAACAAAAAAACCCCAACCCAGCACCAATATTTCTTAAATACAGATAAAACTATAAAGCCTTGAAATTTTGAGCAGCTGTTGTTTTATGTCTTTATAAACTCTACTGATGTCTGTTATAAAAGGCTGGTTTGCTGGCGGCGCAAGCAATACGAGCCCGTTTACTACCCATCCCCAGTTTAACACCACTTGAATATTCGCCACAGCGGCGGCGTTGCCTGCGGTTCGGTCGCTGCCTGCAGCCCCTCTGCACTCCTGCGATGGTCAAGACGCTTTCACCATGGGGATAAAACACAACCCAAGGTTTTTAGGTGGGGCCAAGCCCACTGGGATCACTAATAGTGCTAAGGATCTGCTATCAATGCCCCCTTAGCAACGTAGGAGATGGATGTTCACGCCCCGTAGGCTTGCAGGGCAGGCATCCAAGAAGCATCGCGTGGAGCCAGCTGAGACTCGGTGGCACTCTTCCCAAAAGCAGAGTCTTAATCCTTATTTCCACATCAAATCCCAGCTGGGAAATTAAAAAGTGACCTTCTTCAACCTCCCTGTCGGTTACCAGTGTGCTCCTTGGTCTGTTCCTTGTCCCAGACTGGGAAGTAACGCAGGTTCCCGCTGCCGTCCAAACACCTGCCCCGCTTCACAGCAGAATGTTCTGTTTTTCCGGGTAGGAGGCAGCTTGATTTTATTTTTAATAATGCACAGAGTATTCGCAAACTGCCTTGAGCTCCCTGGAGAGAAACGGTGTATGACTATTACAGGAATTGTTTGTTCTTACAATAAGAAGTAGTGAATTATCAACAACCTGCTTAAAACACGGGAATCAGTTGCTGCTGCTGATCTAAGATGACCTAAAAGTTGCCTGTAGATGGAGCCTCGGCTTCTGCAAGGAGCTCAGGCTCCCTCAGAAAAAAAGGGTGGAGAGATGGAAATGGAGCGCCCAAAATTCAATACAGGAAAACCACAACCAGCCTGAAAAGCCTCCAGGTTTCCTCCGCCGCTAGCGTGCGGTTCTGCTCCCTCATCTCCTCCTTTCTGCGATACGATGTGTGGTTAAACAGCTGATCTGGGAAAGCAAAAAGCATCCATCAGGTGCTGCTGAAGCCAAGGGAGACTTGCAGGCTCAACCCCACTCACAGTCAGAGAGAAGCACTGTATCAAGCAAGACGGGAGAGGATGTGACCCCTCCAGGTCTAGCAGGGTTGTAACAAATTCTTCAAGTGCAATGAGCTGGAATTACACATATCAGTTTCTTAAGGCTCAACTCTTCATCTATCTTTGTTCTGAGCTCACAAAAAGGGCTGTTTTGCAGGGAGGAGAGCGTGGGACACCACATCTTCTCGTACTCCAGGTGCACAGATTATTTGCTGGGAAAAAAACCCCTTGGGGGTCCCATGTTAGACATCTACCACAAGCATCACCCCCACAGAAAGGCTGCCCAGGGCAGCTTCCCCTTCCTGGCTCTCTGTAAGGTTTTGCAGTGTGNGGGGTAGAAGCCAAGGGGGTAAATAGGTAGAGAGCAAGAGCTTTGGGGTTGAGAGAGCTCTAAGTGTCAGCACTCCGAGTCTCACTGGGGAATGCGGAGTTTCTTAGAGTAAAGCTAGAAGAACCCACCGCTCCGGGGCTGGCTGCTTCCCAAACATCCCCTCTCACAAACAGAAGAGAAAAGAGGCCAAAAGCTTAAACACAAAAAAATAAAAAAATAAAAAACAAGGAGATTCAAGTCAGCCCTCTACTGGCAGCAGGTTTGGCCAGAGCCGGAGCCACCGGCCTCCCCATGGAAGGGGCTCAGCCCCCCATTCTACTCACCCACAGTGGCACCCACCCCACTGTGACCTCCATGGGTGCTGGAGGGCCACAATCCCCATGCTAACCCATGGAGGCAACTTCAAAAAGGGCCCCAAGGCCAAAGGCATCTCTCTGGGGGATCGTCTTCTGCTCTTAAAACTCCCTCACTCAGTCCAGCTTGAGTTAATCGTGGTTGCAGTTCAGTTCTGAAAAGCACAAGATGTCCCCTTTGCTCTTGTGCCGTGCCACAATCCCCATGTATAGGGGGTGGTGACGAGTGTTTCCCAGTGGGTCCCTGTCTGGGACTGAGGAACAGGGATGCACCCAGCACACACAACATCCTCAAGCCTGGCAGGCAGGCAAACAAGCAACCCACACTTCTCACAGCAGCAGCACAGACCTCAATCCGGAGCCTGTTTCCCACTACCATGTTATTCACCGACTATTTCCTCTCTACGGAGCCCGTGCCAGCCACGCAGAGCCTGCCTAACCCCCCCTAGTGCTTCTGCCGCCCAGACGAGCAGAGCACCCTCTGCTCAAACCAGCACAAGCTCCTGATCTACTGACAGAGAGCGTGACACACTCGCTTTGCTGATGCCAACTCTCCCACTTGGCTTTGGGAAGCGCAGCTGCGCTCTGCTGCAGCCCAGTTACTCCAGGTCTGAGCAAGGGAGCGAGCAGCCTCACGCAGGGGGGCACACGCTGCTCCCTAGTGCAGAGAAAGCAAGCAGGTTAACTCCTCCAGACTCACATCCCACCGTCCTCACACTTCTTTAAGTCCCAGGGTCGTGTGTCCAGCTGGATTAACTGGCTCAGGTCCTCCCTGAGCTGCCTGACGCACGCATAGCACGATCCAAAGCCCTGGATGCGAACCGGTTTCATAGAATCACAGAATCACCAGGTTGGAAAAGACCCACCGGATCATCGAGTCCAACCATTCCTATCAAATCCTAAACCTCAGCACGTCTGCTATCTGCTCATCTGGCCACGCTGCTGCGATGCCTATTGAGAGCTGCTATCCTAGCCGGGTAATGCATCATGTACACCTGTAACTCATTCAGGGAATGAAAAGAGATGCTCTGCTGTATCGCGCGGCACAGAAGCGGCCCATCTGCATATAAGCTGCCCACGTTTCTCCTCCAGCAACCCGTGTAAAGGTAAAGCATCCATCAGAATTCATAAGATGCACCCCTGGAGTAAAAGATTGATTTGATATTAACAGATTCGTGCGGAGACTATAAAGCGATCAAGGCGAAACGCTGACACCTCGGAGGCATCGCAGCCCTGGAAACCCGCTGGCGATGCAGGTTGGCATCGGCGCAAGGCAGTGCGGACACCCCCTTCCCCTCCCACCCAGGCACACGCACGGAGACAACTTCGGGAGCGTCAGGCAGCGCTAACTCACTGTCTGCCACCTAAGCCCCTTTGTCAGCTCCTTGTCTGACACCCGCAGCCCCTCGCCAGCACGGACGGGAGGTTCCCAGCCCTGCGCAGCTCAGCACCAGCACATCTGTCCCCACAAACTCCTCTGCTGCGATAGGGATGTACCCTTAGGGTGCATGCAAAGTCTCCAGTTGGTCTGAGCACCCTCCAGCAGACCTGCTCAGCGTGCAGCATCCCCCAAGAGCTGCAAGCAGGACTCCCACACCACCCAAACCCCTTCCCCAAGGTAGAAATGCAGCTGCTCCTACCTGAGCGTGGCACTCTCCCCTTGCCGCACAGTCACGTTGTCCATAGCTTTGGGGAAGGTGGCATCTCCGCTGCGCACGGGCACTCCTGCGGGCACAAGGAAGAGCAGCCTGAGACAGAGGACGACTAGGCACCTCCAGGGCAGGGCTAAGCACCCACCGACCCCCATCCTGGGCAGCAGGGACTTTTCCAACAGGCAAAAAACACACCCGACAAGGCCACCGGGAGCGAAAAGAAGTGGGTGGGGGGGAAAGAGGAGGGAGGGGGTGCGTGTGTGTGGGGATGGGGGGGAGCAAAACCACCGGGGCGAGCGCTGCGGAGCTCCACGGAGATCAGGAGAGCCCCCAGCAAGGCAGGCTGCGAGCGCTGAGCCTGCCGAGCGGCATCCGGAGAGAGTCCCGCTATCCTTGGGCGAGGGAGGACAAGAAGGGCTGGGGGAGGAGGAGGAAGAGGAGGAGAGAAGGTGCAGAGCAAGAGATGAAGGTCACAGCTGTGTGTCTGCTCGAGACGCTACTTTAAGATTCAGTTGGGCACGCGCTGCGGAGGTCTGGCATCAAAAGTTTATAACCCAAGGAGGAAGCGTGTCTCTGGCAAGAAAGGGAAGGCAGCCATAAAAACAGGCTGGAGGAGTAAAAACGGGCTGTTTGCCGGCTGTTGCTCTTTTGTTTAAATAATAGAAGGAGGAGGAAAGCGAAGAAGGAGGGAAAAAACCAAAACCCAAAAGCTCCCCCAAAATGCCGATTCTGTCGCAAGATCGGAACTTCCCCGCGGAGCTGCAGGCGATGCCCCCACCGCCCGGGTGCCAGCGAAGCGAAGCGAGTCTCCGGGCCCCCTCAGTCTCCTTTCCGAGGGTGGGAGGCTGGTGTCCGGGTTGGGGTTCAGGCGAGAAGGGTTGCGTGTGGCGTGCGTGGCAGCGGGCGAGGCGGCAGCATCCTCGCAGCGGCCGGCAGCATCCCTGGGCGGCGCAGGCTGCCTGCCCGGGGTTGTCATGGCAGCGGCTCCATCCCCTGCCCGGCTTTGGCTCCCGCACCCCCCCCCAACACCCCAGCACGATTCACACGCCAGCCTGGGCGAAGGACACCCCTTTAACCCCCACGGCACCGCGCTCCTGGCACACAGAGGGACCCCACACACACTCCCTTTAACCATTTCAGTCCTGGCTGCAAAGAGGATTTTTATCACACAAGGCATGCTGCCCATGGCAGGGGTTCGAGCTGGATCCTCTTGGAGGTCCCTTCCAACACAAACCGTTCTGTGATTCTACACCTCTACCCCTGTGCTCCCTCCAGCTGGTGCAGGACAGGAGCAGGGCTGAGGAACATTTAAATCAGAGCCAGCCTCACACTCACTGTGCAGCCCCCTCAGAGCAGCAGGATTGTAGAATCATGGAATGCTTTGGGTTTGGGAAAGACCCTTAAAACCCATCCAGTTCCAACCTCCTGCAGTGAGCAGGGACACCTCCCACGGGATCAGGTTGCTCCAAGCCCCATCCAACCTGGCCTTGAACACCCCCAGGGATGGGGCAGCCACCCCTGCTCTCGGCAACCTGGGCCAGGACCTCCCCACCCTCAGCACAAAAGCTTCTTCTACCTAGTCTAAATCTCCCCTCTTTGACTTTAAAACCATCACCCCTTGTCCTCTTGCAACAAGACCTGCTAAAAAGTTTGTCCCGATCATTCTTGTAGGTCCCCTAATGGCTGCAATATGGTCTCCCCAGAGGTTTCTCTTCTCCAGGCTGAACAACCTCAGCTCTTTCAGCCTCTTTCACAGAAGAACTTTGAGCAATTTTCTGTTCTTCCTCTGGGCCGGCTCCAACAGGTCAGGTTGAGGACCACTGAGGACCCTAGTGATGGATGCAGCACTGCAGGTGGGGTCTCAAGGCCAAGGATAATGGCTCCTTTGCCCACCTAAGCCCCTTGTTGCATCTTCCTCTGCATCCACCTGTTGATGCATCTCCCACCTCACTGCACAGAATCACAGAATCACCAGGTTGCAAAAGACCCACCGGATCATCGAGTCCAACCATTCCTACACATCTGTCTTGGTGTCTGTGAAAGAAAACCAACCTCACACTGTCACGTCCCCGCACAGCTCCTCACGACCAAGCCAAGACAGGCTGGACCTCAGCTGGGCGCCTTCCTCCAAAGGGCATCTGCCTCTTCTACTGAACATGCCACGGGGAACCTGCTCCCTTCCAGGCTAGAGGAGGAGCAGAGCAACCACTGGAAGTGTTTCAGCTATTCTGGAACCAAACAAGGCTGCTAAATCTAATAAAGAGGTTTTGCAAGGGTTTTTTCAGCCCAATTATCAGCACAGCAGGCCCGTTGTATTTGGCAGTGGGACACGGTGACCCTGAATACAGCGCTAGCCATGGGCTAGCACTGCAGAGACGTGTGCTGGCTCCCAGCACCAGCGATGGCTGCAGGCACCAGGGGGATGCTCGCTGCAGCTTGGATAAATAGGACAGCGAAAGGAGCCGAGAGAAGCACGGAGAAAAGCGGGAGCTGAGTTTTCCATCAGAAAGCTCTTCAGCTGCCAAAAAGTTGGCTTAACCCCGAACGTGCAGGCTGGCTGCTCCCCTTCCAGCACCCACCTAGGAGCCACTTCTGGGCATCCTTTTGGGGAGAAGGATGGGGAGGAAGGACACTCCATCTCTGCCTCAATGTGCTCCCGCTCTGGCACAGAAGAGATCGTGTCTGCTGGCAGGGAGGGAGCAGAAAAGAGTCAGCACAAACCCGCTGCAGCTCCCCACCAGCCAGACAGCTCGACCCTGGCTGCTGCTGAGCCTCATCCAGCAGCAGGACAAGCTCCAGGCTGGAGGATGCTGCAGGGACCACAAGCTCTGCCCGTAAAATGGTGTTTACCCCTTGGGATAGGAAGCTCCAGACATAGAATGTGCAGAGCAGAAAGGCTGCCAGAGCCAGTGCAATTCAGGGAAGGGGAGATATAAAGCAGAAAAAAAAGGAAAAAAAAGAAGCCTTGTCTGCCTCAGAAAGAGCCTCTGAGGAGGCTGGAGAGATGTGGCTACACGAAGAGCTGTAAAGACAGGGCATAAACGGGTAGACAGGTAGCTAAACCGGCTGCGACAGACAGCTGGGAACAGGTAAGCATATACGGGGCATCAAGGAGGGGAAAAGAGAGGGATGGAAAGGCAGCGTTATACATATTTACATAACAGAAACCTGCCTGACTGGGTAGGGACCCAAATTCACCTTCCCTGGAGGTGTTTAAGTCACGAGTAGATGAGGGTCCTGAGGGACATGGTTTAGTGTTTGGTGGGAATGGTTGGACTCGATGGATGGGTCTCTTCCAAGCTGGTGATTCTGTGATTCTGTGAAAAGCCTGGCACAGCTATGAAGGAGACTGCAGGAGGGACAGCCCAACCGCAACCAATCTGGAGGCAACCTTGGGCATCCAGCAGTAGGTGCAGGCAGTCAAAGCAGCCTCTCCTGCCCCGGTCCTCTGGATCACTCCATCAGAGATACCTCCCAGTCCCATTGCTGTGGTTAACGCTACGCCTTGAGTGAGTGAACGAAGGGAGCAAGCTGGGACATGAAGAAAAAAGAAGGCAAGGAAAAAAAGAACTGGAAATCCAGGTGGCTACGAAATCTGGATGCAAGCACAAAGCCAGCAGATGCAAAAGCAGGAGCCACTTTTGTATCTGGCCAGTTTGCAGACCTGAGGCTGTATGGGGTGTTCATGCAGGTGGCTTCAGTTCAGGTCCACGTCTAAAAATATCACCTAGCTGAGAGGGACTGGGAGGCTGGCACATGCCCTGGGGGCACCAGGCATATGGCAGTGGCAGATCCTGCTCCTCGCAGTGACATTAACAAGCCCTGACCTTCTCTCATCATCCCAGAGGCTCAAAAAGAAACTGAGACTGCAAGGACGAGTCCCTCCACCTCCCCGTCTCTCGCCTCCCAGCTGATTGTCAATCTCAGCTTTTATTAGTGGTGCAGTTTGGCCTCCATCTCCCTCCGAGATTTCTCCCTCTTTGCTCTAATCAGGAGCTTGCAAATGTCAGGAGTACAGGCCTGGAAGTAATTAGTGAGGGACCAGAGCCCAGGGGTTGCAAAGCAGCTCAGCGGCAGCGCTGCTCCGGCACCACACTGAGGAGCAGCCTGCAGCCACTGAGACCTGCTGAAAACCACCCTGGATCTTATTCTTTGCCCTCTCTGCTGCTCCTGGATTAGTTTCCCATTCTCCACAAAGCTCAGGACACGCTGAGATGCTCTCTGAGCAGCAAGGAGCAAGTCCAGCTAGCCTGAGATCACAGAATTGCTCTGGGATGGAAGGGTCCTTAAAGGGCATCCAATTCCACCCCTTCCACCCCTCCAAGCCCCATCCAACCTGGCCTTGAACCCCTCCAGGGATGGGGCAGCCAGATGAGTTTCAGCCAGGAATGGGAAGACTCCAATACTGGGACCAGTAAGTTTCACCTCCCTATTCACAAGCACCCTTTGAGACACTGCCTCTTCAAAAGAGCTCCAAAGAGCATTTCTAACTCCCTTTAAACAAGATAAAGACATTCTCGGCCTATGATCTTCCCACAAAGCTGCCTGGGCAGGGGAATGCTATGAAACAGACCCAGCAAGGTGCACTTCACCCCAAGGCAGCAGCTTCTTTTGTGGTGAACAAACCACCGTGTCTTTGTTGAAGGGGAGCCACAGTCCTCAGCAGGCAAAGAAAACAAAATCTTAAGGGTAAGATAACGGGAAATGAGATGAACTTTGGTGTCTCTGAGCCACTCAGCTTTGTTCACAGCTGGAGGGGTTAATGCTGCACCCAGGAAAGCAAAAAACCCAGCAGAGCCTTGGGGGTGAGCAGTCCTTGGAGGACATGGGCTTGTTTAATCAAAGAGCTAATTCTTGCTCGCAGAGATCTGCCCCCCAGCACTGACAGAAGTGGAAGTTCTCCAGATCTCCCCCTGGAAAGCCCAGACAAACTTTTTTTCGAGGCCGCCAGCTCCTCTTGGGTGCCCGCCTTGCAGACAGCTGCTCGTGGCTTCCGAAAACGGGGCTCTTTTAAGGCACGTCTCTCCTGGGGCAAGTGAAATCTTTAATCCTGAACGTCTTGGCCACGCTATCTGGCCACGATGCCTGTAACACCTCCACGGTGAATCCGGAGAGCTGTGTCTTGCTGGTATCCTGCTACGTACAGATGGCGTCTGGGCTCGGGGCTGTAAGATTTTTAACTAATATCTTTCCGCACTATTATCCCCTCCTCCCTTTTATTTTTTCTCCCCACCTCCTCTTTCTCTCCCTCCTTCTCTCCATCTGTCCCTATCCCCTCTCTTCTCCACCTTTTCTCTTGCACACTTGCAGCTGCTAATTTTTCCCCAGCGTATCTGGCACTCCATCCCGACACCTCGTCCCCCACGCGCCGACACCCTCCTTCTCGCTTTTCCCCGTTGGCTGTCGAATATTCTCATCCCGAAAGCAAAAAAGCCTTCACCGACAGCACCGCGCATGGGCAGGAGGAGGACGTGCACCCCCATCCAAAGCAACACAACAAGGAGAATCATATCTCACGGTCCTGGGCTAAAGCATCACCCCCTTTCCAATATCAAAGCCATTCCCAACTGAATCATAGAACCACAGAATCATAGAATAACCAGGTTGGAAGACACCCACCGGATCATCGAGTCCAACTGGATGGACCAGACGATGGTACATGCACAGCTCTCCCCTCTCCGTCGCCCCAGCGTCTCTCCGGTACATTTTATTTATCCCACTTAATTTTTCCAGTTGTTTTATCTTGCTTTATCTTCACACTGAATCAAGCTCTCTCCGCAAAACTGAACTTTTATTTTCCGTGCTGTTACATTTAATGCATTTTATCGCATGGATTTAGCAACAACAACAAGAAAAC
Organism: Piaya cayana; assembly: GCA_013389865.1. NCBI lineage: Eukaryota > Metazoa > Chordata > Aves > Cuculiformes > Coccyzidae > Piaya > Piaya cayana. The sequence continues at coordinate 63,294 of WAAB01009621.1, read as the reverse complement.
CCAGAACATACAAAAAAAATCCAAAAAAAAACCTGCTGAGGTAATTGTGAAAAATGCACAGCCTATTCTTCAAATTGATCGCTTGAGCTCGCCTGGGCAGAAAATACAAACTCAGGACTCATGCTTCTTGCTAACACCCAACTGCTGGCCCCTCTTTCATCTTAAAACCATTCCCCTCATCCTATCCCTGCCCTCCCTGATCAAGAGCCTCTCCCCAGCTTTCCTGAAGCCCCTTTCAGCGCTGGAAGCTGCTCTGAGGTCTCCCTGGAGCTTTTTCTTCTCCAGGCTGAACAACCCCGACTCTCTCAGCCTGGTCCCATATGGGAGGTTCTCCAGCCCTCGGATCATCTCCGTGGCCTCCTCAGGACTCACTCCAACATATCCAAGTCCTTCTTGTGCTGAGGACTCCAGAACTCAACGGAAGGTTCCACTCAAGGTCTCACAAGAACAGAGCAGAGGAACAAAATCTCCTCTATCTCTCTCTCTACTGGTCCCAGTGCTTTTGATGCAGCCCAGGACACGGTTGGTTGGCTGCAGGTGCATATTGACAGCTCATGTTGAGAGTCTCATCCTCCAGCACCCCGAGCCCTTCTTTTCAGAGCTCCTCTCAATCCATTCTTCGCCACTCCCACTTCCATAAAACCCTACCAGGAACGCAAAACCCAGCCTGGGGTCATGTCATCAGTGCGGCGAGGCAGGTCATGGTTCAGGAGGACCTACGCAGCGATGGATGAAGATTTCAATGGGATTACTTGCCACTTAATGCTCGGCATGCTGCTAAAATCCTCGGCTGAACCGGAGACATATGGCACGCTTAAACTGTGTGTAAACCTGACAGCTGAAATCCAAAAAGGAGGCAGCTCTGAAGACACCCACCTCACGGAGTTAAAAGCAGCCTCCCCTGTGACACCAAATATTAAAGAAAGAATAAGAACCCTCCGAAAACATCCCCGCCCGAGGAAACCTCGAAGGGGCTGCGACGCCCAGGTACAGCAGAACCACGCAGAGCCGTCACGACAGCCCCCAAAACAGCTTGAAAAGCGAGGATTTCATTTTCCAGCAGTATTTCTGACAATGATCCAGGAAATTTTTTATTCCATCCTTGCTTTTCCTAAGGCAAGTAAAACATTAAGATTTTCTTTGCAATGCCAAGGAGGGGGCTGTTTTTGTGCCACTCCTGTTGATATTCAGTGCGTTTGGGCAAGTTTTCAGCTCCCATGTGGTCTTTCCCTTAAAAACTGAGCTCTCGAGGGAAGGGGCCGGGAGGGGTGAATACAGACATGCAACGCTTTGCTTCGTTGCCAAACCATTTCCATATCAAAACGCGCCAAAGTTCAGCCTGCTGCACGGAGGACATTGTCTTGCAAAAGAAATTGCCGGTCGATTGCCAACCAGCGCGATGAAAAACCCACCGCGCGCTCCGCGGTCCCTGCCAGCATCCGTCAAAGAGATGCTTCCAGGAACCCCTTCTCAAATTTCCCACGTGGAATCACAGAATCAATCAAGGCACTCGAAGCCCAAGGTAAGGGAGGTGCCCAAGGGCACAGCGAGAGGCAGTGGCAGAGCCCAAGGTGCTCCTCGACTTTCCCAAATTACATTCTGCATCTCAGCTTCTCTCTCACTCCACACAAAACCCCAAGAAATGGAGACAAACTGTCACACCCCTGCCAGAAAAAAAAAGCTTTCAAACCCAAGCCTGGCACCTGCCAGCATGCCACCAGAAAATAAAAGCTTTCAAACCCATGCCCGGCACCTGTCAGCATCCCACAGGGCAGCCTCATCCAAAAACCTGATCAGGAGAGACATCCACGAGAAGCTGAAGGCTGGAGCGATCTCCCTTGAAATAACAACCAGAAAGGAATCGATAGGTGTCAAGCAGTATTCATAGAATCATAAAATTGTCATGGTTGGAAAAGACCTCTGAGATCATCCAGCCCAACTCTGAGCCCAACCCCACTGTGACTACTAAGCCATGTCTTGAAGTCCCACGTCTACGTGGGTTTTGAACCCCTCCAGGGATGGTGACCCCCACCGCTGCCCTGGGCAGCCACTCGCAATGCTTCACCGCTCTTTCAGTAAGGGTATTGTTCCCAATATCCAATTTAAACCTCCCCTGACACAACTTGAAGCCATATATCCCATACCCCTGGGAAGCAGAAGGAAAAAACAGACCAGTACATAAAGGAGGGAACAGGAGCAATTAAGAAAAGTATTAAAGAGAACGAAAGGGCAGGTGGGAGATTATCTTCAGCTGGGCTTCTTCAAGGTGGATGGAGCCCTGGTCCAAGAAGAGTATCTGCAGGCTCCTCCATCCACCTGTGGCCAAAAGTCCTGTTTCAAGGGAGGGCAGGGAAAGTAGAAGTATATGAGCTGATGTAGAGAGCAGCAGCGCTACACGCTCCCGCAGCCTCTGCTCTGCTCAGAGCACGGCCAGGAGAGTGAGACAACCCCGTTCTCCCCTGTTGCCACCTCAAATGGCCCCCCAATAGTCCCAAAGTGAGTGCAGGGGATGGAAGCCGATACCAGGGTGCTGCTTTTGAACAGCAGGTACTGATGGAGCCACAGCACAGCACGCTGCGTGCACCCCATCTTCCCAGCCCCAGGGAGTGCAGGTGCCCCTAAAAAACTAGATAGCTTTTCTGCAAACAGGAGGACAGAGTCATTCCACCCAGCTGCAGGCATGCACCACATCCAAGGGAGCAGAAGCACAGGTCCATCACGTACATTCACCTTTGCAAAACCATCTGCCAGCCTAGAGAAAGCCCAGGGCCATACATGCACCTGGGGGCCCACCATGCATGAGCATCTCGGGTTCACCCCAAACACTATGAAAGAGCCTGATTCAGTGCCAGGGAGCGGAGGTTTGAGTTTGGGAAAGCCACAGCACGCGCTCAGGTGCCACAAGCTGAACCTGAACTACAAAGGCGAAGAGAAGGGAGAGGGGGAGCAACGAGAAGAAGTCATGGTGGTCTCCAACTCAAGGCAATGGACACCCCAAGATCTGAGAGACCAGGAGCATGGACAGGCCTGAAGGTGTCCCTGAGACAGAGGAGTTAAAGAAAGATGTGCAGATGGGAATGAGCTCTGGCAGCGAAGGAGCCAGGCTGGCTTTGACGTGGTTTGTCCATCATAAGAATCACACTCATGTACCACCTAGCGACTTCTCACTGGGACAAGGTGCGGAGGCACAATCGTGTTCCCAAATTAGTCCAGAAGCAGAAGGAACACCAGGAAAAAAAAGGAGCTTGACCACAGATGGCTCGGCACCGCTAAGCCTGGGCACGCAATGTGCTTTTGAGTCTTAGCAGCCGTTACAGACTAGAAAGGGAAAACAGGACCTGGAATTTACTCCTGCGCCTGCCACGGTCTCACCCTGACCGCGGGCGAGGCAGCAAACCAGTCGATGCCCCTCAGCATCCCCTGCCTGCCAAGTGGAGCAGGAACATTTCTTCGCTCTCCTGGGAGCGTTACAAGGCTCGTTTCATAGATCTTGCAAAGTGTTTTGTGAGCTCCTAAGTGAATGAATAAAAGAACAAATAAATAGGTAGCACGCAGACCTGCTTATCCTGTTCCTAAATATGAAGGCATCGCATAGCCTCTGGGCTTATTTACAAAATACACAGAGATGCAGAAATGATCAGAGTGCAGTTGTGCCACCCACGCTTGATGCTGGAAGAGGGAAACACTGTGCTTTTGGCCGCCCTGGGAGGCTCAGGAACATTGCCCCCCAGCACAAATTTAGAAGGTAAAAGAAAGGAAAATCCTATCTAGCCATTCTCCTGAGCGTGCACTGGTATTTTGCACACCTGGATGACACAAAAGCCACAGTCACAGAGCTGGCTGGCTTCTCCTAAGCGACAGGGGACAGGATGAGAGGGAATAGACTCAAGCTCCACCAGGAGAGGTTCAGGTTCAACATTAGGAAAAAAAATTTCACAGAAAGGGTCATTGGGCAGTGTCAGAGGCTGCCCAGGGAGGGGGTTGAGTCACCTTCCCTGGAGGGCTTTAAGGGACAAGTGGACGAGGTGCTGAGGGACATGGTTTAGTGTTTGATAGGAATGGTTGGACTCGATGATCCAGTGGGTCTCTTCCAACCTGGTGATTCTACAATTCTATGATTCTATGACACAACCAACCGCCATGCTTGGAAGGCAGAAGGACCAGGCATCCCCCATGGGCAGCAAATCCATGAACCTGACTGGGTTGAGACAGTCCCAAGCACAAAAACAGCCTGGGAAGAGAGTGGATTGAGAGCAGCTCTGAGGAGAAGGACTTGAGGTGCTGGGGGATGAGAAGCTCCACATCAACCAGCAAGGTGAGCTCACACACTGACGATCTCAGAGGTCTTTTCCAACCTTAATGATTGTACGACCGCTCTCAGCTGCTGCAGAGGCAGAGACAAGAGAGCTGGGAAGAGGGGAGCTGAGCGAGGTCTCTGCAGAACTGGGGAGGAAAACATCCTTCTCTCCCTCCCTGCCCCTGCGTGCTCACCACCACGGTGCTGCTGGGCAGGTCTGGCAGGCATGTTAAGCAGGTAAAGGTCTAAACACTTATTCTCAGCCTGTCTGAACTACCCAGGCTTCACGGGCTGCAAGTCTCAGGAGAAATAAAAATTCTCCGTATTTGCAGGCTTCCCCCTCTGTGGCCAGTGCAGATGACGATTTTCCACCTTTGAAATTCTTGCTTCTAAGGGCTGAAGCAAGGGAAAAAAACATTAGGTGAGGGAAGGATCTCGGTTCCTGTAAGCTCTGGAAAACTTCCCTGGGAGTTTGATTTGAGCTGTGGGTAGATGCCAGTGCAAGTCCCACACTCCCTGTACCAGTGGAACGGCTCCATGCATGTCTCGCTGCTGATTTATTCCCAGTGGTACCAGCACAAGATAAATATGCAAGGAGCAAAGGCAGAGGTGTGGATGTGAACATCTCCATCTTCCTCGGTCAGTCTGAATTCGCCTTTTAGAGCCAGCCTGGTCCGAGCCATTTCACTTCTGACTCCAACTCGAATCTCTTCAAAGCCTGGGTCCGCCTGGATTCTGGGATTAAAATCTAGGTTTGCAGCAAACAGAACTCAGCATGCTTTTATGAGCGAGAGTAACCTTGGGGGAGGGTTTGACTGCAGTTTCAAAGGCTGAGCAAGGTTTCTGTACACAGCTCTGACTCAGTTCTGCTCGCTGTCAGCAATCCCCGCTATCTCCAGGTTGCTGACAACCCGACAATCTCCAATACTGCAGTAAGGAAACAACCTGCAAGCCACAAAGCCTGTTATCCCATTTTTGCAGGGAGAATAACAAGGCAGGAAAAGACAAAGGAATCCAAACACGTTCGGAGAAATGAGAGACCTGCCCAAAGCCACCCTGGAACCATTCCCCACGGACACATGGAGCTCCTGGGTTGCCACCAGGAGCTGGTTTCTCCACCTACAAATAGCCCTAAGGTTCCTTTTGCTATACGGAAGGCAAAGCCAGTTTATCCCACAAGAGGATATCGCTGCAAAGCCACAACCCTTCCCAAAGCTGTGGGCATCCCTTCCAAAATCATAGAATCACCAGGTTGGAAGAGACCCACCAGATCATCATTCTATCAAACACTAACCCATATCCCTCAGTGCCTCGTCCACCCGTCCCTTAAATCCCTCCAGGGAAGGTGACTCAACCCCCTCCCTGGGCAGCCTCTGCCACTGCCCAGTGACCCTTTCTGTGATTTTTTTTTTCCTAATGTCCATCCTGAACCTCCCCTGGTGGAGCTTGAGGCCATCTCCCTGGGGTAGATGTGGTCAGGGAGAGGCAGCGTGGTCACCCTGCCCAGGACTAAGAGCATCACGATAAGCCCTAGAGCCCAGCCGGCACCTCCTCGCGTAGGTTGTTCTTAAAGCCGGCGTTTGTCACGTTAAGCAGCTGTTGCAACATAAAGCAAAACTGTCAAAGATACGAGCGTTGCAGTTGGGCGACATTTTCCTCCTAACGGCTTGGGGTTTTTTTACTTATTTGTGTGGGTTTTGTTTCCCCTCCCATCTCCTTCACCCTTTAAAACCACCCCTGCTATTGCGGCTGGCTCTGCAAGCCACCAGCCTGATAAGCAGCCGCTTGCTCACTTCTCCCAGACCTCGCAGGCTCTCCTATTCATTGTTGTTTCTCTGTCGCTACAAATTGGCACTTCTAAAGAGATTTCCAGGCCAAGTATTAACCCCCTCCGGAGCTCAGCCACGTAAACACACACGTTATTTGTCAAACGAGAGGGAGGCAGTCAAGCTGCAGGGAAATTTAAGTGACTTGTCGGAAACGGCACCGAGAAGCGAAGGCAGAGGAGCCGAGACAGACGTCCCTAACTGCCACCAGACCTTCTCTCTCCTCTTTCCAGCCCCCAAAATCCTGAAATCCTCCGTCTGCCCTATAAATCGGCAAACACGAGCTTCCTTTCTAAAGCTGGAAATAGGGCCCAGGAGGCCTGACACCACACAGCCATATTTAAGCACAAAAGGTTCCCTCTCGTTGCAAATTCCAGTCCAAACCCCTTTTAGAAAAAGGTTTATAGAGGTTTTATTTATTGTCAACTCCTGGATGATAAAATGAGGCCGCTACGAGTCCTATTTATTTCCCACCCTCGCAGGAATCGGAGGGGCTGAGATGTGAAACAAATGAAAGGCTCCAGCACTGACCCTGGGCTCGTGCTGGTTTGCAGACCGCCGGGTGATTATTTTATAATAGCTGATAGCATCTGTGATTTAATGCAGCTGTTAGAAATTAGCAAGGACTCCATCGAAAGCGTCCCAGTCACTCACGGTAACAGGCTAATAAATCATTCCCCCAGTGCTCCGTGGCATTTATGGTTCTATTTTAGAGATGCAAAGCATAGATCCGGCTGCTCTCTGGGATTTATTTTTATTTATACTTATAATAATGCAATTAAATAAATAAATTTAGGATGTTGTGACTCTGTTGCCAAAAACAGCATCGATGAAAACTTCCCCTGCATGACTTCTCTTCGTTATTTTCTCCCCGCTAGCCAATTAAACAGGAAACAAATGGCTCAGAGGCTCCTCCAAGGTATCGTTTCCTACGCATGGGGTGAGGATCTCACACCACTGAAATCCAGGGGAGGCAGCTGGGGAGAGAGAGGGGAAAGATGGGGTGGTTTTCAGTCTCCTTTCCATCAAAATTTTATAGAATCATAGAATGGTTTGGGTTGGAAGAGACCTTAAAGCCCATCCAGTTCCACCTCCCACTGGATCAGGGGCTCCAAGCCCCATCCAACCTGGCCTTGAACCCCTCCAGGGATGGGGCAGCCAGCTGAAACAACCCCAACTCTCTCAGCCTGTCCTCATACAGGAGGTGCTCCAGCTCTTGGATCATCTCCGTGGCCTCCTCTGGACTCGCTCCAACAGATCCACGTCCTTCCATTTCCTCGCATCTCAACACAACCCTGAATATCTCAGTGCTACATCTCATGCAGATCGATGTGATTGCACTCTCAGTTGCCCAGACTTCAATCAGCCACCAAACCCACCTTCATCATTTTCTTGTGGGGTGTTCCCTAAACTCTTACAAAGAACAGAAAAGCAGCAACCACCCCTGTATCCATCTACCGTGGATGCATCCTGGGAGCTTAAAAATAAGATGCAAGATACCAGAGCAGAGGGAGAGTCTCAGGAGACAGGCTGGCCAGCCTGGCACGTCTTTCTCCACTGAACCACATCGCGATGGAGCAGACTCTGCCCTGTCTGTGTCCCTCCAAATGAAACCAAGAGAATTACATTTGCTGCCTGGGATGATATCCCTGGTCCAGACATCCCGCTTCAGAGAGAGAGGTCAAGGGAAATGGAAGCTAACCATGCAGAGATGGACGTGAGCTCCAAACCCTTCCTTCTCCACTGCATTTTGTGGCGTCTCAAATGTCTCCCCAGACTTCACAAGAGAAGCATCCTTGCATGCCAGGGTGAGGTCATGATTCCTCTCTCCTGCTTTTTCCCCCTGAATGAACTCCCTGCACCCAGCATCTCCTGGAATAGAAGGTACCACAGACCGACAGCTTTGGGGTCACAGCTGATTTCAAAGGGCTTTTCTGCAAGGTTTCACTGGGCTCGCTTTGCACTGTGCCGGGGAGAAGCCAGGAACATCCAGCTCAGCCGCTTCAAAGAAAAGAAGCAAAGACTGGGCAGCAGAATTGGGGCTGGAGTTGTCTTGATTTCCTCCCATGGGAGGTTCACGTTGGGTTACAGTCTGAGCTGTTATGAAGTTCCTGTTCTCTTTTTTGGGTTAAATCTCCTTAAGATGAGCCTTATCCTGTAATCTCTCACACAGCCAGTTTGTGGAGCCTGACACACAAATATCCTCACACCTTTCAAGGTCAACTTCACCTTGGGGGGGTTTCCATCAATTGAAAACTTGAGCTGGTGTGGGTCAAAGTGGGGTGCAAGTACCTTGGAGTGTCACCTCATCGTGACCAACCTCCTTGCTCTTCTGCATTGCAACCCACCAAAATAAAGAGGCGACTGCATTTCCTTCATCTGGTTTTGGTTAACAAGGAGTAGGAACCAATTTATTTCTCACGCACGCATGAAACTGGTGTTAACGAATTCAGAGTGAGCCAACACCCAATAAAGTCTGTACAGACTTCACTGGAGCCGAATCAGATCTCTGCTAGGTCCATTTAAAATGCTCTAAGCATTTTCATCATATCCTTACTTTTAAGTAGAGTTACAGTCAGAAAAATTACTCGGCATACGCGACCCCAGAGGTTTCATATTTCTTCTCCTGCGGTGACAGTTCCCAACCAGATCTGCTTAATTTACAAGTTGGGAGATAGGGTTGCTTCCCCCTCCCAACCTCAAAACTGCCAGCCCTGCAAATTCCTCTGGAATGGAAATATTCGCCTGTCCTCGCCGCCTCTGCCACCTCGCCGCAGGATATACAGCCCTGGGCACGGCTCCCGAGACACGAGCGGATGGGAGAGGGAAACCCATCCGGCTCCTGATCCCAGAGATGAAGCGCTGGGAGCTCTCGCCACCCACATGCAACACAGAAGCAGGTAGGACGTGAGGATCCCCAGCGATGGAGATCATACATAAAGCACCACCAGAAAAGCCATCGTGTCTACCTGGGAGGTTTTCTTTCAATTATAGAAACCAATTTTTTTTTTCAATTACTGTTTAATATAATGGAATCTATCATTAAAGCAACGGGTTCAACTGCTCTGATCTTTCCCCATCTAAAGAAAGAGGGAAGGAGGACGCTCTGGGAATCGGCACCACCCACCAGACTGGCATCTTTACCTCAGTAGCGCAGCGCAATCAGGTCAGCGAGGAGAGAGCTGTTACCAGCACATTCACAGCTCCCCACAGAGGGAAAACAAACAAGAGCTTCTCCTTGGTGCCCCTAGCATGGGATGCCAGGTGTGCTGAGGAGGGCAGGGCACACAGCTTGTTGCTTGGGGTCCCTGGAGCACCTTCTCTCTGCCCCTCCAGTAAGTGTTTTAGATGCACACATCTCCCATGGATGAAGGAAGAGAAGTGAGTCCAACAGCCCATCTGGGGTCTTTCCTGCTCTTCCTGGCACTGCTGGCAGCCTCTTGCTATCCTCCACCAATCCTTAAAGCACAATCCCCATCTGGACAGTGAGTGTCTCCCAACGTTCCTTCTAGCCAGCAAAGAATTGCTTTGATGACCGCAAAACCTCATGCATAGAATCACAGAATCGCCAGGTTGGAAGAGACCCACTGGATCACTGAGTCCAAACATTCCCATCAAACACTAAACCATGTCCCTCAGCACCTCATCCACCCGTGCCTTAAACACCTCCATGGGAGGTGACTCAACCACCTCCCTGGGCAGCCTATTCGTGCCTTCCTAAAAGAATCAAGTCTAGCCAGGTATTACCATGGGTACAGCCAGGGCTAATCCTGCATCCAAGATGCAAGGAAAGAGTCTCACTGCCCTCCTCAGAAGCCACTTGGTACCAATTATTCCTTTTCT
>WAAB01009621.1:20433-53010 GCA_013389865.1 Piaya cayana | reverse complement strand
ATCAGGGGCTCCAAGCCCCATCCAACCTGGCCTTGAACCCCTCCAGGGATGGGGCAGCCACCACGGCTCTGGGCAACCTGTTCCAGGGCCTCCCCACCCTCACAGCAAAACATTTCTCCCTAAGATTTCATCTCAATCTCTCCTCTTTCATCTTAAAGTCATTCCCCCTCATCCTCTCCCTGCCCTCCCTGATCCAGAGCCCCTCCCCAGCTCCCCTGGAGCCCCTTTCAGCAGTGGAAGTTCTCAGAAAACATCCTATTTTCAAAACCCGTTGGCACGCTGAAGACAAGCCACTCAATTTTCCAATGTCTTAAGCATCTGCTGAGCTTCAGCTCTTCTTGCTAATAGGGAAGACAGAAGTGGGAAACAAGAAAAGAGCCCAGATACGCCTCAATCTGTTCCGACTTCTGTGATAACATCTTGAGAGAGGGCAAAAACCCTGTCTCTGAAGACTAATTCAAGCTACCGGTTGATGCCTGCCTGCAGCAGGCTGGTGTTTTGGAGCTGGGCAGAGCGCTTCTGCGGTTTTGTATTTATTGTATTAATATTATTATTATTATTTTTAACCGTGGAATCATTTTATTAATATTAATAAACCTGCAGAAAGTGCTAATTTCCTCCATCATTCTCCTAATTACCTCTATTGAATTGTGAGGATCATCTGCATGAATAATGACTCCCCGTGCATTTGCTTTGCTCTTCTGCCTCTGTTCAGCAAAGAAATCGGCAAGAGCCGGATTCTGCATCCACAGATGGGAGGGAATGGTCCTTCAAACCACCACCAGATGCCTCCTACACTGGAGGAGATAACTGATGGGCTCTCCTCCAGCCTCAAAAACCTGGCAGGGTTCGCTGGATTTATTCTACACAAATTCAAGGGATGAGACAGGTCTGCTAAGGGGAAGGTGACTGCTCTTTGCTACTTCTCAGTGCACAAAACCTCTCTCTGCGCCCCAGGAGCTCCAATGCCCTCGTAAGCACTTTCCAACCGAAGACTGTTTCATAGAGTCCAGATCACCCAGTCACCACAGAGTCAAAAGCAACTCGTCTAGGGGGTTTGGCTGAGGCAGAATCTCATCCTGGATTTGGTCCCGAGAGCAGGGAGTTGGCAGCACCACTAAGGGAGATGTCCCAGAGGCACACACTGACTGGGACCTGAAGGGCCTAGATCAGTTCAGCCTTCCCAAGAAAGAAAAAGAACAAAGCTGGCTTTTCCTTAGGAATATGTTTTCCCTCCCTAAGTCATCTGTAAAGTCCTGAAACCATATGCAGCCCAGGAGAATGTTCTCCAGCTCCAGAAACACACCAAGTGCTGGGGTTTAGCACAAAACCTAGCAAGCCCCATCAGTGTCACCTCCGCAGCGCCTACACATGGGACTCCTTGCTTCGCCAGCTCTGACAGGTGAGCCAGGAGGAAAAGGGACACCAGCACATCACTAGAGCGTGTGACTCCAGCACGGCCTGGCAGGAACAGCTGCACAACACCCTCTGGCTTGCTAGGGGACCATAAGTCTCTTAAAAGATGTATGATGTTCTTGGATGGGATCCATTCCCCTGCAGCTACCGCGCGCCATCAGGCTTGCAGGAACACAGAGGTCTGCCAGCACATGGCAGCCTGATGCTGAATCTCTGTGATGGAACCTTGGCAGGACCTGGCATCCGCTGCTGCCAGTGCTGACCACTGCAGGACATCTGGCTAGGCAGGAAATTCAAAGCCCCAAGGAGATCATAGAGCTGTGGAATGAGTTGAGTTGGAAAAGGCCCTGAAGAACACCAATGAGTTCCACACCCCCTGCCATGAGCAGGGACACCTCCCACTGCATCAGGGGCTCCAAGCCCCATCCAACCTGGCCTTGAACCCCTCCAGGGATGCGGCAGCCACCACTGCTCTGGGCAACCTAGGCCAGGGCCTCCCCACTCTCATAGCAAAACATTTCTTCCTAAAATCTCATCTTAATCCCCCCTCTTTCATCTGAAAACCATCCCTCCCTGTCCTATCCCTGCAAACCCTGATCAAGAGCCCCTCCCCAGCTTTCCAGGAGCCCCTTTCAGCACTGGAAGCTGCTCTGAGATCTCCCTGGAGCCTTCTCTTCTCCAGGCTGAACAACCCCAACTCTCTCAGCCTGATCACCAGACTTATTTCTGCTTTTATCATGGAAAAGCAGTTTTGCCCAGCCACTTGCTAGGGCAGAGTGAAAACTCAGGACTTTTCTGACTCTCCCACCCTATTTCACTCGCACACCCAGCTTACGTGACACCCTGCCCTTCACTCCCAACCCGAAGCTGCAAGGTGGCCACGGGTTCTTCCTCCAGAAAGCCCTCTTCTGGCAAGAGGACAGGACACAGAGCAACGCTCTCTTTTGTCGGCAGCTGCGTGGCGAGGAGAGGGTGGGTAGGTTAGCAAGGCTCTCACTTCAGAGAAGAGGCTGCCTGGATCATATTTGTATTCATTTTCATGAAGTCCCCATAAAAGTCACTAATAGAACACAATCTGCTAATTAAATTTCACTCAGGAAGGCATTTTCACCTTAGATTAGCAGTGTCCTTGCATATTTTTTGCTACTAATGTACTAATAACATCTTATTTATCTTATAAATGAATTCCATTAGACTTATCGTTAAATTTGAGATATTAACATGCCCAAATGAACCCAGCGTGAAAGGGGGGGGGGTGAATTATTCCAATGGGATGGAAACCACAAGTCCCTTTTCCTGCTAGGAAAGAAAGGAAGGAGGCGGAGAGCTGAGGGGAGCATTTTCCTGACTTTAACTGCTGCAGAGGTGCACGTGAGGGCAAGAAGCCCTCACTAAACCCCAGGATTTGCTGCTGGGGACCTGCTACCCAAGCAAGGGGCACGCACAGCTTCTGCAACCCTAGGTCTTCATTGAGGGGAGGTCTATATTAAACTGTTTCAATGCCACAGGGCACACAGAAGACTAAGATGCATCTTGCTCATCATAGACCTGCACCAAAAGTCACCATTCCCAGTTTCCCAAGGACTTGCGCTCCTCCCAAGAGATGCTCCATCTGGCCACGCAGATAGGCTGGAGCGGGCAGCTGCCGCACCTGCTTCCCAAACCCAGCAACTGGATTTAAAATATTTGTCAAAGGGAGAGAGGAGGTGGGGGGGAGGCGTTCTCGATCATGAATCTTGGCAGGATGCAGCTGCTCTCTATGCTTTCCTCGCGACCGGCTAGAAGATGGATAATGGAGAGGAGAGCAAGCTGCAGTGTGTAAATCCAGCTCTGCTTTTGCACGCTGCTCGGAACCCTCCCCTACTAGAGCTGCATTTTCTGACTACATCCTCAAACCTTCCTTCCACCCAGCTCCGTGGGAGCTCCATCACCGTCCTCCTGAACATCACAGAAGGGCCTGATGCCAACCAACAACATCTCGGCGTGCACTGAACGGTGCCTCGACAAAGGAGACGCGTTTTTGTATCCAGCGTTTCATTCTGCCTGGGCTTTTTGTCCCAAATTATGGTTTGGTCTTCACACAGACTGGATCAAATCCCTCTCTCTGGCTGAGCAAAACAAGAGCAATGACTGTTCCCTCCTCGGTACCTTCGTACATGGCCCTACGCTGCTTAATAGCCAACTTTGCAGGAGAAAACAACGTCCAACCTCTTCTATTCTGACAGCGGCATTTTTTCCTCCTTTCTGACGACCCAGTACTTTCCCACTTGTAATTGGATGAGGCAACATTGACATCCAGTGGCCGATTAGATTAATCGCAGCGGAGCCGGAGCATATTCTCTGGGGATGGAGCAAAGGGCTGGCAGTGCCGTCTGAGCTGCAGCAGGTAGAAAAGACACGAGCGTCCCACCACTGCTCCTCTGCTGAGCCGTCCTACCACAACCTGGGGGAAATCGCCTTTTTTCAGGATTTTGCTATGCCCAAATCCTTCATGCTGGAGAACACCATGGGCCCACTGACGCAAACCAGCGTCTCTGCTCCAACTTGAGAGGCGTTAATTGACACCGGTTGGTTCCCTAATTGTGTGTCCAAGTGTCTTGGGAAGCCCAAACACTTTTTATAATGGACCTAGACGTAGGTCCATTATAAACCCAATGGGCACCAGCCACGGCTGCTTCTTCATCAGTCCTTACTAACATGCACATCATAGGATACCCACTGCCCTAACAGGTAGGTCAGCCCCTAGATGCCTTTATCCATGGGCTTTATCCCAGTAGCTCACTTGGTTTGACACTTCACAGAGATGGGAACACACTTTCTGATTAAATACGGGACCAACCTGCAAGGGACCAACCTCAGGTGCTGACACCACTGCCTACTCCCACATGCAGCCCAACCCTCCCAGTCCAGCACCAGGTCCTCCCAAAAAGCCCCTCTGCTATCTCAAGCTCCACATGGACCTACCTGCCCATCAGTCTTCACCAGGCAGCTCCTGCCCATCACCTGATCCCACTGCCCCTCGCTTGTCTTTTGCCCGCACGGCACTTCACCACAGGGCTGGTCAGGGGTAACTTCGCTTTTCGCTCTCCAAATGCTTTCCAGATGCATTTTATAGCTAGACATCTGCAGAATTTTTGCATTCCCTGCTTACCGACCACTTTTGGGAGGGGAGGAAGACTTGCAGATTGGGGAAGCTGTAAATCTGCGCCATCAAAGCCTGCATTTTCCCAACCACAGAACAATTTGCATGCCTACAGGGGCAGTTAGATGTTGTTCCCTCCCCAGACAGAATTAAAAAAAAAAAGAGGTTTTTCCCTCCTCAAATCTGCTTTAAAGGTTCTCCGTGTTCTGCGGGGCTTTAAGTTTTATTTTTCAAAAATACTATGGCAGATTACATGCCATGCAATTAAATATTGATTGGGAATTCTCCCCAAGTATGTTTCCCCTCCATCTCTCTGCCTCCGCAGGGAAATGTCAAGTTCTGTTTCCTAAGCTGTCCCCATCCAGTGATTACGTTCATTAGGACACCAGCCTCGTGGTTTAAAAGTACTTTCTTTGCTGCTGTACATTTAATTAGACAACTCTTTCCTAGAAATTATTTATAGCCGTGCTTGGGAGCTATTGTTAGTCTGAATGTAAATAAGATTCAAAAGGGAAATCCCAGGGCACCCCTGTGGCTGGTGAGCCGCTCACTTCAATCCATTAGTGCTGGTCCCAGTGCCCCTGCTTAGCACAGGCTTCCAGGGGCTTTATGGCTGCATCTTGTGCTGTTTAACAAAATTACAGAGCAAGCTGGGCTAGGCATGGGGCTCCAATTCAACTTTTTGATGTACAAGGTGTATTTTCCCTCCTGTCAGTGCAGGGAGCTGAGAAAAACCCCAGCTTGGAGAAAGAAAGAGACATGGCAGGAGGAAGACAGCAGGCAGTCTTCATGTTCAAGAGTCAAAATATCTACTGTAAATAGAGCAAAAACCACCTGAGAACACCTGAGCAGGGTTGTGTGTTCATTTAGAGAGCCTGGGTTTGCCTAGAAAGGACACAGACTGACCCCAGTGGTCTCAAAGCCCTTTGCAGAGAGTCTGTGTTAAGCTACAGCACTGTCGCTTCTGGAGGAAAAGCAAGCACATCAAGTCTGATCCTCACCAAAATGACCAGACCAGCTCATAAACACAACCACCACCTCCAGGTGACACATTCATCCAAGCCTCAGTTCTCCTCCTGAGCCGCTTTTGCAAGCGGCATAGTTGAAAGATCAAACACATAGAATCATAGAATGGTTTGGAAGGGACCTTAAAGCCCATCCAGTTCCACTCACCAGTCATGGGCAAGGACACTTCCCACTGGATCAGGGGCTCCAAGCCCCATCCAGCCTGGCCTGGAACACCTCCAGGGATGGGGCAGCCACCTCTGCTCTGGGCAACCTGGGCCAGGGCCTCTTTGCCCTCACAAGGAACATTTCTTCTTAAGATCTCTCAAAATATCCCTTCTCTCAGCTGAAAACCATTCCCCCTCATCCTGCTCCTGCAATCCCTGATCAAGAGCCCACCCCCAGCTTTCCTGGAGCCCCTTTTCAGCACTGGAAGCTGCTCTGAGATCTCCCTGGAGCCTTCTCCAGGTTGAACAACCCCAATTCTCCATTTTCAACCTGAATTCACTATCAGGTTGGATGGTCACGCTCCTCCCAGTGCCCTACGTGAGCTTTGCTGGGAGTGTTTGCCAACCATCGCCTCCAATGTGCGGCAACAGGGCGATCAAGCTTGGATGCTCCCTCCTCTTGCCAGCCCAACACACGCAAAAGCAACGGCGCATCATTTGATGGATGATTCACGGGGTTAATCTTGCATTTTCACACCTTCGGCTGTCCTCCTGGCATTTGAGGAGGGGAAAAACGCACTCAAGCGGTGTTATTTAGCAGAACAGCACTCAGCGGCTCGGAAATAGCTGCTCCACGCAGAGAGCAGCAGCAAGGCCGTGCATGTGAAGCAGCCGCTAATGCAAGAAAAATGATGAATCTCTTTAAAAATACAAACAGAGATGAACAGCGGAGCCGGAGGTGACCACATCATGCATGCCCCGCACAGGCTACACGCATCCATGAGCCGCACGGCTCTGCAGGGACCTGGAGAAGATGCAAAACTCAATGCTGAAAGCTCAGCTGCTACTTTTGATTTCAGCTGCCACCACGCACCGTGAGGCCGAGCTCCCCGGCACTGCAAAGCCACTTGTATGAGTTGTCCCAGCCCTGGTGGTGACGGAGCCAGCAAACCTGCCAAGCCCAGGCAAAAGCCATCCCCATTCTGGAGGGTGCCACCATGGGGAGGTCTATTATTTTAAACATATAATTGATTCTAATTCATCACTTATCGCGCGGTGACAGATTTTTATATAGTTTATTATCTCAGTCGCAGCACAGGGGCCCGGGGGGGCTGGCTCCTATTGTTTGGTGGTTCCTGTTCCTGCCTCATCTCTAGCTGCTCCCGTTATCTGTCTGATTAAGTTAGGGATTCTGGTATCTCAGGGTCCCCAGGTAACTGTCAGCGTTCATATCCTTCCCTTGCAGGTTTAAAGCAGCCTTTATGCGCCTCTCCTCCTTGACCCATCTGCCACACACGGTCTCCACGCTTGGCTGATGATTTGGGCATGCAGCGATAGCCATCGTCCCCCCCAGCTCCCAGATGCTCGGCAGCAACATCATGGAAGTGCCCTAGGACCCGGGTACCACAGCACCAAGCTCTTTGGACCTTCTTCATGTTGCATCCATCCCTCCGCAGCGGCGTCTTTCCCCTCCCAGCACCTTCCACAGGGATTGCAAAAGAGTGAAGGAACCCAGTTTAGTGCAGGGATTAGCCAACACTAGAGCACCTCCAATACAAGGATAGGCTGAGAGAGCTGGGCTTGTTCAGCCTGGAGAAGAGAAGNTTTCTTCATGATGAGGCTGGTGAGCTTCAGGTTGCCCAGGATGCTGCAGCTTCCCCATCCCTGGAGGGGTTCAAGGTCAGGTTGGATGGGGCTTGGAGCCCCTGATCCAGTGGGAGGTGTCCCTGCCTATCACAGGGGTGCTGGAACTAGATGATCTTGGTTGTCCGGAGCTGAGGAGGATATCGGGGTGGTGGGACACCATGCCTGTAAGTCCCTCAACTTAAGAAACATCATCATCTTCCCCCTAAAAAAGAGAACAACAAAGCAACCCAGCACATAGGGCTTAGAGTTGTCCCTGCAGCGAGTTGGCTGTGCAGGTGTCCCATGGAGAGTTGGCCCTTTCCCACCTGTTGAACCCCACTCCTCCTCCCCAGGGTTTCCTCTCATACTGGAACAGTACAAGATCGTAGAGCTAAAAAGGGTCAATTTGAAGAATTTCCATTTTACAAAGCGCTTTCAACGTCTCCACGCTTCGTTCTTGCTCAGTTTTGAAATGAAAAGACGCAAGAAGCACACGAGATCTTTCTTCCAGTGAGCTCAGCGACTCCAAAAACCGCCAGAAAGCAGCATTTCCTTTTGACGCTTTAAAGAGTCGCTTTGCCAATTTGGTATTTCATTTCAGCAGTTTAGATTATTGTGTATTATTTCTACAACATTTCCCGATGCTAAATGCAACGCTGAGCATTACACCGCGCAGCTACGGGGATGTCATTATGTGACATAACGCGATGATTGAAACTTTGTACAATTTGATCCTATTTTTAAAAATCATTAAGGGCTGCTGCTTCTTCTTTCTGATTGAAACATCCTGAGTAGTTGTTTTTTTTTTCCTAGATCAAAGCACGTCTTGTTCAGAATGTAAGGAAACAGTTTGACATTGTTCAAAAATGGCGTCAAAACCAGTTTTAACAACACAAACAGCGAAGACTTTCATCTCGGTGTCAAACTGCTTCATTACAACAACAAACGCAGGCACTTTAATCTGAAAACTCGGATGTTTTAGTCGACTTTAAGTAGCAGCTGCCCTTAATTATTGTAAAAACAAAAGGAAACATTGCGGGGATTAATCGGCTTTGGCACTGGAGATGTGTAATAGAAATGGATGCGTAACAACAAACCTCCATACACAGTCCAATTCAAACAAAACTTCCGAAGGATGGAAATCTTTGCCGTTTTCCTGCCAAGGAGATGGGTGCAAGGGAGGTCTGAGCAGCTGTATCACGCAGTGGGGATGCAAACCCCTTTATCACCCATCACCAGTCCAGTAAGAGATTGCAGCCCAGGTCTGGCACAAAAAAACCCCGACATCCCTGACCCAAACAGCCAGTTTCCCCTGGCAAACACGCACAGGGGGCTTAGGAATAGTTTCTTCTCCCAAGCGACAAGTGATAGGATGAGAGGAAACGGCCTCAAGCTGTACCGGGGGAGGCTGAGACTGGATATTAGGAAAAAAAATCATCACTGGGAGGGTTCTCAGGCTTGGCAGAGGCTGCCCAGGGAGGTGGAGCCCCCATCCTGGAGGGATTTAAAAGACAGGTAGACGAGGAGCACAGGGATGTGGTTTAGTAAGGGGCAGGTACAGTTGACTCGATAATCTCAAAGGTCTTTTTCAACCAAACAATTCTATAATTCTGGTTGGGAGAAATGAAAAGTTAAATTCCACGACGTCCATCCCTGATGCCCCCTCACTGCCATGAGGCAGAGGCAAGGGATGTTCTGTACAGCTCTGCAATGAGTTACATCACCTAAACAGACCAAAAGAAGCTTTTATTTTATAAGAAATAGTGGCAAAATCTGATTTAAGCCCAGCCTGGCAAGCTATGGTTAACACAACTCTGCTCTCTGGACTAGGCACCCTACTGCTCTCCTGTTTTGAGGACAAAAGAGCCCCAAGGGGTATTTTCTCTCGCCTAGCTCTCTCTCCATAGGGGACAGTTGATCCCAGCACCAGTTCTACAGGTTTGGGACAATTGCCTATTTTTTCACACGGAACCTAGCATCAAGGGACTCAAATTAGTTGACCCTTTGAAATCATAGGAAGTAAATAAATAGCAACAATAACTCTACATCTGACTTAGACTTAACAAAATGATGTTTTCCAAACACACAAGCTTGCACGTACGCATGAAGAGCTGATGATGTGATTTGCCTAAGCTGCACTAGACAGTGGGGATTCGGGTGGGATCAGTGGGGAGAACCACTCTAAAATGGAGCAAATTAAAGGCAAATTAAATTTTCTCCATCTTTATCAAACGTCCTTCCCAACTAAGTGATTCTATGATGCTATCGGGGATCTGGTTTAGTAGTGGACAGGTACAGTTGGACTCAATGATCTCAAAGGTCTTTCCAGCCAAACAACTCTATGATGTTATCGGGGATCTGGTCTAGTAGTGGACAGTTATAGTTGGACTCAATGATCTCAAAGGTCTTTCCAGCCAAGCAATTCTATGATGCTATCAGGGATCTGGTCTAGTAGTGGATGGTTATAGTTGGACTCAATGATCTCAAAGGTCTTTCCAACCGAGCAATTCTACAATACTATGATTGAGTGCCCGCTTGCAGCAGCACAGTCCCAGCATCACAACCAGCAGCACTGCCCAGCTGGACGCGGGCATTCCCCTGAGCCCTGCGTCCATGCCACATCCTTGGAAACCAACCCTCTCCACTCATACAAGCGCAGAAGAAGCCCTTAATGAGCTATCAGCTGCTCCCTAAGCAGCTGAATATTCCTGATGTGGGCTGGGCTCTCGATTGCAAAAAGGAGAGCGCTCGTTTCCCCGCCAGCTATTGCCTTTGCTGCTGACATTTTGCTCGGTGCATGATGAGCTTTCTCCCCCACTTCCCCTAGGAATGACACGGCTGTTATCTCCACTGCATCTAAAGCACACACAGACTCAGTTTAGGGACAGTTAATTTCCAATTCTTTCCAGATGGGTTGGAATAATATCCCCAGGTGGTAAATACATTATTAAGAAGGCAGTTTGGTGTGAAATTGGCTATTAAAATATAGATAAAGTTTAATATATTGAGCTCCTTGTCAGAAAAATCACTTTAGAGGGAGCTTATTATTTGTTTGATATTAAAAGAGTCACAGCTCCGCTCCAAGTGACAAATGGGGAGGGGGAGGAAATGCCACTAGTAATGAACAAAGGCTTTTTAACATTTAAATTTAGGTTCCCCCTCAACGGCCCATGCTGTTCTGGCCATGTCTGCCCAGCAGATCCATCCACCGCTCCTCAATTATCAGCAGGCGAGGATCCCCCACCTATCCCAAACCTTGGCTGAGATGCTGGTGAAGGAACTCACTTTCTTCCCCTTTGTGAGAACTTCAAAGCTAGCAGCTTCCCGTCCTTGTTCCACATTTTCTTCTCCTTTGGGACATTCAGGAGCAGAAATCAAAAGGGAATAATTTAGAGGGAAAACCAGCTTCATAACAACCCCGGTGGTACCGCAAACCCCGGGTGCAGCAGCGTAGGATGCTCTAACTACACACGGAGGGCAAGTCTCCCCTCTCACTGGAGCTGTGTCCCATCGCTACAGCTCCAACAGCACGAAGTTTTACATCCTAAAGCGTTGGGATTCACTTCCCCTGTGACTGGCACATGTGGAGCAGCATCATCCTCGCCTCTGTGGGATTCACAAAGGATTATTATGTAAAACATCACCAGCATGGTATGGAGCTAACCAGAATGTGAGAGGCAAGNCACCCCCACAGCAAAACATTTCTTCCCAAGATCTCATCTCAACCTCCCCTCTTTCAGCTGAAAACCATTCCCCCTCATCCAGCCCTTGCACTCCTTGATCCAGAGCCCTTCCCCAGCTTTCCTGGAGCCCCTTTCAGTGCTCCAAGCTGCTCTAAGATTTCACCCCAATCTTCTCTTTCCCTGACTCAACAGCCCCAACTCTCAGCCTGTCCTCACACAGGAGGTTCTCCAGCCCTCAGACCATCTCTGTGGCCTCCTCTGGACTCGCTCCACCACCTGAGGACTCCAGAACTGAACACAAGGCTGCAGGTGAGTCTCTCTGCTACCCCATGCAGTGCTCAAGTTAGGTCTCCTATTACTAAGACTTCATTAGTTGTACAAAATATACTACAGAACATTTACGAGCGGGCTATGAAGAATCATAAATAATTAAAATTAAATTACACTTGTCAAGGAAATGAACGAACTGCTTCTCCTGCGATGCATTACCCCTCCCACACTTATTTATTTATTTTTTAATCGATTTCTTATGAATTTAGCAAGGTTTTATAGAGAGGGGTTAGAAAAATAAGGTCTTTTGACAAAAAAAAATACCACCGACCTGATTTTTACCCCACTTAACCACAAAGCAGAAGACATTACAATTGAAATCAATGGTGCAGCAGCACATGTGCCCACATTTGAAATCAACAGTGGTGTTAAAAGCATTATTAATCAGCATTATTATTTACTGGCAATTAGCAAACTTCAATAATTGGCACTTATTAGATCTTCCACTTGATGAGAATTTACTGTCATAAACCTTTGAGGGGAGGCACAATAACAGTGGAAAACATCTTAATTAATTACCTAAAGCCTCCCAACAGCCCCCAACCCCTTATGAATAGGAAAAAAAAAAGATTTAAAACAGCAGTTTGCTGCTGTCAGAATTTGTGTGAAGGCTCCTTACACCCGAATTAAGGGATTGCTCCAGGCTAGCAGATGGTGAATTTGCACCACCATCCCCAGGCAAGGACTGGGCTCTTCACCTACATCCTTGTGTCTTTTATTTGTATTTTGCATCCAGCTCTAGAGTCTTCAGCACAGGAGGGACATGAAGCTGTTGGAGCGAGTCCAGAGGAGGCCACGAAGGTGATCTGAGGGCTGGAGAACCTCCTGTATGAGGACAGGCTGAGAGCGTTGGGGTTGTTCAGCCTGGAGAAGAGAAGGCTGCGGGGAGACCTTAGAGCAGCTTCNTTTTTTTTTGGTCCCTCTCCTTGCAAACATCTCCCAGAAGTGACTTCCACAAGTTAACACCCCCTCCTGGGGCACAACCGCCTCTCCAGACGGAGGGAGCTGAGGCATGTGATCATCTTTTACCTCCCATTTCTGTTTGCTCTTTAGATTCTAATGGTTTTGATGTTTTATTAACAGTCCTGCTCTGTTCCAAGCAGCAAGAGGCCTCCTGTCATTCGGGACTGACAGCAGAAGAGCAGGGAGGGAGGAAGAGGAGCAGGCAGAGCTGCAGGCAGGGCTCAGTGAGTCCAGCTCGGCCCGATGCCTCAGTTTACCTGTTCACCAGGCAAATCACTCTGTTTTCAAGCTTGATTAATATCTGTAAAGGGAATGGAGGTTCTGGGACAAAAGGTGGGATAGTCCTGCGGGTCATCAATTAACCAACCAATAGATATTTCCTTCAATACTTACAAAAATAAACAAAACCTCTCCAAAATTAACATTCATGGTTTGCTCATGTGGATTTCCATTCCCAGGGTTGCGCACACTGATCCTGGCACTTCATTACAACAGAAGTTGCTTTTATTTTGGGGTTTTTTTGGTCTTCCCCCTAAGGAAATGGCCCAGTGAGGGATGCAAGAAGCATCTTAAATAACCTCGCTCTTCATCCCAGCATTGGAGAAGACAGCAAACAACGTGGCAGGGTGGCCGGGACATCCCAGGGAGTGTTGGAAACCGTAAAGTCAGCTAGAACCTGGCACCAGGGCTAGGACAAGCTGGTAGTTGTAGGATACTGGGCTTCCCCATCCTTTTTCTTTCAAAGGATGCCGGAAAAGGGGAGACCCTGCGAGCACATCCCCCTTACCACCAGCCCACAAGCCTTCAGCAGCAGAAGAGCCAGATCTCATCTGCAGTCTCCTCCACGCCGCGCTGATTAGCCGAGCGCCAGCCCCGAGCTGCAGCTGCTTCTCCAAAGAAAACTCCCATCCCTCTGTGCCATCTCCTCCTCGTTTCTCTTCTCTGGCAGCCAGACGCATGCAATTATCCACCAAGCCTGGCTCCCCAGCCCTCCCGCTCTGCCTGGTGCCTCTGCCCCCGGCTCCCTGTGCAGGAGAAGTTTGCAGCGAGTGTCTTCGCTAGTGGAGGAGGAGGATCAAGGTTGCTGATGCTCCCTTCAAAGGAGACCTGGGGAGGTTTGGAGAAGAGGCGGGGCTGCCTACAAGCTTCCCCAGAACATCTTATTAGAGTCACTTTCACACATCACTTGAAAGCCGCCTGACAATGTCCTTTCTTTAACAAAGCAAATATAGTATAAATTAATAGCCCTTCAGGGAAAGACGGAAGCAAGCGCTTCGCCATCACAGCCCCAGAAGCCACATTCCACAAATCGCTTTTGCAGCCTACCAAGAGCAAACTGCTGGATGGTTGGGGAGGTGATAGGAGGACAGAACCTCTACAAGACAAAAGCCGAGGTCTCTGGCCACCAAATGCACCCCAAAACCTTCACGGAGCCAGCAGAAAGCAAACCTAGCCTTGAATCCTGATTGCTCTCCGCAACTGCATTCCTGAGGCAAGCCCAAGGATGTCTCTTATATCACCATTAATATTTCAGCGCACGCATTTGTAATTTATGAAGGTAAAATGACGCTTCTGCAAAAGCCATCACAGTTGCGGCTCCGCTACGTGCGAATCTGAGGTCCAGTTCCACCTGCAGCAAGGCCTGCAGAGAGGAGATAGGCTGTGGGCTTTGCCAAAGACCAGGAGACACCTCAATTTGAAAGGGATGGGAGGCATTATCCAACCTGGCGGCCTCCGCCTGCCACTCATTCCCATCCCTGAGGATGCTGGGCTGGGGGCGAGCTGCTAAACAGGGCCAGGAGTAGTTAGGTTTCCAACCACTCAGTCCAATTTGTGTGAAGACGGACCTTGAGATCCTCATAATGAGGCTTATGCTTAGCTCTGCATGGACTTCTGGTGGTGGGGCCACTTACCATAGACTCATAGGATGGTTTGGGTGGGAAGGGACCTTAGAGATCATCCAGTTCCAACCTCCTGCTGCAGGCAGAGCTATCTCCCACTGACCATGAAGTGCACCAGCCCAAGAACCAGCCCAGACCACCTCTTCCCTGCTCCATCTCCAAGAAACACGTTTCCCTGCTGTGCCCAGCTCCTCGTCTTAACGAGAAGATACTGGGAACCACTTTCTTCTTTACCCAGACCACCATGGAAAGGCTCCCAACAATCCAACCTGCTGCTGGGCTTCAACCACATCAGCTTCCCAAGAGATGCAGCTTCACACGGTGCTCCTAAAAATACTCCTGGAGCCGCTTGGCACTTGTTTCTGTCCTTTCCCTTCCCTCACTTTGCTGCCTGTTCCCTTTCATCGTGTTTAAACCCCTCAGCTCCCTCCTCCTCCATCCATCCCCTGTGTGAGTGCCCCCACCAGAGCCCCGCAGTTGATTTAACCTCCGTTATCTCTCCGATTAGCCCCGGCACAGAGCAGATAGTTGGCTCTTATCAGCCCATTAAAGAGCCAAAGAATGCTGTTACCAGTTTTTTATCTCCAAAACTGCACACAAAGCCCCGCTGATTATTCTATTAATTTGTTAATGAACCTGTCTTGCCAGACAGACTTTCAGCAGCCTTTGCGAAGTTGGGGTAGGGAATTTTAATCCTCCTAGGGGTTCAGGCCCTGGGCTCACAAGGTGTTTCAGCTCCAACAGAAGTTTGGAGCTGATGGAGCTGAAAGGAAAAGTTCACCTCCATTATCAGCTGCCAAACACATCTGCAAGTGTTTCAGAACTGCTCCAGGGAGGTGACTCTGCTAAACAGGGACGGAGAGGAGGCCTCAAATATTGCATGGACGTATTTTTTTTGAAACCCTCCAGGGATGGTGACTCCACCACTGCCCTGGGCAGCCACCTCCAATGCTTCACCTCTCTTCTGGTAAAGAATTTTCTCCAAATATCCAGTCTAAACATCCCATGGTGCAACTTGAGGCCATTTCCTTTTATCCCACCGCTCCTTAGCTGGGAGAAGAGACCAACACCCTCCTCTCCACAACCTCCTTTCAGGCAGTTGTAGAGGACAATGGGGTCTTCCCTCAGCCTCCTCTTCTCCAACCCCAGTTCCCCCAGCTGCTCCTCATAAGATTTGTGCTCCAGCCCCTTCACCAGCTTCGTTGCCCTCCCCTGGACCCGCTTTGGGTTGGAGATACTCCTATAAAGCCTGTTTCTAATGAAAACAGCCAGGACTCAACAACACAAAAGGGGTGAAAGTCAAAGACGCTGCCTTGGACCTGACAAGCTGGTCTGTCTCTTTGCCAAGGTCGGCTCCAAATCTTCCAATTGACTCAGAAATAATGAGATATTACAAATAATAAATTTAAGGTTGTGTTCATCAACCCTCTGAGCCACTGAGATTTGCAAGTATATGCTCTCTTGCTATGCAGGAGCTTTACCACAGTACCTTAATGCCTCCCAATCTTTAATATCTTTACTCTTGCAACACCCCTGTGCAGAAGCGATATGATTATGACTGCGGAGAGGTACAGAGAGCCCAGGATGACACAGAAAGACAGCAGCAAAATGAGTGATTCAGCCTAAATCTTCTAAATCCTGGGCTGGCGCTCCTCTTCCTTTCTCTCTCCTTATATTTGCTCCTGGCCAGAACTGCTTTTAACTGGGGAAGAGATGAAGGGACCGAAATGAGGGATGAAGGGACCAAAATGAGGGATGAAGGGACCAAACCAACTAGAAAAGCATGTGGACATTTCATGACCGTGTGCTGCGTTCCCGGCTTCTAGCATTTATTCCACTTCTAGGTCCACCTCTCTTCCCCTCACCTTGAAAAAAAAATCCCCACCACTTGCTTTTCAGTTATTTTTAGGCAAGGATAGCTGGATGCTGGAGTACTTCTAAAGCTGCCAATTGCACAGCAAATTAAATGCATAACCCTGGAGCACTCAGAGGATGAATACATTATGGACAAAAGAAACATGTCATCACACCCACACAGAGCTTTGTTTACTTTGCATTCATACACGAGTCTGTTGTCACCTCCATCCCTGACTCCTAATGATAAAAGACAAAAGGCAGAGCACTCCTGCTCAAACCCCCAAAGTCTCCATCTGATATGCACAAATGCAATTTGTCTCAGAGCCTCTCGAGGCTCCGGATGGTAGGGGGACGCATACAGAAAGAACCCAGCTCACCACAAGGAAAGCTTCACGCAACCTGGAGCAGGAGCTGAGCCCAGGAATCACTCTGCCTCACCACAGCCCTGTCCAAAAATCAGGTTTCCTTGATGCTCAGGAATTCACATACCTGGATGTGGATGATTTCCTATAGGAACAACTTCCTATTTATCAAGCCAAGCCACGCCAGGTATTTTTATTCACGCTCCTGGGTTTCAGCCGTACTCTCCAAATCAGCCATCCTGTTTTTATGTTGAACCTGAGTTTGAGATCTGAAACCCTGAACTGATGCCACACAAGAGTTTCAAAGCCGTGTCGCCTTCGTTAGATCAACTGCTCCGAGCCTCCTCACCGTTCGTTCTTGTCACTTATGAAATAACTAACCTCATTTATAGTTTACATTTTGATGCCTCACCGCAAGTTTCCTCTGATACATCCCCAATTCCAGGGCAAACTCAAAGTTTCTTTAAACCAAAGCATTTAAAAACCAAAGCAACCACAGCACCCGGCAGGGCACGGACCAGCTGGCCTGCAGGTCTCCTCCATCTGCTGCTGGTAACAGCTTTCCAGGTCAAAACATGTTTTCGTCGCACAGAGCAAAGACAGCTCATGCTCTAAGGAGGCCAGAAGGTCTCTGCATTAACCATCGCAAGCTTAAAAGCACAGGGCCCGTGGTTGAAAAGGTGATGTACAAGAAACAGCTAAGACTAAGGAGACAAAAATACCCACAGACCTCAGGGGAACGGCCCGGGAAGTTCTGCCTAGGAGATAATTCCATGGGAAGATCAAGCTCCACACAGGTCAACATCAGGACATCTGTACTTGACACTCTCAGATTCTCATACCCCACAATGTATTTTGAACTTTTCCCTGTGAAAGCCCACAGTGAATCCCGCTTGCCACTTGTTCTTGGTTCATTTCTGGAGACACACCAAGACCATCGAATGATTTGGGTTGGACGGGACCTTTAGCAGCTGCTGAAGGTCAACAGTAACCGCCCCGAGCAAGGCAACCCTGGGAGAAACTTTGGGTTCATCACTGACCTCTCTGAGCCTGCCACACCACTAGACCCTTCAAGTGGCAGCTTTTCACTACTGCTGAGTCCGATTGTAGTGTCCTCGTCATATATCTTGTCTTTTTCTTTTTCACCACTGTGAGATAACACTCAGAGCACAAAGACAAGTCCACCAGCGCACAGTTTGTCATCTCGATGGCTTCCTACAGCACTGAGCACGATTTGGCATTATCTCCAGATTATGGTCCTAAACACGAGGACAGCAACAAACATCAGTAACAGGGCAACAAATGGAGCTGAGATAGAACACACTGAAGAGAAAAAAAAATCTGGAAAGGGATTATATTGACTTCTGGCTTAGGGAAACAAACCTTCAGCCTCCAAGCCTCGCATTACCAAGAAGCCAGCTCTTCCCCAGGGCATCCCAGAGCCATCCAGGCGTCTTCACCTCAAAGGACTTCTTTCCGCCCAGGATCCTCCCAACAGGCACTGTCGTCTTCTTCCCTGCCTACACCTTTCTGTCTAACCAGTGCTTGGTATTTGAGTCTAAAGGTTAATTAAGTGTGGCTGCAAGAATGAAAGGCCACAATCAATTACCGGGCCTGCTTGTCCATTTGAGTCAATTTTTAATCATGGTGATTTGGTATTTTGGAAGGCATGGGGTGAGGAGAAGGGTGAAATTCTCTTTCTTCCTCTCTTTTTTGAAAGGTATTTATTCTAGCTGGATTATTCCCCTGTCTCCAGACAGACAGCATGTCTTCCTCTGGCACACGCCACCTTCTCTCACCTTCCCTTTGTTTCTGTGCAAAAGAAGAAGGAAGCCAGCAGAGATGTGGAAAGGAAGAAAACTGGCTTCAGCGTATTCCCACCTGCANGAAGGAAGCCAGCAGAGATGTGGAGAGATGTGGAAAGGAAGAAAAACTGGTTTCAACGTATTCCCACCACAGCTTCCTGGGACTGCTCCCTGCCCCGAGTCCTCTAGTTTAACCTGAGGCTGGAGGGACTGGAAGAGGACCCTGCACACTCGGATGGAGCAGCTCACATGCACGTGTCTCCAGACCCTCATCTCCAGCATCTCTTTCAATCCCTGCCCAAAACTTGTTTCCTCCAAATCCCTCAAAGGACATGGGGCTGTCCACCTAGCTCCTCACCCAGACTAAAAGCCCTCCCAGTGCTCTCCAGGCAGTATTCTCGGTGCACCCTACTCGAACCTGTGCCATACGCATACAAACCCTCAAACACGGCCCATCCACCCCACCCCAATGCTCATCGCAACCACACCAACTCCTGTCCCTGAACATAAACCCACCACCCCCAAGGCACACACTCATCCACCCCGCAACAAGCTCCCTTTGCCTGTTGCAATAATTAACTATTTAAAATTCAACCAGCGCTAATCGCAGCAGTCCGAGCTGTGTTCTCATTACCCGGGATCAATTTCTGTTTAATATTCACCTCCAGGGGCGGATGTGGCTGGAATGAGTTGCGGATTTTTCTCTCTCTCTCTCTCTCCACCAAAGCTAATGAGTGGCTCCTGCTATTGTAGTACAGTCACTCTCCTGTAATCAGTCAAAATAACAAGCAACAGCACCTTCCAGGAACGCAAATTCTTCTACATAAATATACACAGACAGTCAGCCACGCCAATGGACTTCACATCTCAATGAGTTATGGCCAAGGCGCAGTCCTTCCTCAGCTGTGGGCATAGGGAAAAGCCCACGGCTCATGTACAAGCCCTCATCTTTATAGGGCATCACAACCATTTAGAAGAGCTTGTCCGCATCTGGAAGCTCCTCTGGATTCTCCTCTGCCTTGGGCAGCCTGATCTAGTGGGACGTGTCTCTGCCCATGGTGGGTTGTTGGAACTAGACGATCTTTAAGGTCCCTTCCGACCCAAACTATTCTATGATTCTATGAACGCAGGACAAAGATGCTCCTTGTCCCTTCTCACCTTGCTCCTTGGTCCTTGCTTTAGCCCACTGTAAGACTGAGGCACAAAGTCATTCCCAAATCCCCACTCCACGTGTGCAGTACATGCCCACCCAGTAACTCACAGCCCTAAGAGTCAATCTTCCCTTCAAACCTCTCTCCGTGGAGCAGCACAGAGCTCTTGCAAAATAATAACAGGGAAAAAAACCACCCTGCCTTTTCCCTCTGAGGCATTTACTAACATCTCTTGCATGAGAGTGATTAATTTCCATCTCCCTCCTCTCCCACTTGAGGGAAAAATGAGGATGGTTTCTTTTCCCTTGGATTTTGTAAGCACTGGGGGAAAGCTAAACCCCATTCCACGGAGGAAAGCAACCTACCACATCAAACTGGTGGAACCATCATCAAATCACAGCATGAGCAGAGCAACCAGCCTCAGCCCTGCTGTTGTGCATCTGAGTTAGCGCACACAGAACTCCTCCTAAGCCTGACCCTGATAAAAAGGATGGATTGGTGAGAGACGGAGCATGGAGGAAGGAGTGAGCTGTAAAGATGTCACCCGCATGTCATCTGGAGATGCCAGTGGCACATCAGGCAGGGCCACACGGGGAGAAGCGAGCGTCTGCTCATCAGCCTTCATGTGGACAAGTCACAAGACAGCAGGCAAATGGGAGCTGGCAGGAATCTTCATCAAATGACCAAACGAGCCAATTTTTGTTCCTTAGTCGCAATTAAGGGCAGAAAATTAAACTAGCATCTTCGCAGCAGGCAGTTGTCGCCTCAGTGGGTGGCAGCACACTCCTCGCTTATGGGTTAATGGCAAGGAGCCACGTGGCTTCACCAGGCGATCCCCATCCCCTGCAAGCACCGCAGGGGTGGGGGTGACCTTGCCCTTGGGGAGACTTCCAAAGGGAGATGGAGAAATGCCACCAGCTCTGTTAGCGCTGGAGCAAAGGGAAACCATCTACCTGGTGTGCGTCTGTCGCCTCTCAGCAGCTCACAGGGCAGAATTTAAAAACCACAGATGCCTCAAGGCGGTTTTGCTTGGTGAAAATCAATAACTAGTATTAAAAAATGGATCCAGTTCCCATTGGAAGCGACTGCTCAGGGCTCTGCCATAATTCTGCAGAACAGTCAATATTTACTGTAAGTGTCTCAAATAAAGATTGAGCTTCGATTTAGTAAGATCGTTATTGTGCGTTAATAATACGCCAATTGATTATTAAACATATTTACCAAGGCCATGAAAAATAGGCTAGGAGATGAAAGGGCATCTGACGCAGGAACATGATGTTAACTAGAGAACCTAATTGTGCAGAGCTGCATTAGCCAAATTATCTTCCTGTCATTAGGAAACATTTCACAAAGGCATTAAAATGCTACAGATAGAGGAAGATTCAATGGACACGGGCAAGAGGACAAATTGGATCCCGTCGATCCTGTGTCTGCTTTCTTCTCTTCATACCAGCAGCACTGGAGGATCCACCACTTCACGATGGGCTTGGAGCAACCTGATTGAGTGGGAGGTGTCCCTCCCCGTAGCACTGGAGTTGGAACTGGATGAGCTTTAAGGTTCCTTCTGACACAAACCGTTCTATGATTCTATGGTGCTAACAGATCTCTGTGCCTCAAAAAAAACAACCCAACCCTACAGGTGAAAGGCTGGGAGCAGATCAAAATAGAGGCAGCCTGTATGGAGAACCTCAACGTCATCTTCTCCAAGCCCCTGGATCACACGGTGAGTTTCTGCCGTCAGTGTCAGGGGGGTTCAAACTGACATTTGGCTGGGTGCTTTCTGCTGTCTGAGGATTTTCACAACGCGCCCGCAAATGCCACTTCAAGCAACACTTGCAGCTCAGCAGTCAATTCTCACTTTGAAAATACAGCAAAACGTCAATTCCTGCATGTTTTCCTCCTCGTCTAAATCGTTCTCCTCTTGCTGAAAACCTAGCATAACTGATGGATTTTTTTTTCCTTGTCCTTTTTCCTCTAGTTCTTGATGAAATGCAAATGGTTTTCAACTTTGATCTTTATGCTTCCTGGCTCTGACTATGTTTCTTTCTTAACAATTTGACTCAAGCTTCCTCCTGAAATGAGGCTCTGTCCTCCCATCCGCACCACGCAAATTACTGAGCAGCCCAGCGCAATCGCTCAGAACAGGCCACTCTTTTCCTTAGCAATAGAAATTATTTCCATTTGGAGTAATATATCCCCCTGCTCCCGCTCGATGGATTCCTGCTCACCAGGCATTCAAATTTTACTCGTTTTATACCACAGGGCAATTTTGAATGCACCAAAGCCCGCTCGGCCACGGGCTGCGGATGGGATTTGTGTTAAGAACAGGCACCTCCTGAGCAAAAAGGAGGACTGGGATACATGGTCTTGCATCTCCTCTGAGGAGGTTTAGCTGGAACAACTCGTGTGGTGCAAACTGGCAGCACTGGGAACCTGCCGAGCTGGGCTTTGCACTCCCCGTCCCCACACAACTTTGGCTCCACGCTCAGTAAACTCATTAGAGTTGGGCTGCTGGGTCCACTTTACCCACAGCTGATAAAAAACAAGAAAGAGGAGAGAATGAAAAAGAAAAGAGAAAACTTAAGAAAAGGGAGAATTAATATTAAATTCATCCCCAAAGCACACGATGCTTTCCAAGAGGGAGTGTTGGGTTTCGAGCCTGCACGCTCACAGCATGTTCCCCCTCTGCCCAGCAGAGCCAGGGTTCTCCACGCCTGGGTTTGATCTGAATCTCTAGGTGGTGAAGGCTGGATAATTCATGCGCTCTCAGAGGTGGTGAGAGAAGAAAGGTATAACTTGCCTTCAGGCTTCCCACCTCTCCTCCTGTGATGCTCCTGCCTGGTGCCGGTGCAAGACTTTTTACTTTCTGCTCTAAAAAATGGGCTTCTCTGTGTCCTGTGTAGTACAGAACATCTCACAGTGACGCCACCGCTGGTCCACCCGTTTACCAAGCCCTGCTGGAGCAGGACACGGTGGCACAGTTGATAAAACCACCTCCTCAGCCTTTACCAGTTGTCTGCTTGTCTATTTATCTAAACCTGGGAATCTTGGAAATCCATTGTGCTCTGTCAGCACCTTTCACCGGAGGATCTCAGAGCATTCTCAATACGAACAGAACAAGCCTCCTCCTCACTCCCCTGCGAGGAGGATAACCAAGATTAAGATTAATCCCAGTTCAGGAAACTAAGTTCTGAGAGGCGAGAAGAGGCAAGGGAGGTGGAAAAGAGCAACACAAGAAATCACACCGGGTCCCCAGTGCCTTCGATTTACTTTCCTCTGGTTGAACCATGCTCAGACCCTGAAACACAGATGTGAGTGGCAATGCCCTGATCAACTTCCCAGTTGAACAGAGACTTCAACCGTGACTCCCTCTCCCCTGAGACCACGGTTATCAGCTCCTCCCCAGCATTTTCTTGTCCAGGAGGCTTGGGAGAGGCGCAGCCATGACAAGCTCTCCTGAGATGCATGGACCTGTTTGCTGAATATGACTTTTTTTTGCAGCATTTGATGGAGAGGGAAAGCTCTCCTCTGAAGAGACAGCTCTGCGGCAGCCACCGCCACTGCCGGAGGGAAGGTGACGGATAGGGTGGCGGATAGCTCTCCGTTTACCTCTCCTGTCTGCCTGACTGCTGCTGGAATGAAGATAATCTATGAGCAGTAACGTGCATCAGCACCGCTCTCTCCCAAGTATAAATCAGGAGGGCGAAGCTGTATTGAAGGCAGCGCTCCCCGAGCCTTCCTCCTGCCTGCCCGCAGCATTATCCATCTGGTGCTGAAGGTCAAAGAAGGCTCCGAGGACAGGATAATCACTACAGAGAAGAGGGTTTGTGCTCCATCACTTGCAGGGTGGAAGCAACACAAGCCACGGGAAGGGTGCAGATATCCCTTCTTCCCACCTGCAGATGAAGTCGTCCATGGTTTGACCCAGGCTGAGCTTGGCTGTCAAGCCATCCCGGTGGGACTGGGCATCAAGAGGTTCTTGGCAGTGTTGCTTGCGAGGGTTGAGTGAGCTTGTCAGCTCTCCTCCTCGCCACTGTGCCCCTGTCTTGATGTGCAGCCCCTGACTTGGAGGAGTGGAGGTGATCTGATGCCTCCTTTCAAGAGAAGGGAGCCTCCGAGAGCAAGACTAGGCACAAGTGAATACAGGCAGCTGCACGTCTAGGAAACGAAGCTACTAGTGCTCTGGTAGCATGGAGCATCACTGCTGATGTCTCTCTAGGACCACGGTCTCCACACCCAAGGAGGAGCCCTTGGAGCTTCTGTGATTCTGTGACACCCAACCCAAGCAGAACAAGCATATCCTGTGATGCTGAGCTCAGAGACTGTGATTTATCAGCCCTGCTGACGTGGTCAATAACCTCTTCCGTCTTTTTGACGCGGCCGTGATGGAAGAGGAGGTTGGAGGGTGTTTAAAAACTAGCCACTCCAGTGTGAGCCTGGCCCTCATCCACTGGAAAGCTCCTTCCCACATCCCTCCTAGGAGCTTGGCAATGGCCTTGATTTATCTGCTCAACAAAATCGGTGCCAGAAATGAGCTGATTGAATCATCGAACCTGCCCTGGACCCTTCTCACTCCAGCACAGCCACTACTCAAAGCACCCAACCCCTTTGCCAGCCCTGCACTGAAGGTTTCCTTCGAGTCTTTTTTTAACCCAGACAAGACCAACTGATCCCTTACTCGTTTCCTTCCATGACATTTTGTGAACCACAGTGCAGAGCTGCTCCCACACAACTGACAGAGGAACACATGCAAAAAAGCAGCCTCGACCCCTTCTCAGGACATCATTTCTTTCTCCCAGGCAATAAAGGGGGGCATCCATTTTAGCACAGTGGGTTTGCAACCCCACCGCAAAGAGAAGCCAGTTGGCCCCAGGAAATCCAGGCTTGGTACTTGTGGCATTTGTCTCTGCCAGTCAAAAGCCATAATTGGTCCCTGCTTTAGGGAGGAAAAAAGAAATAACCTACCTCCAAAAACACCTCTCCAATCAATAAGCATTTGTCCTTCGCATCTGTGGCACGGTGGCTGTGGGCTCCCTGGGGCTGCTGCCAGCCTATTTTTCTTCTCCATTCTCTGGCCCATCGCTTAAGCTAGGTGCTGAGCTTCACCTCTGGACCCCCTCTCTCCCCCAAGCTGATCAATAACTAACCCTCTGCTAATGACCTTTCCATCCCTCTGGAGGAGCAGATCCGTCAAGGGAGCAGAGATGAGCCAGGAGCTTGCTCATCCCTTCTCGGACAGTGACTAATTGCTGCCATTAGATGCAGAATTACAGACAAAGAATGAAGGCAGGGAAACGACTGACCCTATGTTTAATGCAACCGATGTCCGAGTGTCCATCGCTGCTGCAATGCCAGGAGAATTACAATGCAGCAAGAAGGCACAAGTCCTCTTGTGGACATCACTGGGCCTCCTGACTGCACTCCCAAGCTGAGCAACTGATTTCTTGCTAGAGAAGCTGGAGAGAAAGATGTTGCTGGTAGCAGCAACGTTTTCCCCATCACAAAATATGACCTCTCGCACTCAGACTGAATATCTAAAACTAGTTAAAAATCTCCTGCAGAGCAAGAGTGTGCATTCCTCTCCTCCTCAGATTCGTTTTGAAGATCGCCAGCACAATTCAGAGCACGACCGATGCCTTCCCCCTGTAGCTGAACTGCTCATTTAATCACCAAGAGGCACATTGCAGGGAATGAAGAGAAATGCATGAAATCACCATTCTGCATCAGAAAAAAAAAAATTAAATAAATACCCACAACTGCTTCAGCCGGCCCCTTTCCACAATGCAACCAGTCTCCTGAGCATCTCTGAGCCCAATTGCATCCCCAGCCTGGCTCGCACACCAGTGATGAAGCTGGCTGGATGTAGAGCTTCTCCGCCACCGGTGATGTTGGTGGCAGACACCCTTCCCAGCTGGCTCATGCCACACCAAGGGCAGATGGTTTTGACTTGGACACAGAGAAACCTGGCGCAGAAAGTGACTGGAAGAGAACAAACAAGCAATTCCCAGCAGTGTGGAAAGCAGAGGGAGCTTTTTGTTGCCGCTGTCGTCATCACTGTTGTTTTCCTCCCCACAAACCCCAGGCCAGACTCTCCCTTTTTGTAAAGCATCTCTCTGATATGGAAAATTTCAGCAGCTTTCTGTGCACAGCTGAAGCAACATATTCCCATCTCAGCTTTGCCTGCCTGTCTTTCTGCATCTGATTGAGCCTCAAGATCTACACTTCTGCCAGTTGCAGCTTTGCTTTGGACTTCAAGTCAAGTTTCTCTATGCCGGTCTCCTTTGCGGTGGATTGCTAAGCCCTGAATCGTCAGGCACAGTGAAACAGTCAACGCAATTATTCTGTGCTGGATGAAACCCAACCAAAAAGCAGCAAGTACCTCTCCACCCGCTCCTGTTGGGTTTAGACCAGGAGTTTGCTGATGAATCAGTACAAATTGTATAGTTGAGCTTTTTGATCCTATTCAGTTCAAAGGGGTTTGGTAAGGTGCCGGTGGCAGCGTCCCTGCCTTGGTCACCACATCAGGCAGCAGGGATGGAGGTGGCTGCACCGATGCCTCATGCCTCCCTCCAGCAAAACCCTCATGGGATCACTGGGGTTTCACTCAGCCTCAGCCCCCCATGGGATCACAACCCCTGGACCAGCCACCACTAAATCCTGACACCGACTAGGTCCTGGGGCTGGCAGGCACAAAGCAGTTCGGGTCTGAGATGGAGCAAGACGAGGATTTTCCTTTGGGATTTGCTTTGCAATCTGGACCGGATGGCTATCATGTCTTTGTTAGGATAAGAAATGACTGGGCATTGGAGTCAAAGCAATTAAGAAGAGCGATTACCATAACACATCACATCCTTCTTCCCTGTCTGCTGTCCTGCTTAATTTCCTGACTCCGAAGAAAGCTCGCAGGAAGCTTCTCACACGGAGCTTTTAACCCCCCTGGGTTTTTTCCCCCCATCCCAGCAGGAGGGACTGACTGCAGCCACCAACCTGCGCTGCCCTCCCCTGCCCCAGCACTTCAATTGTGGCGCAGGATGATTTATTAAATTAAAAAGAAAAGCCTCAGTGCTGAACCTTTCCTCCAGGTGCAGTAAATATTTA
This sequence comes from Piaya cayana, assembly GCA_013389865.1. Lineage (NCBI taxonomy): Eukaryota > Metazoa > Chordata > Aves > Cuculiformes > Coccyzidae > Piaya > Piaya cayana. Next base: position 26,504 of record WAAB01009621.1, on the reverse strand, counting down.
TCAGCGCATCACCTCCTCCACTGCCAGCCCTGCCACCATGCCCGGTTCCGCAGCATCACTCCTGCCCAGGGCCCTGTTCTCATAAAGCAGAAGCAAAGGAGTGAAGGGCAATATTTTTTTTTGAGCTTTTGTTTTTTTGTATTTTCTTTCCAAGCCATTTCAAGTGTCCCTTGTGGGAGAGGAATGCATGAGACATCTTCTAAATATACACACCCGTATCTTTCTCGGTAGCAGTATCATCAGCCGCAGACAGAGACAGGAGGTACAATTGCCGAGACAAAGAGAGATTAAACAGACAGACAGACCAAGAGCAGGAGAAAAATGTGAGTCTGAAGCGTAACTCATCAAGAAAAACTTCCAAGTGCCTTGTGAATAGAGTAAAACTTTGCAGAATCATGCTCTAAAGTGCACCCACTCCATGTCCACATTTATCAGCGTGTCCAGCAGAATGCTAAGCCCAGCTGAAAAAGCCAAGCTAAAAATGTCTCAGGTAAAGGGAAGCAAAGTGCCAGACCTCCCTGCAGTCCCTTGCCTTGCACCAGCAGCCCAACAGGGACAAAGAGCAGGACCCATTCCCTGCATCCATCAAAACACTTTGTGCTTTTCACACCGGGAGATGGATGAGCATCACTGTCCTGCATCCCCCTGTGCAGGACCACCTACCGCAGGGACTGTTCTCCCAGAGACAGAGCAAATACACCCAGCAAACCCAGCTCCTGGGGACCTGAATATCTAGGTTTGAGCTGTGGTCGCAGCTCCACAGGTGTAAACCAGCATTTGAATCTCAAAGGGAGATAAAACCTTGCTTGGGGGCTACAAGGATGATCCGAGGGCTGAACAACCTCTTGTATATGGACAGGCTGAGAGAGATGGGGTTGTTCAGCCTGGAGAAGAGAAAGCTCCAGGTAGACCTNCCTGGAGGGGTTCAAGGCCAGGTTGGATGGGGCTTGGAGCCCCTGATCCAGTGGGAGGTGTCCCTGCCCATGGTAGAGGTGGGACTGGATGGGCTTTGAGATCCCTTCCAACCCAAACCATTCTATGATTCTGTTTTGACACAAATCACATGCGGTGCTGTGGCACAGGTGGATGGTCTCTGCCCTGGATCTCCTTTAGCCTGGAGCTAATCCTGGTGATCACTGATCTGAAGATGCACGAGTCAGTGAAGGATGCTGAAGCAGAACAGTTGGTGTCTATCCAGGGAAGCCTGAGCTGCTTCTCTCCCACTACCCTACCGCTATTCACCGACGGATCACACAGAGTGAGGTTTATTCTCTGCTTGATTGGCATGCACTTAATTAATGCTAATGAAGCACTCGCGTCACGATCAAGGAGAGACTATGAACCCCAACGTACACTAAATCTAAAGAATTACAGCAGAATTCATGTCCTAATTACAGTGTATTGTTGAAATACCACTTAAATATAGTGATTATTAAAAGCATATTATTGATTGGGGTTTAACTGCTATGTAAATAAATCTAGTCGAGGCAAACTGAGCTACAAATTCATTACCCAGCCGTAAATCCTCAATAAATATTTTTTCATGAATCAGTTGTTGTTTATTATACAATAAATGTCTTATTAAGTCCAAATTAATTGCATATTTGGGGAAACTTCATTGAAGGTTCCCTCTCTCCTCCGCTACGTGGGTGCTTCGCCTGATTTCTTTCTAATATCCCCCCCCTTCCCAGCTACCTGTGTCCCTCAGGACCATCGGGGAGCAGGTGCCGCGCCTGCCTCGTGCCAAAGCAAACCCAACTCACAGAATCACAGAATCACACAGAATCACAGAATCACAGAATCACCGGGTTGGAAGAGACCCATTGGATCATCGAGTCCAACCATTCCCACCAAACACTAAACCATGTCCCTCAGCACCTCGTCTACTCTTGACTTAAACACCTCCAGGAAAGGCGAATCAACCACCTCCCTAGGCAGCATATTCCAATGCCCAATGACCCTTTCCGTAAAAAACTTCCTCCTAATCTCTAGCCTAAATCTCCCCTGGCGGAGCTTNCCTCAACATCCTTCTTGTGCTGAGGGGCCCAGAACTGCACACAGGATTTGAGGAGCGGTCTCACCAGTGCCGAGTCCAGAGGGAGAAGAACCTCCCTGGACCTGCTGGTCACACTGTTTCTGATCCAAGCCAAGATGCCATTGGCCTTCTTGGCCACCTGGGCACACTGCTGGCTCATGTTTAGTCGCTGCCAACCAACACCCCCAGGTCCCTCTCCTCCTGGCAGCTCTCCACACAGACTTCTCCCAGTCTGTAGCTCTGCTCAGGGTTGTTGTGCCCCAAGTGCAGGACTCGACATTTGGCTGTGTTAACCCTCATGCCGTTAGACTCAGCCCAGCGGTCCAGTCTGTTCAGATCCCTTTGCAGGGCCTCCCTACCTTCCAGCAGATCGACACTTCCACCCAGCTTAGTGTCGTCTGCAAACTTGCTACGGGTGCACTCAATGCCTTCATCCAGGTCATTGATGAAGACATTGAACAGGGCTGGACCCAGCACTGAGGCACGGCATCAGAAAAGACACGTCCTGGCCACCACCACTGCCTGGGGCTTGGCTGCCTGTAAACCCTGCAATTAGCAAAGCTCATCAGCTGCCTCCTCTCCTCCTCCCCAAACCCGAGCACCCCAGTTCTCACAGGCATCACCTCTTTTCCCACCGTGCTCCAGCTAAGAGCACGTGTGAAGTGGACAATCCTAGCAAAGCAAAGCCCAATGGGTCTTCAGGAGCCAGAAGACGTTCCTCAACAGAGATGGTCAAGTAAAGTAAACATTTTAAGCCCCAAATGATGAAATTTTAATGAATTTCCCATTTTTTTTCCGCAACTACAAGCGCTCAGGCTCACCATAGCTGGGTGATTTTCATAGGTCTCGGCAGCTAAGGAAGAAAGAATATGAATTCCTCTTTGGGCATGAACTATCATGATGAATAATAAATAAAATAAAAAGCAGCAATATTTTGCATCTACCAAGAGCTTTTTATCTGTGGAGCTCAAAATGATTTACAACAAAAAGTAAAGTGTTAGAGGTGTTAGGGAAGCAGAATTTCCTTCCTCTGGGAAATCTCAGTAGTTCAACATTTGTTTTCATCTTGAGATAGGGTGAGAAGTTGAAAGGTTTTTTCTAGAATCATCAGTTCCACCACGTTGAAATTCAGAAACGGGGACTTTTTTCCTTTGTTTCATCAGACCGGCACATGGTACCAAATCACATTTGCAAGGTTTTGATGTGCCAATTTCAAACAAAATGTCTTAGTCTGGATTTTCCCCAGGAAAGAAAAAAAACCCAAAACTGTGGTGCATAATAGATGCTCCCATTTCCAGTCCCTTCCTACCATCACAAATGTAAATCTCAGCAAAACCTAGATTGCTTTTGGAAAATACTTCTTTCAACAACATCCTCCCAGCTGCAGGATCCCTAAGGACCATTTTACAGAGGAGGAAGCTGGAGGGGATGGACCGAAGTCACATGGAGCAGGAATAGAATGATAGACTCGAAGAATGGTTTGGGATGGAAGGGACCTTAAAGACCATCCAGCTCCACCACCTGCCATGGGCAGGGACACCTCCCACTGGATCAGGGGCTCCAAGCCCCATCCAACCTGGCCTTGAACCCCTCCAGGGATGGAGCAGCCACCACTTCCCTGTTCCAATGCCTCCCCACCCTCATCATGAAGAATTCCTTCCTAACGCCTAGTCTAAATCATCAGCCTTCCAGCTGAAAGCCATTCCCCCTCATCCTACCCCTGCCCTCCCTGATCAACAGCCCCTCTCCAGCTTTCCTAGAAGTTCCTCTAAGGTCTCTCTGTAGCCTTCTCCAGGCTAAACATCCCCAACTCTCTCAGCCTTTCCTCATACAGGAGGTGCTCCAGCCCTCAGATCATCTCCCTGGCCTCCTCTGGATCCATTCCAATAACCCTGTGTCCTTCTTATGTTTGGGATTCCAGAACTGGACACAGGACCCCAAGCAGGGCCTCATGAGAGCAGAGTAGATGGAGAGAATCCCCTCCCTTGACCTGCTGGCCACTCTTCTTTGATGGAACCCAGGATACAACATATTAAATATAATCATTCCCATCCCCTCTGGCCTGTCCATCATGGAAAGCAAGAGGAGGAATTACTGCCTGTGTTGTATCTGTCCAAAGGCAGATGGAAAAATGAGTTTGGTTTGTACACAACACCACCAAGACAGGAAAGGCTGAATCCATCTACCAGAGAAAAACTAATGCTCTCATTAGAAAACTTAATTATTAACATCAGCCTCCAGTTATTTTCCCTGAAATATGTTTCATTTCTGACTTCAGAGCAATTGGTCTTTGCAAACGTTTAGTGTGTTCGGTGCCTGCGCCCCATCTCCACAGCCTCGCCAGGGACTCCTTTGAATGAATTTGCTTTTCCACTGGTCCTTGTATCTCCACGGAATCGATATCCCTTCATTCCCAACGCCTCAAACAAATGACGAGTCCCTTTTTCTGCTTCCCGAAGAGGGTTGCAAAAGGTGGGTGCGGCACGGAAGGAAAGGAGATGTGGACAGGACGGGATCATATCTGTTTTCCTTGACGTACCATTTATCGGAAACACATCAGTAGCCGTTCCCGAGCTCCCGATGGAGAATTGATCGCTAGGTCATAAAACTAAATCGTGGTGCTCATAAGAAGAGTAAACACAGGAGGCGGAGGAGGGAGACAGCAGTGGGGGCCAGGAACAGAGTGTGATGGGCTGCAGAACCCCCCCAACTCAATATCTGCTGATCGTCTCCAGGGATTTGGGAGCCAAGAGGATAAATTGGATCAATGCTGAGCTTCTCCTGAGCTCCCATAAATCCCTAAATAAACAAAAGCATAGTCCTTTTTTGACACCATCAAAATGGAAATGACCAAGGCATCTACCCAAGGTGCCCACTGACCGAGGGGAGAAGGACCCTGTCTGGATGCACCCATCACCCTCCCCACCAGCAACAAACAGAGCTGAAAACATGAAAACTGAGGAGATAACTGTTTTTTTTTTTTTTTTTTTGCTTCTGCTTCCCTGGCTGCCCAAGGGGTTGTGCACACTTTACCCTTATCCTCTGCGAGCTGCGTTGCCCAATTACACAGCAATCAATTTTGGGAGCACTGAGGAGATAATGGAGTGATAAGAAACAGCCACTGCAGATTTGTCAATAGCAAATCATGTCAAACCAACTTAATTTCCTTTTTTGATGGTGTAATTGGTCTCATGGATCAGAGGAGGGAGGCAGCAAATGTGATATACCTTGACTTCATTAAAGCGCCTGACGACGGCCTGCGTGACGTTCCCTGTGAGGGAACTTGGGAAGAAAGTTCAGGCAGCGCCGAGGGTGGAAGCATCACGAGTTGAACCAATGCAGGGAACGGAGCATTTCTCCATCATCGGAGAGGGCATTTCAAATGGGTCCCCCTTGTCTGCCCCAGGCTGGAGTTTATTAGCTTTATATTTCAGCGGTGATGGGGATAATAAAGCAGAAAGCGTCTGAGATCTTGCAGAGAGGAGCCTGGAACGCTCCAGAAGCGAGGATCAGAATTCAAAACACTCATGATAAATTAGACAAACAACCAAAAAAAAAAAAAGAGTGAGATGGAATTCAATAAAGACAACGGTGAAGTAATACGCTTAGGATGAAGAAATCAAACGGCAGACAGACAGGGCTACTGCGGCCCGGGGTGTGCAAATAGACAGTCAATCACCAGGTAAATACGAGCCGACCACCACAAGGCTCCGAAAGAGCTGGAGCGGGGAGGCATGAGCAGCAGGGAGGGTCCACTTTGGGATGCCAGGTCCCAAGGAAGAGTCATTTATCTTGGGAGAACACAGATAGTTCTCCTCTTTTGAGGGTAAATTAAAGATCTACCTAGGATATTCCTGACCCTTTATTAGGTTCAGATTGGATACCAGGAAATTTTTTTTTCCCTGTAGGTGTTCTGGCCTGGAGAACAGGCCTGATGAGGAGCGGCTGAGAGAGCTGGGGGTGTTTATGGTGGAGAAGAGGAGGCTGAGGGGAGACCTCATTGCTCTCTGCAACTACCTGAGAGGAGGTTGTGGAG
>WAAB01009621.1:0-20373 GCA_013389865.1 Piaya cayana | reverse complement strand
CAGTGGACAAATATAGTCAGGCTCAACGATCTCAAATGCCTCTTCCAAGCAAACGATTCTATGTTTCTATGATTAGTGAGATGGTGGCCGATCTTCTGATCGCTGAAAAAAAAAAAAAAAAAACAAGAGACGTTCTCTGTGCTGCCTCTCAGCAAGTCTGAAGCCACGAAAAAGCTGCGGTCTCCCTTTAACAATGTCTCTGTAAATCCATCCCGGCAGGCGGTTAGGAAGCACCTGCACGTTTAAAAGCCACTGTTATTGCTAAATGCCATCAAAGCGCCGTTACAAGAGAGCAACAGGTGGAGAAAGAACGAAGGGTTAGACAAAGTTTGGGCTGATATTTTCAAAGTCAGCTACGAGACAGATGTCCTCCTCTTATTAAAATTAATGGAAACCGAGCATCGCAGTCTCCCAGGTGACTTTGAAATCCTCATCCTCGCTTCCCATTTGCTGCCCAACACCTTCTCCGCCGCCTCCCCCTCTTTCCACCCCAGGGCCGCTGAGAGAAACAGGGATAAAAAAAACACCCAACACATTTGCACTGGAATAAATGAATATTTTCTTTTTTTTTTTTTTAACATCTCCTACTCATCAACCTCTCTGTAATTTACATACATATAACAAATTGCACATAAGGAAACAAAGGAGAAGGGGAGGAGAGAGGAGAGCTTGTGTCTTGTGCAATTGGAAGCGCATCCAGGTAGGACGGGGCACCCATCCTAAGGGCAGCACCTCCTGCCCCACCAGCCCGTGATGCACAGCAGCCACCCGCAGCACTCATGGACTCTGAGGACATTCATCCTCTGCCTGCAAAGCAAATCACGCTTGCTGGCCCTGACAGCCCCAGCCCTGGGGAATCGCATCAACCGCAAGCCCAGGAAATGTGCACAGATTACAGCCGACGGTATTCAAGAGCATGTATATACTGGTCAAAAAAAAAAAAAAATGCACTAGGCAGGAGGGATTTCTGACACAGCTCTTCATAACCAGGTGGAAAGAGCATCGAGAAAAAGAAGAGTAAACAAAATGATATACTTCTGCTGCGCTGCGTGCCTAGAGGCGCTAAAATACTCTCTGTTGGACACTAAGAGACTCCTAAGCCAGCTGTGCTGCCATGGATGCTCCACACAGAGCTGTGAGGTGATGCCAGCATCCCAGCACAGCCAGGATGCCCCTAAGGTAGATGCCCACATGGTCTGGAGGAAATATTCAGGTGAGCCCTCTAGGATTCTCTATGTCAGGATGCTGGCCACTGGAATGGTGCATCAAGCCATTAAGAGTCCCATTGTGCACCCACTGCAAATAAAAGTATATTACGTGCACCTCACACGACTGCAGACCTTCACAGCTGCTGCATCTGGAGCAGAAATGTGAGTGTCTTTGGGTCACCCATCTGAAAACACCGTCCTTCAGTCCTCATCGTATCAAGGCTCCTGGAGGATGCTCAGCGACCAGTCTTACACAACTTTCTTCTCCCCAGCCCTCCCCTTCACCTGGCCAATATTAAGCTATCTGGAGACTGGTAAAGGTAGCTCACTGGTGATCTGCTCAAACCCAGGTTCTACTAAGAGAAGGGCTGAGAGCAGAACGAAATCTCTTCCATCCATCAGTCCTAGCTGTCTTTTGTGCTGCCTTGGTTCTGAAAGCCACAGGACAGAGAGGAAGGACCGATGCCTTGAAAAACAACTCTCCACTTCACCCGAGCTTTCTTCCTTCTGCATCAAATCACAGAATCACCAGGTTGGAAGAGACCCACCAGATCACTGAGTCCAACCATTCCTATCAAACACTAAACCATGTCCCTCAGCACCTCGTCCACCCGTCCCTTAAACCCCTCCAGGGAAGGTGACTCAACCCCCTCCCTGGGCAACCTCTACCAGTGCCCAATGACCCTTTCCATTAAAAATGTTCTCCTAATATTCAGCCTGAACCTCCCATCTCCTAACACATCTCTCCTGACCCAAGGTCAACACATCCCCAGCCATCACCATCCCTGGACTTCGCCTCCAAGAAACAGAAAAGCTGCCAAAAGCCAATGATTTCCTCCCTTTCCCACCCTGAGATTGCAGCGAGGGGGAGAGAATGAATCACCCAAGCAGGGAGGGCAGCACCCAGGTACGTGAGGGGGAGGTGGTGGCAAGCGAGCTACCGTATCACCCTCAGAAGAAACATCCTTGTGGGACTAAATTGCATTCAACATAATAAACTATCATCTTGAAACGAGTGCTCCAATTGAGTTTTGATGTAAACACTAATATTTTCTCCACTCCACTATTCTCTTCCAGGGAGATCTCATGTATATTTCACTATGTGTCCTACCTACTATTGCTCTCATACATCAAAGCGATCGAGGACAAGGAGCCTGATTTTGAAAACATTATTCTTTTAAAGATTTATTTGCTCGTCTTGACCACCTCCTCTGCTGAAAGGGAGAAGCTCTCCATAAATTATTTTCGCACCCTATGTAAAACATGCACGTGCATGGCGCCCTCAGCTTCGAAAACCGTGCAAGAGGAGACCTTCCATTCCCTTTCCCTCCTGGTTTGTGCTCTTCTTGGACCCAGCCCTGCCCTGTCCATGCTGGACTACTCCATGTAGACCTCAACACCATTCCAGTGTGATCCCAAACAGTGAGAAGGAGAGGCAGGAGTACCCTAAGTGCCTTGTCCAAGGCCCCGAGGGGAACACGTGGCAGAGATGCCGCCTCACCTTGCACTTCTGTCCAGCTAAACCAGTCCTGGTGCTCAGCCTAACCCAGGCAGGGCTCGAACACCTCCCAGCCCCACTCTACATGGCAGCAGCGTTCACCGCAGCCCACACGCCCACCCTGAATCGTGTCAGCTCTAACCAGCCCAGACAGACACACGTCAGGAGAGATGAAGTATTCATATCCACGTTTTGTAGCCACAGAGCCCGACTCGCACAGGGTCACAGAAGACAGCTGCAAGAAACATTAAAACAGTTCAGAAGGCCGAATAATACATGGTTCTTTAAGGAACAGCCCATGCAAAATTAACTACGCGTTCCCTCTGCCCCCTTCCACAGCAGATGCTGGGAGGCACTCAAAGGAAGCTACGTTTATTTAAAATTAAATAAAGGAATCTAATTTTGGCATGCAAGAGCTAATGCACCTGGGGGACTCCTCGCTTTGGGGCACTGCCAGCAGCAGAAGAGTAACGAAGTTAAGAAAGCTATTAGGAAACTGCTGCAGACGCTGGGTGGGAGGTCGGCTCCTTGGTGAAGCCACAACGTAGAGTTATGAGAGGGGATTTCACACCCCTGTTTCTGCCACCCCAACAATTCAGGAAATTACTGTCTCCAAGCCTCCCTCAAGCTTGTAGCATGTAAGGAATCCCTTGTTCCTTGGAGCATCAACGTGCCCTTTCAGCCTCAGCTTCACCAAAAAGCCAAGATCTAGGAACAGGAAGAAATACCCTCTGCCTTGTCCACCCCAACTCCATCACAAGGAGTGTAGCTGGTGCAGGGGGAACAAGGCATCATCCAGGCTCTCCAGATCCTGCTGCAATTGGGGAGCCAAGATCTACAGCCTAAACATCCAAGCAATCAGCTCCTTCTCTTTCCCACATCCCTGGGGTGAAGTTTACCGCTACCCCATGGGGGAACAGTCACAGGTAGGCACTGCCAGCCTTTCACTGCCTGTGGGATTGAGGAAACCACAGGAGCACAAAGGAGACCGGTGGGACAACGTGGACCTGTGCAAAGGAGTGATGCTCAAGAGGCCTCCCTGTCTGCCATGGAGTTTTGTCAGCACCATGTGGAAGAGCTGCAGCACTGCACACTGCTCCTGGCTCCTCGCCGCACAGCCCACTTGCACACATCCCCATACAGTTCCCAGGCCCAGTATCTTGCTCCCACACCCCTTTGGATCCCTTCTTAGTGCAAAGCAACACTTGGTATCTTCACCACAAGCGCACCAGGGTGCGTTGTGCCAGGGTGCATGTGGTGCACTGAGGAAGCACGAGGTGTGCGAGGATGCACAAGGTGTGCAAGGATGCACACGGTACCCTGAGGATGTACAAGGTGTGTGAGGATGCACATAGTGCCCCGAGGGTGCACAAAGTGTGTGAGGATGCTCATGGTGCCCTGAGGATACACAAGGCATGCAAGGATGGATGTGGTGCCCTGAGGATGCACAAGGTGCACTGAGGAGGCACAAGGTGTGCAAGGATGCACATGGTGCCCTGAGGGTGCACAAGGTGTGTGAGGATGCACGTGGTGCCCTGAGGATGCACAAGGTGTGTGAGGATGCACGAGGTGCCCTGAGGATGCACAAGGTGCCCTGAGGATGCACAAGGTGTGTGAGGATGCTCGTGGTGCCCTGAGGATGCACAAGGTGCCCTGAGGATGCACAAGGTGTGCAAGGATGCACACGGTACCCTGAGGATGTACAAGGTGTGTGAGGATGCACATAGTGCCCCGAGGGTGCACAAAGTGTGTGAGGATGCTCATGGTGCCCTGAGGATACACAAGGCATGCAAGGATGGATGTGGTGCCCTGAGGATGCACAAGGTGCACTGAGGAGGCACAAGGTGTGCAAGGATGCACATGGTGCCCTGAGGGTGCACAAGGTGTCTGAGGATGCACGTGGTGCCCTGAGGGTGCACAAGGTGTGTGAGGATGCTCGCGGTGCCCTGAGGATGCACAGATGCCTGCAAGGTGCAGGCATGAAGCCAGGGTCCATCAGAGGATCTTCAAGGAAATCAGAGGCTGGGAATAATTCCCAGCCCTCAAGGCTACTCTCTGTCTCACTTTACCCACCACAAGCTGGATATGGTGCTCTGGCTCTGCACCCTTTTGCTCCTCAGAGACTCGTTGCTATTTTGAGGCTGGAAGGGATGATTCTGGCAATTTTAGAATGGCCTTAAGTTAAAAAAAGGGGAAACAGTGACTCAGAGCAAGCGTTGGATTTCTAGCGACCATCCCCTCTGTGCCTGGTCCATGCAGGGAGACCATGGAGGGGAGGAGAAGAACTGCAGAGCATTTCCTAACCCCTTTAACAAGTCTCTCTCCTCCCTCCTCATCCAGGCTGGTTTCTCTCAGTGCAGAAGCCAGAATGCAAATGGAAGTCAAGTAAAAATGTTCAAAGGCTTCAAAAAAACCCCTGTGTTTGACTGAGGCGAGCCTGGAGGCACTCCTGTTGCTGCTTCCACCCACCCACTGGCTCAAGGTCTCACCCCAGAGCAGCCTCCCCAGTCCCTCGTGGTATTTTACTGTGGGCGCACACTCTGACCCCAGACCAGAGCAAACCCAGGGAAGGAAACGCATCATCCACAAGCACTACACACCTCAGAGTGAGCAGAAAGCCAGGACCAGTGAGATCGGAGCCCATATCAGGCTTAAACCCGCTGGGATGTGTCCTGTACCATTCCCATTGATCAGTGAGAGGAAAGCAGCCCCGCAATCACCTCTACTTCACTGGCAGAGTCTTTTGAGGGAAAACTATCATTGAATGCTTTGGGTTGAAAGGGTTCTTTCCAAGTTGNCCCCTCTCTTAGTTTAAAACTGTTCCCCCCTGTCCTACCCCTGCCCTCCCTGATCAAGAGCCCCTCCCCAGCTTTCCTGGAGCCCCTTTCAGCACTGGAAGATGCTCTAAGTTCTCCTTGGAGCCTTCTCTTCTCCAACAACCTCAAGCCTCACAACCTGTCCTCAAATGGGAGATTCTCCAGATTCTCCATGGACTTTCTCCAACACCACCATGTCCTTCCTGTGCTGAGGACTCCAGAACTGAACGCAGGGCTCCAGGTGAGGTCTCATGAGAGCTGAGCAAGAGGGATAGAATCACCTCTCTTGATGTGCTGAAACCAGAAAACCAAAACTCACAAGAAGTCTGAAGCCATACAAAGTGTTTTTTACTTTCTGCATCGCTCCCACATTGCTCCAAATGAAATCCAAACACCAGCAAGGAGCAGGACCTCTCCCTTCACCCCAGGCAGAGTGAGGGTGGTGGCTGTCCAGCTCTGGTTGCCTACAGTGCACTGTGGGGCTGGGTTTGCTTCTTGTTCCCTGTCAGACGGCCTCCAATCAGGATCTTCTGATCACTGCTTCTCGGCTCCAGAAAGAAACCTGCTCTTATATTTCTGATGCACGGGACACTGAGTAACAGAAGGGTATTTCTGGCTCAGAAGCGGCCCCACGGTAGCACAAACGTCAAGCACAGCTGACTTGCATGATTTTCCATTGATTAAGATGACAAAGTTGGGCCAAAATCTTTACAGAGACAGATTACAGAAGGCTGATGCCATCTAATCTAAGCCTCAGTTCACTAGCTTTAGGCCTAAATCCTACCTTAGTCTGGAAATGATCCGTGTTTCCTTGGTATCTCTACCAACTCGGATAATAAGCAGTCACGTAAAACCACATGCTGAAAGATGCGAAGGAATTAATGAATTAAGAAATAAATACCATATGCTCTCCCAACTTCAGAGCTGTTCCTTGGGAGAGGGGGTGAAGGCATGGAGGGGAGATGCCTGGTCCAGCAGATCGTAGAATCATAGAATCACAGAATAACCAGGTTGGAAGAGACCCACTGGATCATCGAGTCCAACCATTCCCATCAATCACTAACCCATGTCCCTCAGCACCTTGTCCACCCGTCCCTTAAACCTCTCCAGGGAAGGTGACTCAACCACCTCCCTGGGCAGCCTCTGACAGGGACCAATGACCCTTTCCCTGAAAATTCTTTTCCTAATGTCCAGCCTGAACCTCCACTGGTGGAGCTTGAGGCCATTCCCTCTCGTCCTGTCCCCTGTCACTTGGGAGAAGAGCCCAGCTCCCTCCTCTCTACAACCTCCTTTCAGGTAGCTGATGTGGTTGTCCCTCCTTGGGCTACAAAAAAGCAGCAAGTCCAGGTTCCCTCCCTGCTTGTCATTGCCATTAGCTCTTTGAAACAGAAGTCATAAAACTCCCAGAGACCAAGCAGACGAAAGCTGGTGAGATCCAGCATTCCAACATCCTCCAAGCACCATGGGAGCGTGCGGCAGCCAATGCCAGCCAGGTAAAACCGCCCCGCGAGCCCCTCGGCAGCTTGACAGTGCTGGAGGGAGCTGTTTAGCTGAGGGTCTCACCCCTGTATCAACAATAAATACATCTGCAATAAATATGCAAAGTTGTAACTGATTTGCATTGACATTTGGACTGGGGGGGAGAGCCGAAGGGAGAAAGAAATAAAGTCCATTATAGCGCAGAGTAATTTAGGATATTACCACCGGCATCTGAATTACAAATCTACCTCTCATTACTGGTATGTTAACCGGGAAAGGCAGCTTCTCAACAACATGCAAGGCAGAGTTTATTAGCATGAATTTGCATAATAATTAGCTCTGCAGCAAGCAAAGGCTGTTGTGTCTTTCAAAAAGCCAACTTTCAATGTCAACATCCAGCCCTGGTTTGGCTCCAGTCCTAGGGCCCTCCGGTGTAGCGAAATTCCACTGTAGGTGTTCGCCAGCTCCTGGATGCTGGTGCCTGCGCCGGGAACACACGGAGCTCCTAACTCATCTCTCCAGCAGGGCTTGGGCACTGGGAATCATGGAATCATAGAATCATGGAATCATAGAATCATAGAACAACCAGGTTATTATGAGAGTCCAACAGTTATTATGAGGTGGGAGAGAGAGCAAGTCTGAATAGGTTGCTTTGAATGGGGACTCCAAAGGTTCTTTGGAGCCATCCAGCAGCCAGTTGTGCTAATGCAGCAGGGAAGAGACTGTGTAGTGCTGAGTGTCCCTGCAATGCCAAGAGTGATCATGTAACACACTTTGCTCACCCAGGACTCTTCTCAGCAGCTCTCCTGTACTTCCCTAGAGGTGTTTAAAGGACAGGTGGACAAGGTGTTGAGGGACATGGTTTAGTGTTTGATAGGAACCGTTGGACTCGATGATCCCGTGGGTCTCTTCCAACCTGGTTGTTCTATGATTCTATGATAATGCCAAATCCACCCTCAACTACAAACTCATTGCTCCCTGTCCTGCTCTCACCCCACCAATTAAACCTTTAGACAACACGATTCAAGTAACACGATTCAGAGGATGCAGGAGAAAGGTATTTGCTATCTAACAATGCCACGATGAAGAAAAGAAGGTCGTAATATAGTGTAGGTTATTTTTTCTCCATCTACCCTGGTGTTTTCCAGGTCGCCCCGTGCCAGCAGACTCTTTACAAGCCCGAGTGGAAAAGTAAAAGCAAAGCCATGAAGCTATTTTAGTCTTTTTGGTGAAACAACAAGTTCCGTCTTCTAAGGGCTCTATCTGTAAACACGTACATGTATTTGCAGGTGCATTTCAAATGCAAATATCTCAATTTGAAGAAGACAAACAAACCACGCTTGCTGGTGGGAAGGAGGCTGCAATATTTTGTTTCTCCAAATGTTTCTTTGATTTTTTTTCTTTTTTTTTTTGTTCACAGCTTTACAGTAAAAAAAAGCTTTGCCTGGAAAAACTCACTGTCTCCAATCCCCTGTGCTGCAGGCAGCTTCTGTCTCTTTGCTGCAAGCCTTCTCTTTCAAAAACTTTTTGAGGCACCCCAAACACACTCTTGGGTTAGAGGAGATGCTTCCTAAGGTTTCTGCCCCAGGGGCTGTGCAGGGAGTCACACATCTGTTTGCAAGGCAGCTGCAGAGGCAGCAAAGCCTGTGCCCGAGCAGCGAGTGACAACTGGCGCGTGCCTTGTGTCACAGTGTGAGCTGCAAGAGGAACCGCAGCCTCTTGTGTGAAGTGTTAATTGCTACACGTGTAGGTACCCCAACCCTCTACCTCCTGGCATCTGAGTGCAGGAGGCTCCTGCCTGACCCCTCAGCACGATCCACAGGGATGGTGACCAGCAGGTCCAGGGAGGTTCTTCTCCCTCTGGACTCGGCACTGGTGAGATTGCACCTCAAATCCTGTGTTCAGTTCTGGGCCCCTCACCACAAGAAGGATGTTGAGACTCTGGAGTAAGTCCAAAGAAGAGGAACGAAGCTGGAGAAGGGGCTGGAGAACAAGAGGAGCAGCTGAGAGAGCTGGGGGTGTTTAGCCTGGAGAAGAGGAGGCTGAGGGGAGACCTCATTGCTCTCTCCAGTTACCTGAAAGGAGGTTGTGGAGAGGAGGGAGCTGGGCTCTTCTCCCAAGTGACAGGGGAGAGGACAAGAGGGAATGGCCTCAAGCTCCACCAGGGGAGGTTCAGGCTCAACATTAGGAAAAAAAATTTCACAGAAAGGGTCATTGGGCAGTGTCAGAGGCTGTCCAGGGAGGTGGTTGATTCATCTTCCCTGGAGGTGTTTAAGGGACAGGTGGACGAGGTGCTGAGGGAAATGGTTTAGAGATTGATGGGAATGGTTGGACTCGATGATCCGGTGAGTCTCTTTCAACCTGGTTGTTCTATGATTCTATAATCACAGAGACAGGGTGCAAGATTACCTAATAGAAACCCACCCGAGCTCACACTCATGGTGCCCAGAGCTGCTTTATGGAGGATAGAGCTGCTGTTACTGCTGTTTTAAACACAAAATGGATAATAGAAAAGATGTTTTTACCAAAATAAAGCAGTGAGGCCTGGCAGAGGCTGCCCAGGTCAGTGGTGGACTCACCAGCCCTGGAGGGGTTCAAAAAACGTGTAGATGTGGTGCTTCAGGACATGGTTTAGACAGCCCAGTGGGGTTGAGATGGTTGATGGTTGGACTGGCTGAGCTTCGAGATCTTTCCCAGTGTTAATAATTCTATGATTCTATGCCTCAATTCCATCAAGAAGTCCCCAAGCAGGGACCAAGGTGATTGTTTCCAGAGAGCAGTTCGGTGTTAGCTTGAACTCAGCTGTTTCCAACACAGGAAAAACTTTATGGATCCCTATAAAGAGATGCACAACCCAGCTGCGTCTCAGATCTGCCATCTCCAGGCCTCTGTCTGCAAGTTCCACTCTTTTTAGCTTCTCTCCACCACCACGCCTGCAACTCCTGGCCAGCAAAAGCTACTGCTCACTGCCTTTTCCTTTCAGCATCTCACAGCATTAGAAATACTAATCTCAGAGAAGCTGCTCAAAACAAGCTCCTTTGGACCTTATGCTGGTCCTGGTTTTATTAAAAATCCTTTGATTTCACCATCTCCAGGTGCTGAGGTCTCCAGAGGCAGCAGCCTTATAGGATAAAACTCCCTTTGGGGATGCTGTAACTCCTTGTTTAGTCCCACGAAGTCTGAGTCCTTGAAACCCGTGCCTAAAAGGAACACATCTCCTAATTATATGTGGTAATAGCAGAGAGAATTAAAATAGGTTGGTATAAAGGAATCTGAGCAACAGCAAATAAACCTCAGCACCTCTCCATGTCCTGAACCAGACCCACCCCTACCTCCCTGGGGAAGAATCACAGAATCACCGGGTTGGAAGAGACCCATCGGATCATCGAGTCCAACCATTCCCACCAAACCCTAGACCATGTCCCTCAGCACCTCGTCTACTCATGACTTAAACATCTCCAGGGAAGGCAAATCAACCACCTCCCTGGGCAGCATATTCCAATGCCTAATGACCCTTTCCGTAAAAAAAACTTTCTCCTAATCTCTAGCCTAAATCTCCCCTGGCGGAGCTTGAGGATGCCCTTCGGAAGCGTTCGACATCATCTCAGCAGAGTTTTCGGAGGTCTCTGCCCTTGAAACACACGATAAAATGAAAAGAGAGGGAGGTGCGATTAAAGCGGTGAGTTGGTAGTTGGGAAAGGGCTGGAGCTGGGGATTCCAGCCTCTCCCGGGGATCCCCAGGAGGTTCCATGTGTGCAGGTACCGGCTGTGCCGGCTTCAGACTGACGCGAGATGGTGCTGCAGCCCCAGCCATGAACAGGGATGCAGCCGGTGGGATGGAGTGGGATGCAGGCAGGTTGGGATGCTCTGAGTCCCCCCTTGCCTGGCTGTACCTGATGCTCTTGCACTGCACAAAGCGAGCGGGAGATGCAGGAAAGGCAGAGGGTTGGGAAATGGGGGGCACAGCCAGAGAGAGGACAGGAGCCCCTGACCTAGGGGGATGCTGGGTTGGAATTAGATGATCTTTAAGGTCCCTTCCAACGCGAACTATTCTATTATTCCATGAAGCGCAGTTCCTGGTTTTCAGAAATAGAGAAATATGTGTAAATTTGAGGTGCTGAGGGACATGGGTTAGTGATGGATGGGAATGGTTGGACTTGATGATCCGGTGGGTCTTTTCCAACCTGGTGATTCTATGATTCTATCTATTCCAAAGCGCTTTCCAACTCAAATAAGAGATTCATAGTTAAAACAGCCTCACGATTGCTAGCCCTTCTGCTCATAGGGGTATCCAATCTACCAGGGGTCTGATGGAAACACAAAACAGTGGAGAGAAAACAGCCTAGGAGGTTCCTGAAGCGTGTGGAGAACCTCCTGACTTAGAGCGGAGTAGGGAAGGGATTGTGCCCCCGTTCTTGGTGCTGCTGAGGCCACACCTTGAATTCTGCTTTCGGTTTTGGTCCCTCAGTACAAGAAGGACATTGAGGAGCTGGGGAAGGGGCTGGAGCACAGCAGTTTTGAGGAGCAGCTGAGGGACCTGGGGTTGTTTAGCCTGGAGAAGGGGAGGCTGAGGGGAGACCTCATCACTGTCTACAGCCCCCTGAAAGGAGGCAGCGAGGTGGGTGTTGGTCTCTTCTCCTAAAACAAATAGTGAGAGGATGAGAGGGAATGGCCTCAAGTTGCACCAGGGGAGGTTCAGACTGAAAATCAGGAAATAGAACATCAAAAGTGCCCAGGGAAGTGGTGGAGTTGCATACCCTGGGAAATCTAAAAGATGGGTAGACCAGGTCTCAGGGACATGATGTAGCGGTAGACTTAGCACTGTCAGGATTACCATTGTATTCAATCTTAAAGGTTATTTCCAACCTAAACAATTCTCTTAATCACATTCAGATTAAAAACCAAGTCCACTTAAAAGTTGAACAAGTTGAAAGATGCCACAACCCAGCTAAATATTTTTTTTTGGCCAAGTCAGACATTTGTTCCCAATATGGGTTTTTAAAGAAAAGCTGGAGAAGCTTTGACTAATTTTTTTCATGAGACTCTATTAAAATAAAATATGTTTCCGTGCATGTTTTTTCCGTTTGGAACAACACAGAGCTGAGGATCCTGCGGAGCTTGTCAGCAACCTGGTGCCCGTGTGTGCCACCCCGTGATAACAAACCCAGACAGGGACACAGGGGGAAAAGGGGGAAATAAGAAGCATTTGGAAGAAGATGATTCTGCAGTGAATTTAAAAGGAGTTATCAGCTGCTGCTGGGTAAATCAGCACGGCTAAGATAAGAACCAGAACAAATATTTATTCCAAATTTACACTGACCTAAACCTGAGCGCTTGAGGGTTGAATAATTTCGATGAACTATATATTTTTGTCAAATCATTTCCTGGGCTTCTTGCATGAGTTGAAAAGAGATTTAGCTGGGAAGGATAAATCCTGGCGGCTCATATGCTGTTGTCAAAAGGATGGAATGGAAACACAGATAGAAACACAGATAGATGGCAATAAAAATGATCTTTATAGTGTTGCGGTCCGTGGGGTTTCACGATGGCAAAATGAGACCAAGAATTCTTCAAGCGATTTTGAATGCTGCCTTTGTCTGGCAAAAAAAGGGTCTCAAATTTTCAGAGATCTCTTCATGACTGCCCATACGTAACCCCCCCACTCAGAAAAGCACCCAAAATCACCACCTTTTATCAGAAGTCTCAGCTCAGCTGCTCAGTATCAGGTCACTCGGGATATCTGGCCGAGTTTTGTACCACACAGTCTAATTTGGAGGTGCATAAAGACATTTCTTGGACCCTTCCTGGTGTGCCTGCCCTGCCTAAAGAGATTCACGCCTGTCACCTGCACATCTGGCTAAGTGGGGTGCACATCTGCACCTGCACCTCCAGGCTATGTGATTCAGGCCCAGCTGCTGGCCTGCAGTAGGTATCTGCCAAGGTTGGAGGCGGCATATGAAGAATCATAGAATCACCAGGTTGGAAGAGACCCACCGGATCATTGCGTCCAACAACTCCTACCAAACACTAACCCATGTCCCTCAGCACCTCGTCCACCCGTCCCTTAAACCCCTCCAGGGAAGGTGACTCAAACCCCTCCCTGGGNACACAGGATTCGAGGAGCGGTCTCACCTTTCCCCACCACCAAACCTACCCTCACTCCCCAGGACAGGGATGCTGCTGTTGGCAAAGCTCTCTCATGCCTGCAAGGATCCAGCTGCTGATGCAGTTCCTGTCATCACAGACAACAATTTGCAAGCTGCACCTGACACACGGCACAGAAGCATCCAGCTCTCAGCTCTGCCCTCCTGATGTTGCTGTTCTGCCTTCACAGAAACCCTTTTACACCAGGAAAACTTTCCCTGCTCTTTATACCTCTCTGCCCTCCCAGGAATAAGAGCGCAGGCACGGCACGACAGGAACAAGCACAAGCCAAGTTTACATAAACAGAGGAGAGCACGACGTAAAGGTTATTTGTGCCTGCAGGCTGCTTTGGGACCCTGTGAAATGCAGAGGTCTCGCACTAGATGGAAAGTTCCTGTAATGCTAAAGACTGTTTTTAAGTACCTGAGCAGCGCAGGGGCTCAAAGTGCTACTGAAAACAAGCACGAGGAGCTAAAGCCAGCGGTGCAATGTTATTTAGCACCTTCTAAAGTTTTTAGTAGGGTCTGTTGCAATAGGACAAGGGGTGGTGGTTTGAAACCAAGAGAGGGGAGATTCAGACTAGATTTAAGGACAAAATTTTTGCACTCAGGGTGGTGAAACACTGGCACAGGTTGCCCAGAGAGATGGTGGAGGCTCCATCCATGGGAGCATTCAAAGTCGGTTTGGATGGGGCTCTGGTTAAAGATGTCCCTGCTTATTCCGGGGGGTTGGACTAGATGATCTTTAAAGGTCCCTTCCAACCCAAAGCACTCTGATCCTGATTGCTTGTGCCGGACAATCTCTGCTCAAGCAAACATCCACCCACTTTGCTGATATTTCTCATCCCAGTTGTTGGGCAAAAGAGAGCAAAGGCAAAAATTGGCATTAATATGATGTTTTGCACATAAAGATCTTTATAAGCACTAATTTATACAACACCATAAGAGATTATCCACATTTTATGGCTAGGGAAAACGGAGCCATAGAAGTTAGGCAGCTTATTCAAAGCCACAGACAGAGCAAATAAAGAGAGCCAAGATTAGAGCTAAGGGGCAGAGATCTCCTCCTCCTTCTCCTATGGATAAGAGCAGGAAAATTACTGGTCCTAACACCACAAAGCAAAAATAACACCTACAAACTTCAAAAGGAAGAAGTAAAGTTGTTGCAGCGTCCAGTTTGTGGGACGGGGGACACGGGATTGGGATCCGTGAGGAGCATGTTCAACTCAGCTCCTACACAACCTCCTCCAGGTGAGCTTGGACCTTCATCCCTCTGCAAGTATTAGAGGGACGAGGACAGAGATCTCCCTTTCAATCATTTCCTTTGGTCTCACTTGCCCCTTATCACTTGCTCATGGATCATCAAATAATTTGGGTTGGAGACCTTAAAGATCATCTAGTTCCAACCCCCTGTCATAGGCAGGGACACCTCCCACTGGATCAGGCTGCCTAAGACCCCATCCAACCTGGCCTTGAACACCTCCAGGGATGGAGCAGCCACAGCTTACCTAGGCAACCTGTTCTAGTCCCTCACCACTCTCACAGTGAAGAAAGTCCTCTTTACATCTAGTCTAAATCTGCCCCTCTCCAGTTTATACCCATTAGCCATAGTCCTATCACTCCAAGCCTTTGTAAACAGTCCCTCTCCAGCTTTCTTGTAGCGCTTTCAGGTACTGGAATCCCCTTCAGGTACTGGATGACTACAATTAATTAGGCAATCCTGGAAGCTACCAGAATGCACTACAGCAAAGAGCACAAAAGCACTGCAATTTCTTGACATTTCCAATCCACTTTAGATTCTGGGAAGGAACTAACAATGGTGGTTGAGTCACCTTCCCTGGAGGGGTTTAAGGGACAGGTGAACGAGGTGCCGAGGGACATGGGTTAGTGTTTGATGGGAATGGTTGGACTTGATGATCCGGTGGGTCTTTTCCAACCTGGTGATTCTATGATTCCACGTTCCTTCAATTCCAGAAGGTCTTGCAAAAGGGAAGCCCATTGAGATAGTGGGAATGAGTTACAGTTGGGCCACAACCCCAGCACAAAGGAGCAGCCCGAGCACGCATTTACATGTGTAAATGTTGTATCATGTTGTATCAGGNGGGTCATTGGGCATTGGAACAGGCTGCCCAGGGAGGTGGTTGATTCACCTTCCCTGGAGGTGTTTAAGGGACGGGTGGACGAGGTGCTGAGGGACATGGTTTAGTGTTTGATAGGAATGGTTGGGCTCGATGATCCGATGGGTCTCTTCCAACCTGGTGATTCTATGATTCTATGATCTCTCCACGTGTGTCTACGCATACGGACTTCGGATGAGCGGGGCAGGGCTGGATCAAATAAACTTGGGGAGAGATAAAAATCACATAACCCCCCATAAAAATTAGCAAGGGGAGAAAGCTTTTTACTCAAACAAAGAAAGTAATTTTGCAGCCGCCGATTATTTCCCCCCTCCCCTCCTTTTTTTCTTTTTTTTTTTTAAGCATTGTGCAGAGCCCTGTTCCTTTTCAAGATTGCAGATGTTGTTGTGTTCAAATGAATCCCATTTTGTCACAATCAATGACTTTCCCCGCTCGTTATTACCTTTGGAGCAGGCAGCGCCTCTGGCAGCCCTCCAAGCCCCAGGAAGGCAAAAACCAACGGAGCCTGCACCCCTCCAAAAAAGCGCAGTGGAGCCGAGGCAGGAGAATGTCACCTACACCTGGGTAATTTTTAATTTTCTTTCTTTCCCCCCCTCCTCTATTATTAAATTACCTCCAAGCTTATTTGTCTGGCTAGAGGTTAATGAAACACTAATGATGTTAATGAGCCTTTCACGCTGCAAGTTTTTTCAAGAAAGAGATATAATAGCTGTTTTCCTTCCCTTTTTAATCTTTTTCATCATCCGGGAGTTGCAGGGCCAAAGCAATTAGCAACTCTGGCGGCTCCATCTCCCCTCCTGGTCACAGCCCAGTGGGGCAGAGAGAAGAAACCCATTAAACCCCCTCCACATGTCCACAGGTGAAGAGCTCAGAGCCGACGCTTTAGCCAGAAGGCAAAATGCTATTCAGAGGGAAAACAGGAGAAATTAACAATCTGGAGTTATTGGGATTGGTGAAGTCACCGTGAGCTGCACGCCACTCGTTAGAGAAGGCGATGAAACAAACTTCAAAAGGTTACAGGAGGTTTGGGAAGGGCTCCAGCAGCCAAAGGGTTGCTGGACACCTTCCCCCGTGAAATTGCTCAGCAGAGGAACCAACCTTACTTTGGTTTTCATCCTAGTGAGCTCTGATTTTGGGTGCAGGACAAGATTCCACTGGACCGCAGCCAGCCAGAAATCAGCTCTTCCTTCCCAGCTCATTTTAATTAAATACAAAAAAGTGACGTGGGGGGAGACAAAAAAAAAGGCACAACAAGAAAAAAACTAAAAGATTCAGAGAAGTGGCTGCTTGGGAAGCTGCTCCACACCCTATTGCCTCAGATGCCAGCAAGGATTTCTTTGTCGCGCCTAATCCCCTCGACACAACCACACAGTAAAAATCCCACCGTGGTCTGAGCCCATTTTAGAGATGCTCATCCTCACTGAGCAAGGAGGACATGGGCTGGGGTCCCCTTCACCACAGCCAAGCCCCTGCTGCCACCGCGCTCCTTGGCACGCTGGGAGGTGATGCTGCCTTTGCTTTTCTTGATGGATGCGTGGGTGCCAAAGGGCACACAACTAAATTATGAGCTGGCACTTACAAGGAGTGAGGGCTCTGGCTTGTGCTTCCATTAGAGGGTATCTATCTGCATTTAAAGCTGCGGAGCTCTGATAAGGAGTAGGGAGGAAGCTAGAGAGACCTCAAAAAATTGCCTGGACGAACTCCGAGATAAGACTTTTCAGACAGACAAAAAAGCCTGTCCTGATTTATAGAGCTTCGTCCGTCCTTGACAGTACCTCTGGAGCTCCTGATCTTGGCTGTAAAAAGGAAAGTTCCATCAGAAATGTATGTTCTGCCCCCAAACTATTTATCCAGACAACCTGTCAACCTACCACAGCCAGATCCTCTCTTGACACGGACAAGGCAGCAACACAATCGGCCGCCTTTTATTTTTACCCTCTCCTCTCCCCTGTTCTTCCTAATCACAGACGCTTTGTCCGCTCAATAATAAAGATCCTGGCTGCCTCAGTTTCCTTTTTTTTTTTTTTTTTGTTATCGTGCCTTTCAGCCCGCATGTTTATTTATGACTGCTACAAAGCGCCTGCACAGAGAGATGCCATTAGGCTGGAATGACGCTCCCTTGACATTGAGATCAGAATCTGCACAGACGCCATGCAACAACTCATCTTTATGTTTGCCTACTTGTCTTAATTCCTTTTCTTTTATTACTATTATTATTATTATTTTCATCGCAAGAGCTGCCAGAGAGGGAGAGGCAGAGGGGGCACTTGCAGCACAAAGGCACGAAGCGGCTCCGAGCGAGGCCACAGATGGTAGGGGCTGGCTTGGCTAATTCTGCCCTCTTTTCAGGGCAGCTGTTGGCACGCACGCTCTTAACAAACCCATTAAGAGAATAGGACCCCTGACTGACAAGGGCACGGTAATGGATTTATTCCTGCTCACGACGTGGAGACGGCCCTCCCGCATCCCACGTCAGGAGCTTCCGCAGCAAAACCTGGGCAAAGATTGATTTTAGTGGGGGGTGCAAGGGGTGCAAGAGCACATTCTTGCCCCCTGTCAAGCCCAGAGAAGGCACTGATGGAGAAGAGAGCAGGACAGCCTAGGCTTAAGCCCTCAAATGCAGCAAAACCTACACGTATGCTGTACTCAGCCTGTGCTGATGGGTTCACTGGGTCTCGCTGCTTACAAAGCCTGGCTTGTCACTGAAAAAGACAACTCATTGTGACATCGTTAGGGTGACAGCCCCGTGACAGTGACTTCAACACAGTCCCCAGAGCCCCTGTGACCCCAGCAAGCCCTGCTGCTTCTCCCCTCCCCTGGAAGCTCCTCACAGACCTCACGCACGAGCGCTGGACGCAGCGCAGCTCTCCAAAGGCATGCAAACACCCATGAGGTCTCCTCCATCTGGTTAGCAGGGGAAAAGGGGCAAAAAAGAAACCCACTTCACAGGAGCCAGCTGGCCCCTCTGCTTCCCAGCCCTCATCCATGCTGGAGGGGGGACCCGGGACAAGCTCTGCCCTGCCTGCCCCGCTCAGCCGAGATGCTGGAGCAGACAAAGAGAGGGGTTTGTATGATCTGGCATCTCTTTCAGCTGTTAGCCAAGGCGCGTCCTTCCCGGGCATCGGCTCTCTAATTAGTTCTATTGGTTTCAACAGTTCGGCGGGCTCGGTGAATGTAATATTTAACACCCTAGAGGGAAGCCTTTCACGCCGATGCCTCTTTCATCATCTCTGCCCATCTGGTGCTCACTTTCAGCTCGCAGAGCACCACCTGCTTGGAAAACAATGAACTCGTGTGCTTCCCTGGCTCCTTCAGACTGGCTGGACACTCTGGGAAAGGCACGTGGGGGCAAGGCTCCCAGTGGCAGCAAGTCTTGACACCCATCGCGCGTTGTGCGTTGATTCAAAAAGCCATCGTTGTTGTGTGTTTACCCCAAGGATGCTCATTTAAAAGGCAGTGATGCAATTTTTCCTTCTCTTCAGAGTTCACAAAGCGTATACCACGTCCATGGGGACAGGGAGGCAAGCGAGCAGGCACTCTCGTGCTTCNCGGACACTCTGGGAAAGGCACGTGGGGGCAAGGCTCCCAGTGGCAGCAAGTCTTGACACCCATCGCGCGTTGTGCGTTGATTCAAAAAGCCATCATTGTTGTGTGTTTACCCCACGGATGCTGATTTAAGAGGCAGTGATGCAATTTTTCCCTCTCTCCAGAGGAGTTCACAAAGCGCACACCATGTCCATAAGGACAGGGAGGCAAGCGAGCAGACACCCTCGTACTTTGCCCTTCTCTACAGCCTCACCATCACCACCTTTCTCAAATTACTCAAGGATGAATAACTAGGTAAGGGTGGTGAGCAGAGCAAGGGATGAACGGACCAGTGGTGCAACTCCCCAACAGCAACAGGTGCTGTACGTGGGTTCTGGTGACACCCAGAGTGTCAGAACCACGACCGCAACGCTGGGATGTGGCCATGGGCGTCTGCACCGACACAGCCCAACAGGTCTGAGCAGAAACGGGAACTGAGCCCATAAAAGCTGTTTGCCTTCTGCGCCACAGTAGCTGTTCGGAGACATCGCTGCATCTGGAAATGATGAGATTCCTTCCAGTGACTGACACCTGCTAATAACCTGGAAGACGGGTAGAGGATGCTCACATTGCCATCTCCAGCTATCTACAACTTCATTTTCCATCATCTTTGTCACTCAAGGACAGCAGCAAAGGATATTATTGCTACTGGTATTGTTATTGTTATTATTTAAACCACGCAGCCAGGAATCTGCAGTTATCTGGGCTGGGCTGGGCAGACGCGTTACACCGGTAGATTCTCCTTCAGATCAGAGGGAAATTTATTGCGTGGATTATGTATAATATATTTTCCCATTANGGGAAATACAATAATCACCCTTGTTTAAAAAGGTGAGCTATATTTTTGGGGCCCCTGCCTATCCCAAAAAAACCCAAATAACAAAAAAAAAAAAAAAAAAAAAAAAAAAAAAAAGTAATAAATAAACACACCAGTGCACATCAGTGCCAAGGGCAGGGAAGTTAAAGGACATTATAACTCTTTAATTACATCAAGTCTTGGAAAGAAAAGAGCTGTCACTCCCTCCTTTTTCCCCTCCAGGGAATACTTGGTATCTACCTTGGCCAGAACCCCCTTAGGAAAGTTGTCGCAACATATGTCTTCCCTATGATTCATGCCAGGAATGGGTTTAGTCCTGTATTAATATTCCCCACCCACTATTTACTGTGCTTGCATACACATACAGATACACACAAACATGCCTTTCATCTCTTGCCTTGAAAGGAGGAGGGGTGGGGGGGGGACCTTAGTTAAGCTTTCAAGATAAGAGAGTCATGCCAAGACACCGAGTTTAGTCTGCAGGGAGGATTTTTTTTTCTGAGGGATGCAACGTGCGATTGCAAAAAAATCAACCCCTCAGGGGGATGAAGACTCTGCCCTGGGGAGAGCTGCTAAGATTGACACCAAGCTGCTATCACATCATGCACAGCCCATGGTTCGCCGCCCCGATCCATCAAAGAGCACCCCAAGAGCTCCAAGTATTCGTCGTAGAATCATGGAATGATTTG
>WAAB01009620.1:0-19914 GCA_013389865.1 Piaya cayana | reverse complement strand
AAAAATGCTTCAAACTAATAAACGAATTAATCAGCTGAACAAATCAGCAGCAAAAAAAATCCCAAACACAAAAAAACAATGCTACTATAAAGAAAGCATCTGTCTCTGTATTGTCCTTTGACCTCAGATCTTGATGTGTCAAAACTATATATTATGAACGTTGGATTTTTTCCTGTATATTTTTCACTTGAGGAAACAATCAGAGCAAGAGATGCATCCTATAGATATAAGTTTCAGAAAATGAGCATATCTTTTAAGATATGGTTCATGCTTTATTATGCAAATAAAATATTAGGATGTTTTCAGCAAACTCAGTTGGACATATGTAGTATAGCATAGTACTACACTCAGCAATTTACTAAGCATTTAGTAGCTTTAAAACTCAAACACAGTGTAAGTCAGTCAGTCTCCCTTTTGCAGCATTTTCATGAAGTTACTGCAGAACATCAGTGGCATTTTTTTCCTTTGTTTCCAGTTAAATGAATAATCAAAGCTGTGGTCTTTCTAGGAAGGGAATGCTTATGAGAGAAACCTCTTTGGGTTTTGTTGGATAGAACATTGTACTTGATGGATTGAGATGCACAGTAGCTTTGCATGTAAGTAGCTTCTCTTTGAACTGTAATCATAAAAAAAAAAATGATCTAGAAGTTGCAACTTTTTTATTTCTTTTTTTTTCATGTTTCTGGGCAGTTGGGAGATTGGCTGCCAGCAATCGCATGGAAAGCTAGTGTAGAGTCCTGGTGGCTTTGCTGGCACAGCCTCAAGCTGAGTTACAAGAAGGGATGGGTGCATATCCAGAAGGCAGGTGGAGAAATTGTTGCATTATCACACAGTTTCTTATTTCTTATGCTGATTTAAGTCTGTGCCTAATAATGTTTCCAGTTCCAAGCTATTTTTTTCGAAAGAAGAAAACCAAATCCCTCGCAATTATAGTATGATCTTGATAAGCTTGAGATTTTAATAAAACTTAAGTTTTCTGGGGTTTTTTTTGTTCTTGTAGTTTGTGGTTTTGTTCCCCACTCCATCTTATCTAGGTTATATACCTGAGGGCTTTTTTCATTTTTTTCCCTATTATTATTATTTCCTGTGGAGGATGACAATGAGATATACATGAAATTGAACGGGTAAGAATAACATACCAGTGGCCAAGATCTAAGTTTTGGGAAAAGTTATTGTGAGACATGTGATAAAAGTCGGACTTGCAAGTGAGTAAGCAATGATACAGAAAACCTTGGAAATGCAGTTCACAGTTTTAATTTATTAAATAAAGTTAATTTTACATACTTCTCATCTTCTCTTTAACCTAACACAGCTAAACCATGTAACTGGTCAGCTGTCAAGGAATAACATGCTCTCTTGTTTTGTAAACCAGACCTCGAAGTAGAATATCATCATAAAGTAGCATGGTAGGAGGGATCCCTGTTGTTACTTCTTGCCTGGGTCATCATGTTGCTGTGCTGTAGGTGATTTTCTCAGTTCACAGTTCCTTATACCCTACATTCAAGTTTGCTAAAAACACATGATCACTGGACATAGATGAAGTGATCTGTATATGATTGAACTTAGCTGTGAATGAAAGTCTTAAAGGTTGAGGTTTATTTACTAGAAGCTTCTGTTCTCTATGGAAAGGAATGTGTTTTATTGTTATTTATGGGAATACTAACCTATGGTGGACTGTGTGATGCAGCATGAACGTGAATCTGCATTTTCAATCCACACTAATGCAGTATACTCATATAAATCTGGAGGTTGGATTCACACAGGAGAATAAGATGCGTTTGTCCTTAGTATCAAGAATAATTTTGGAGCTCCAGTAGTAGAGGTTCAACATTTCAATGCTACCGCTGACCTAAATGAGAGCACACACTATGACTTGTCACTTAATGTTTCATATGACAGGGAGGAGTCCAGAGAAATCTGCCTTACCACTTAAATAAATTGTTTTCCAGCATTGGTCGACAATATAGCCCCAACACAATTCCATTAAATCCTACAGGGACATTCTATACAGTTTAAAATATTCTAAATCTTTAATAATCTGCCAAAGCCCTGCAAGTTTTACCTCAGGTCTCTTAATTTAAGATTCAGAATGATTTCTGAAAATCATCTCTGCCATCTAACATGCTAGTTTAACAGGAAGAAGTTTGTTCGCTGTAGGATCTATGAGGTTTTGAGTGCAACTTAGGTCAACTGCAGCCAACTGCACCATACTGAGTTAGCTGCATGACCCAGACTGGCAAGGTTCTGCTATATTTTCCTTTAAAATATACTTGTATTGTGGCATTGTTGACACATCTGTCTGGTTTCTCTTTCTTATAATTATGATTTAGATTTATTTGTATTTCTCTGTGCTATTCATAACTAGATTCTGGTGATTTTCAGTGAGTAGCTCTAGCATTAATAAGAGCAAACACTTTTGGAAGTTGCTAAATTTGTTGGTATGATTCAATATATTTTCTTTGTAGAAAAAATCATATAAGACTGACGAAATTAAGTAACAGCAGATGTGGAAGTGACATGAGGAAGATGCTTAGGCAATTTTGAGATGGGATAGCGCTTCTTGATTATGTTCTTTGAGCTAGAAGGTGGCAATTAGATTTTCGTACACAGAGAAGTGTGAGACATGCTAATTAAACACCTTTTGTTGGAAGTCATCATGGATAAATCCAAACCACTTGTAGTAGTTCTCAAATGTGTCACCTGTGAGGGTAACACTGGAAAAATAACTTTTTAAAAAAATTTTAAATTGGAAGGAAATTATAACTTAAATGATGGTACAAATATGTACATTACTCACTAGGGTGTAAATCAAATGCATTTAAGCATAGCTACAGGTCTTGTATTGAATCATAGTGAGACAAATAATACAGTAGTTCCACCCAGAGCATAAATCTTAAGGACTTAGCTGTTACTAGTTTTGTGTGATTTTGGTCAGATAATTTCATCTTTCTGCTTTACTTTCCTTTACATTTTAAATACCGTTAACTATATTGACCTCATAGTGGTTGTGAAAGGATATTAAATATTACTGTTGCCATGACAATATGAAGCATTAGTTTTTAAATTATGGGGTTTAAAATTATTTTTTTTTACATATAAGACCATTTTTAAGTCCTTATGCTGCAGAAATATGAATCAGTGCCCTTAGTGAAGATGTTAATGATATATCTGACCCAGATTAAATTTTTTTTAAGAATTACAAGAATTCCCAGAAATGTACGGTACTGCCTAGAGGAAAAAGGTGATGCATTGTCCAGTCCATGGCATGTACATGACATGAGATTCTGAATCAAATAATGGCTAAAACAATGCATGGCTATTGCTGGTCACTGAATGTAGAAAAAGAATGTCTCTGATTATGAATCCCCACTGCTATAGAGGTTGGGGCAGCAGGAATGAGATCTCAGTGGGACAGAGGAAGTCCTCACATGACCTTTAGTAGAGCTGGGATTTCATGCTAATAGAACAGTTCTCATGGAACATGGTGACCTTGAGACACATTTCAGCATTTGCCGAAATGTTTGATATATTCATATGGATCTTTTAATAGATATCCCCATGTGTATGTACTTAATAGTTCTATACCACACCTGGATGAGAAATTATCACATTGACTGCAATTGTTTTATGATACAGGTTCAGTGACTGTTGCTCTCCAACTGCACAGCTGTATTAGGGTAAAACTTACATTTGAGAACAGGCAAATGAAGGTACAGCTGAGTATATCCTGATAGGAAACATACTAGACCTGAGTTTGTTCTGTGTTCAGAGGACATGAGAGGATACTATGGAGGTCAAATGAACTGGGAAAAGGTAGAAAATACCATTTTCAGTATTCACCTCTACATTTTTATCTACTTTTTATTTTTTAAAGATTTTTACCTTATAGTCTGAGTTTTCTGTTGGAGGATAGGAAAATAAAAAATCCCATGTAGTTCTTTATGGAAGAGGAATTACTGATGAAGCATGTGTAAAGTTTTTAATAACGTCACATGGCTATGCTTATGAGATAGTTTTAACCTTCTCAGCAGATAGAGAAAATTGGTAGTGCACTGCCTCTTTTAAAAGAGATTTGTGAAAGTTTAGAAGAAACATTTCATTATGCTCTATTTAATAAGAATGAAATGAAGCAAATTTGGGTTTCGTGTTACCCCAGTGCAAAGCCACATGTGGGACAAAGTGAAGTTTTGTGTTTCCAGCATGACTGTCTCTGTAAGGATAAAAAGTATTTTTCACAGTTTTCTAGAAGAAGGTAATTTTCCTTTGCACTCAGTTTTCTGCAGGACTCTCAGTTAAGCACTTTTTTATTTCTTTTGACTAGAATTACTTCCATTAGGGAAATGTTGCCTGAAAATAGCATGCAGTATTAATGTATCATCTGTTTCTGCTATAGCCAACAGTAACGTCATTCCTTGGCTCTCATCCACTAACTGTTGATGAGATCAGGTTGATTACTCAGCAGCTATAGCCTACCACCTGTTCCATTTCTTTTTCCTTACATGCAAAGCTGTTAATACACTATCCTGCTTTGTTAAAGCCACGTTTGTTATTCAGCTGATTTTTTTAATTATTTTTAAAATATATTTTAACTACAAGATTCATTTTTAATAGACTTATAATCAGTTAAATTCATATTGATTCAGTTTTTTACATCTGAGAACCTGCTGATTTTTTTTAAAGTTAACATTATGGTTCTACCATGCAAGCAGTGAATTTTATTATGAATAAANGAGAAATTATCACATTGACTGCAATTGTTTTATGATACAGGTTCAGTGACTGTTGCTCTCCAACTGCACAGCTGTATTAGGGTAAAACTTACATTTGAGAACAGGCAAATGAAGGTACAGCTGAGTATATCCTGATAGGAAACATACTAGACCTGAGTTTGTTCTGTGTTCAGAGGACATGAGAGGATACTATGGAGGTCAAATGAACTGGGAAAAGGTAGAAAATACCATTTTCAGTATTCACCTCTACATTTTTATCTACTTTTTATTTTTTAAAGATTTTTACCTTATAGTCTGAGTTTTCTGTTGGAGGATAGGAAAATAAAAAATCCCATGTAGTTCTTTATGGAAGAGGAATTACTGATGAAGCATGTGTAAAGTTTTTAATAACGTCACATGGCTATGCTTATGAGATAGTTTTAACCTTCTCAGCAGATAGAGAAAATTGGTAGTGCACTGCCTCTTTTAAAAGAGATTTGTGAAAGTTTAGAAGAAACATTTCATTATGCTCTATTTAATAAGAATGAAATGAAGCAAATTTGGGTTTCGTGTTACCCCAGTGCAAAGCCACATGTGGGACAAAGTGAAGTTTTGTGTTTCCAGCATGACTGTCTCTGTAAGGATAAAAAGTATTTTTCACAGTTTTCTAGAAGAAGGTAATTTTCCTTTGCACTCAGTTTTCTGCAGGACTCTCAGTTAAGCACTTTTTTATTTCTTTTGACTAGAATTACTTCCATTAGGGAAATGTTGCCTGAAAATAGCATGCAGTATTAATGTATCATCTGTTTCTGCTATAGCCAACAGTAACGTCATTCCTTGGCTCTCATCCACTAACTGTTGATGAGATCAGGTTGATTACTCAGCAGCTATAGCCTACCACCTGTTCCATTTCTTTTTCCTTACATGCAAAGCTGTTAATACACTATCCGGCTTTGTTAAAGCCACATTTGTTATTCAACTGATTTTTTTTTATTATTTTAAAAATATATTTTAACTACAAGATTCATTTTTAATAGACTTATAATCAGTTAAATTCATATTGATTCAGTTTTTTACATCTGAGAACCTAGAAGATGCTGATTTTTTTTTAAGCTAACATTATGGTTCTACCATTCAAGCAGTGCATTTTATTATGAATAACACTGCATGTTTCCTAGGCCCATTTCTATAAATGCTACTGAAGAATCCAGTTTTCTCAGTTTTATTTTAAATCATAAATTACTTTGGACTTTATCAGGCTGGTTAAGTTATGAATATGTCTTAATGAAACAAAACAGTTTAGTCCTATTCTACAGAGGAAGAGGTGGTAATGTGCTCTGTTCACTCTTGATATTTCTTGAGTTTCTGGATTTTGTTCTTCTTTATATAAGTAGCTATGCAATTCTGAGAGAGCTTAAATCTGTTTCTGGTGATTTAGCCAAAAAGAGGCATTTGACTCTCTCTTCAGCAGAGATTTTAGATTGCTGGCTCTTTGACCTTCTTTAGGGGTAACAACAGCATTATATCTGAATATTTTTCGTAGCACACCCAAGTCTAAGTAAATCCAGAATTAACTACACTTCTTTAAATGTAGGGTTTTGTACCTATAGTCCATTTCTGTGAATTGCAGTAACTAGCAGAATTCTACAATTTATACAAAAAATATTGCAAACAGTAATGTGAATTCTGTACTCGTGTTATATCAAATGCATATTGATATAATTTGATATATTGTTATTGAATTCTTATAAAACTATAGCATTCTGTTAAATGTGTAGTTCAGATTGATTATACAATGAGGCAAGATGCATCCTTTGTTTAAATATAACTGATTTCTTTGTGTGTTTCTTGCATAAATGATGCAAGTATGTATTGAGGTTTCTTCTCTCTGACCTTACTAAGGAGCTGTTTACTTGATTGGTTCCTTTTCCTACTTTTGCCTTTGAAATTAGGCAGCTACATGTGTATTTCAGTTATGTCTCTGTTTGGATTCTAGTCAGATTCTAATGCAACTGCTAGCATGCATAAATTTGGAGCTGTTAAGGATGCTTTGTTTGTTTGTTTTTACTGAATACTTAATGCAGAGATACTAAAGGAGCTGTGAAACAAGCTGAACTGCATCTGAATTATTTTTAACTTAGAGGAAAATTATGTTGTTGACACTTTGGAACACTTGTTTTAGAGTGAGTTAATTTTGATATTTCTAATAAATGAATTTACTTGTTAAAAACTACACTTACTGTACAGTTGAAAAAGGGTTACAAGGCATGTCTACTCAATATATGTGTCATCTTCTAGTCATGCTTGTGAAGTTCCTAGCTCATCTGTGAAGCTTAAAAGTTTTCCAAGGCAAGCAGTGAACTGGAGCTGGTGCTTTTATGCAATCTGTGATTTGTCAGAGCAGTTGGCAATTTCAATCTAATAGTTTCAGCTCCTTCCCTTTGAGCTTGTTTAAAAATGTAATGCTAATGTGACTTGCATTTAAGGCATATGAATTATTATGGTGAAAATGTAATATGCTGTAAGGGTCTGAAAGATCTGCAAGTGAGAAGGATCAGTTATATGTTAAAAGAAGTGGTCTTTTCCTGATACTGTGCACCACTCCAGCAAAATTTCGCTGCTAGATGTAAAGATACATTTGACAGGCTATTTCTTACTCTTTTTTTGCAATCAATTTTTTCATGTCTTTACCTGTGGTTCCCTCTATTTTACTCTCTTGTTGGCTGAAACATATTTGGCAGTATCAAGCTGTCACAATACTGCCCAGCTTCTAAAATGTCCTGATTTCATGCATCCTAGAAATATACTCAGACTTAGAAACGGAACTTTCTTCTTCTTTCCTTCTCCCCATAAATGTGAAAAATGAAGGATTTAACAAAATGCTGCTTTTCTACCTTCTCATGAAAATTTCCTGCATTCCTTTAATAATAGTTGAACAGAATTATTTTGTACACTCTTTTTGCAGCATACTAAGCTTGTGAGATATTTCATATAAACCACATTTCGTACCTCATGGACTGGACTCAGTCATGGAATTCAATTTTGTGCTACCTGTGTTCTCCATTCTGGCTTCATTTGGTTTGTCTTATTCTCTGGTTCTCAGAAATGTGCCCCCAGCCATGTGTTTGCACCTTCAGTTCATTTATCCTGTTGACTGCTCATGTACAGTTTATTTTCATCTAGGCCAAGCTGAGGTGGCAGTAAGTTTCTGAACGTCTATTGACTAGTACATGACAGCATCTCCCATTGCAACTTCCACAGGTTGTGCAGTCACCTAGATGCAATACTGGTTTCCTAGAATTTTAAAGGAGTGTTTGTTAGCATATTACATTTGTTTGTTTGGTTTTATATCCTTCAGTGATGATTTTTAGTGATGAAAGTTCCAGCTGCTCTGAGATTTGTTTTCAGGACAGAATCAAAGATTGTTTTACCATTACTACACATTTTAACTAAGAATTTTACTTTAGTACAGTATATTTAAAAAAAAACCAGTTTAAGCCCTCTTTTAGGAGTAGTAGTTCTAGCACAGTGTCACTTTTGCCTTCTCTGTTTGATAATTTGTTACTATCTTAAATCCACACAGTAAGAGAAAACTAAAAGTAGCAGAGAAGAGCTCTTTCTAGTTCATGTTTTAAAGTAGGGTTGCTTTTAGGTAGTGGAGAAGTGTTACTGTGCTGAATGAACTTTTGGCTTAATCTTTTTTGACTTTTGTTATATGACAATTTGTCAGAGACAGGTGATTGCACAGAGTATTTAAGGTATTAAAAGCCACATATGCGATGTATTAATTTAGAGTTTCCCAGTTTTAGTTTCCCTATCATCTTATGATTATTCATATTAGAAAGCATTTTCTTTGCCTGTAAACTTCTCATCGTAATCTCAAGTACTTTAGGCTAGATTTTGCTTCTCATTGATTTCTGACTTTATTTAGACCAGTGGTTTCATTTATTTTAAGATTTGGGTTTTGGAAATCTGCAGCAAGGGTAAATTTTTTCCGTGGAGAATCATCTTGATTCTTCCCTTACTTATTTAATTAACCAATGAGAATATTTTTCATTACAGTTGTTAACAGGTACAGAAATCCTTTAAAGCCCTGCTTTCTAAGTATAGACAAGGCATTAATAATTTTTTCCATAAGATTTCTTCTTAGCCAGCATGATAGCTGTCTCAGTTTTTGTCATTTACTGCTGGATTAGGAAAAAAAAAAAACAACTAGCAATTTTAAGTCGTTGGTAATAGTTAATAGTGGAAGACAACATTTGAGGTGTTACTTTGAATTGTGGTCCAGCGTATAATAACATCAGCATTTAAAAAAAAATGTATTAACTGCTGATTATATTACATACAAATTGAGGTCAGTACGACCTGAAACCTCACAATATCAAGAGACCTCTAACGTTCCCTTTTGCTTATGAATATGACCTATCTGCTGTCTCAGATGACAAAAGTGAAACTGGTTCCAGATAATAGCTGGGGGATAAACCATGGAAGGTCTGTGTTGCATATAGGAGACCAATTAAAAACATCAGTTTTGTCTGTGGTCTTATACACTTAAGATATCCTCATTAACAGACCACAGATCAGATTACCATCCTGTGGCACATCTGATGCTGGAGTAGGTGAGAGGCTATGGCTCTGCAGTGTAAAGACATGCAGTAAAATCATGCTGCAGCTCAGCACAGAACAAAACATTACTGTTGGTTAAAAAAAAAATCTTAAAAAATCAGTGTAAGTGTTGAAATTCTGCTATTTATGAAGTGAAATACAGCAATGCATAGGATAACAGTTCTTATTTGAGGCAGGGAAATATGAGTTATCATGGAAACTTACGTGCTACAGTGTTAGC
Organism: Piaya cayana; assembly: GCA_013389865.1. Lineage (NCBI taxonomy): Eukaryota > Metazoa > Chordata > Aves > Cuculiformes > Coccyzidae > Piaya > Piaya cayana. The sequence continues at coordinate 10,359 of WAAB01009620.1, read as the reverse complement.
ATTCAAAATATTTTTAAAAGCAAAAAAAGAACATTTGAAAGAGGAGAACTTAAACCTAAAAATTAGATATATGTTTGGATCAGTCTAAGACATTGTTTCATGATTGGAACTATCTTACCAAAACTATTGTGCCATGGTGTCATCAAAACTACATTGGCTTTTTTTCTGATAATTACGGATCCCTACTTGTGAGAAAAGTCATATAGCAAAGATCTTCAGAAAACTTACATAGAAAATAGGTAATTAGGGCTGATTAACCCCTCTCATGCCACACTGGGAGTTTGGAAATAATGACAAAGAAAAGTAAATCTGCATGTGTTTGTAAGGGGATTATGGCCTTTCAATCATAGCACTCCCAAACTCGCTTTCTGACTACTGACCTTCCAGTTTGCAAGTGTTGCTTGTTGAAATCACAGCCCCTTGGGCCAAACTGGATGAACTTTTATACAATAGTGTAATAGGGCAATTAATGGGTATTTTACTGATTTGTCGCTAAGAATTATTACAAAAGGAATATCGTCCATGAAAGTAAAGACTGTAGAATTAAAAGCAAAAGAAAATAGTTCTAATTTGGTTTAGTACAGAATGTAACAGCTTACTGAGGTGAAAATGCAATTCTTTAAAATTCTGTCTGTTTGTTAAAAATACAGTGAAGTAACAATATTAGTCTTCCATTGATTTTTCACACACCTTATCCCAGTCCTACACAATTTTCCCTCATATTTGTCTCTTGTAAGTTATAACGATTCATAGTCATCTACAGAAGAACAATATTTGTATTTCAGATATGTATATGAAAGCCATTTTAAAAACTTCTGTAAACACATACTTGTGGCTTTTTCAATGTTCATGTAAGAATAAGATTGAATATTTGGATCGTATTTTAAAATCAGGATTTGAAGTTCATTGCATGTTTCTACACTGTTATATTGAAGCTTAGTATTGATAAATCCTCCCTGGGTATTTATCTTCTTAAAATAATCCAAAAATTCCATGGATCTGATAATTTAGAAAGCTTTGTGAGGCTATTGATGTCTAATAACTCTAAGCTTACACATTTTATAATAGCTTAATATATCAAGGAGTAGTCAAATATTATACTCAATATAAAATACTTAAAGGAGAGCGAGAAGCACAATAAAAAGACTTTCATTGTACAAAATATAAGTGTAATTGGGCCATTAGCTGACAGAATTCTGTGCTGGCTAGGAGGAGATAAAGATATGACATAAGCGCATGAAAATGAAGTCTGGAAGATGAATAGGCCTTCTATGGAGTTGATCTTTACAGATCAGATAAAGATTCTTCATGTCTCTTTCTTGCAGTCTGTGCTACATCAAAGGCTCTCTCTCAGCGACTGTAACGTGCACTTGAAATCTGGGGAGCAAATCTTTAAAAACAGACGGTTTCGTGACTGACAGGCAGGACTGTGGGGGGAGGGGGGTGTAGTGGTTTTCTGGTTTTGTTTTGGTTTGGGAGGTTTCTGTAATTTTTTATAATACCTCTAAAAGTTAAATAAAAGTTCATTGACAGATGGAGTAAATAACACTTGCATCATTTTGTTATCTGTCTTTCAGAGAAAGCTGTTTGGCTTTAAATGTAGCAATTCTCTTTGAAAAAAATAAGGAAATGCTAGTGACAGGTTACTCTCGATTTCTGTTACAGTTTAATTAAAAAATACTTGTTTGTGGACAGTGGCTGTCTTTCAAGGGTTAATTTTTTAAAAAAATTGTTGATTAAGTATTCTGAAGTTCCTGAAGATAATGCACCCATAGCAACAGCTATTTAGGAAAAAGCAAGGCAGAAAGCAGTTCTCATTAATTAAGATTAATAAACAAATTGTTTCATCTAGGGACATTTATTAAACAAATACTTGTTTAATCACGGTGTTTTCAAGCACCTCAAATTTGACCTCACCTACTGTGTCAATTGCACTGGCTAAATCTAGCATCAACCCTTTTTATCTCTTAGCACCCTTGCACAGCTCTGTTGAGAATCCTCTGAAAGCATAGGAGCCGCAGCATTTTGTTAACTTTTGCAACACTCTTTTCCTGGTCATGGCTTCTCAATTTTTGTTACTTCAGAGTAATTTGAGTATCACGGCCACAGTTGGAGACTCCTTGCTGTTCAGCTGTCTGTATGTAGTAGAGGTCTTTCTAATACCTTGAAATAAGCTAGAATATTTCTGTTACATTTTAGTTTTGTTCCTTCGCTCCTTTTTAGTGGTATTTAGTTTTTCATGCTCTGTTTAAAAAGATGTTGTTAAATAGAGGTTCATTCAAGACCTGAAAGTATCTCACAGCTTTTGTCTTCACAGCATGCGTACATGAAGTAAGAAATTATTCAAGTCTAATGTGGAGAAGTGTACGTTTTGCTTATTTATTTTTGAACCATTTCTGCTTATTTTTTCACATATAAAAATATAATTCTCAGTCCTTTTCTAGAGAAACCTGTAAGGGCCTGCAGTGGGTCATGGTGTTAAAGAAGGTATCACCTTATTAAACCCTTGCTGTAATGAGGGGGAAAATTGGATCTGTCAAGTGTCTGCCTGATGTTGTGCTGCTCCTCTGCTGGTGTTCTCCAGAGACTTTTCCATCAAAACAGGAAAGGCAAGACCTGACATTTGCATACTTCAAAAGGAAGCAGGCATGGTTTCTTTGAGAGACATGAAATTTATTCTCTCCTTGTGTCACAATAAAGGGCATAGGTAACTTGAGTTTGCTTCACAGTCTAGTTATTTTTGACCCAGGAGTCTTGGCTTCTTACAGTGGCTCTTAACAAAGTGCTCTCTGTGGAATGGTGAATGTCTCAGTTATTAGACTCCATTTTGCTGTAGCAGCCAGGTTCCTCTTGAATCAAAATGAAAAATTTCTGAGAACACCTTAGCTTCATTATATATATAAATATATAAAAAAATAATCCATATTCTTCCCTTATCTTTCTTAAAAATATAAGGTATTACACAGGAGAGAACAATACTGAACTTTGCATGCACAGACTTCCTGTCAGCCAACCCACATATTTTAAAATACTCACTTCTTGAAAATGAAGCCCTTGCAAGATCTGTGTCCTAATGATAGTCTGCACATTAATAAAGAATCTTCTGCTGGAGAGAAGCTGGGTAATGAGAGTCTACTGTAGTAGACTGGTCTTTGGGAAACAATCCTGTATGTTTATTTTGCACATGCAATGTACATAGCTGTAGAATCACAGGATTGTGTTGCACTAATAGAAGGTGAAAATACAACATTTATCCCCATTTTGATAAATCAAGATACTTATGCTTGTGACCACTCAACTTATAGATTAATTCTAGTCCTGGCTAACAGTCACTCTGCTGACTACTATATTTTCTGCAGCATCAATAGGAATTGTTAATGGAAGAAATTATCTGTGTTCAGGGAAAACAATACTGGGCTGATAGCAAGTTGGAAAGGCTTTTGTTCTCTCTCTGACATAGAATACTAGGAAATACATTCTAAATATATGTTACAGCTAAACTTTTGGAGATATTCCAGCTAAACTTTTAGTTATAATTTTAAAAGGTGATTTAGCAGCTGGTGCAAAATTAAAATATAATATGTAGTAGAGCAAAATAAGAATACAATATCTCTTTAGTGGGGGTTATTCTTTTTTTTTTTTTTTNTTTTTTTTTTTTTTTCTTTTTGATGCCAAAACTTCCCAAAACAACTCCCCCCCTTTTTTTTTTTTATTTGATGTGTTTACTTTATAGTGCAGACTAGGAATATACCAACTGTTAATGGAGCTGAGGAATTTCAAGTGTGGCTTCAGTTCTACCCCTTAATAATTCCTAGTAATGTTAATGCTCATTATAGATTTCTTTTCATAATCCATCTACCAGTTTATGCATTTGGAAAACAATTACTCTGTTTTGTGGAATGAAGCAGACTGTGAGGGCAGTGTTAACTGCAGCTGTTTACATGTGTAGTAAGTGTCATGTCTTGCTTTGCTGTAGTCTGCTGAGGCATTGCTTAATCACCTTGAATTCGTTGGAGGATATGCAAATTTAGATGCAGAACTGGTTATATTGATGGACAGAATTATTCAAGTATGTTACCAGAAAAATGAAAATACTGCAGGTGTTTGAGGTTTTTGCCCTCTGCAGTCAAGGGAGAGTTGTACTGTGCTTTTTTTCTAGTATAATGCATTAAATTATATCATGTCTTTCTTTTTTAAATATGGTACTTGGTTGTTTTAGAAGATACCTCCAGTTGGCAGTGCCTGTAAGACACTCGTAGCTTTCTAGTAGCTAAGAGTCATTTGAATTAACAGTAAAACAAATGAGTGGGGACACTTATTTTCTGGTAGCAGAGCAAAGAGGTTTGTAGGGGTTTTGTTTGGTTGGTTGTTGTTTTAATATAGAATACAGATATAGTTTTGCTTTGTGGAATTTTATGATCCTGAGAGTTGATAGAGGAGGAAGAGGGACTCACAGGGTCAGATAACATAGTGTTTGCTACCTTGTATGGGGCTGAGGTGAGGTTCTGACTGCACCACCTCTGCTATTACAGCTTATATGAGCTTTCTGGTCATACTTCTTTTGCTTGTTAGCAAGAACTGACAGTTTACTCAACAGAAAATGTGACTTAGACCACCAGTTCATTTTGTGCATGAATTGGTCTGAATATTAAAAGGATCATCAGGCTTACTGTGCACATACCATTACACCAAAAAGATTTTTCATCACTAGTTATCTAGCTATCTGGATATAGCCAGGCTCTTTCTGTTAGAAAGGGATCATGACTCTCCAGAAACAGTTGCTAGAATTTTTATTGGGCTATAAAATAATTTAGTTCTCAGAGTAAGTCACTCAGCAGTTAGGATATGGCTGAGTCCACATGAATTACACTCACATCAGGTAGCTGTTTCTTCGGAGTGAGCTTGCTTGTTTTCAGGATGGGTGCTTGCCTCCAAGGCTGCCAGCACTTGGGATGCTGCACATAGCTCAGCTGGAGAATATGCATTACACTTGGCAACTTTTATATGCAAAATTGTAGTAAACTTCTAAGTGTGTACAAACAACTTTTCAAAGACTTATAAATTTTTATGAGGAAGGATACGCCACCAACACAGTAGATGTGTCTGTACAAGAGTCTGATTTGAAAGAATGTAATCTGATGATTCCTTTGTGCTGTGCTTTTCATCCTGTGGGTCTGAGTGGGCATACTGTATTTCTTTCAAATCAAGTTAAACAGGAAAAATGTCCTTAGGGAGCGCACAATACTCTCCTGCTGCTGAAGTGTATTCAGTCCAAGGAACCAGGCTATAGCTAGTCCAAATTACTGTTTTATTGCTCCCTAATAATCACAGGAGATGTCAGTACTTCCTATAATTGAAGTTAAATATTTAATGGAGAAATAAATGTCCGTAGTACCTTGTTTTAAGATTCTAATAAATGCTTATCATTGGATGTTAGATTGAATTAGTGCATATAAGGCAAGGTGGTGTGTGTGAGGCAAAGGAGTTTTCAGAAGGATATTGTTGGATTTTGAACTTAACTGGAACTCCTTAAATAACATTGGAATGAGAGTTAAGGTTTCTAATGCATGATTACAGTACTTAAACAAGCAAATAATACAGAAAACAGCATTTTCTAAATGAGATGGTGCATCTTTACTGTAATGTACATAACCTTTAGGTAAATGCCAAAAAGTGCACATATATATATATATATGTATGTATGTATGTATATAAAAGTACATAGAGAAAACATGTATATAAATAAATGAATAAAACCTTTGCTAGGTGAAGGGTCAGACTAAAATGTATGTCCTCTTTCTCTTTGGTCTTCAGCGCCTTGCTAAAGAAGCAGAGAAGTACCAAGCATCACATCAGTGGAGGGATGAGTTTGGGGTAAGTTTAAATTTTTCTTATTTTAATCTTCTTGGATTTTTCCTCTTTGAAATGTTAATTATATTCTTACAAACAACATTCTTATAAGCTGTTTGTATAATCACCACAGAAGGAGTCATTGACTATGAATGGCCTTTTATTTTATTCAGTAAACAATCTCAGTCTGGGTGTCTAGAGAATAAATTGGACTTTTCATTTCAGAAGCTAATAGAGAGATTTGCAGACCTGGGGATGTAGCTTTGATGGGTGCACAAGACATCTGTTTGGTTTGACATACAAAGAATGATTAGAGAGAAGACATCTGAGTGATGGTTACTGTCAGTTAAAAGCGTGCTGCTGCAATCACTGAAACACAGAATCACAGACAAGATTTTTTACAAGTTGTTCTTTACTTATGTGGTGAGGAGAAAAAAAAACAAAAACCCAAACAAACAACCAGGTAGAAGCTTAATACAGGATTTGGACATCTACCTTATTGTCTATATTGGAAGTCATAGACTGTTTTTTTAGAATGCTTTTCCATATTTTAATAACTGCATCTCTTCTCTTTAATATTCTAGTACTACTGAAAGAGACCCTAACATGCTCAAACATTAAACCCTCTTCTTCAATCATTTCAGACTTTACTAAGAAACAAGTGAAGTAATTGTAAAATGTACATCATTAATTCTTTGTTATCAGTCAAGCCAAATTAATATTGTGCTGCATGATTATCAGCCTATTAATTTTAGGCTACAGTTCCCTGGTAGGTGTCAAAGTCATTTATTATGCCTTCATTACCTGTTCCTTCAGAAATAAAAGCAGATGGTGCCTTTACGTGATACTTCTACAAAAGCAGACAGTGTTTGCACGTCCACTAGGGTCATAGTGACACACAGTTAAATGCACAACAATTTTCTATAATGTCCTTTCTGATCTAGTGTCCCTCAGATATTTGGAGATCTGAAAACAAACAGACAAAAAACCTCTAAGGTCAGACCAAATAATTCAGATAAAGTTTGCTTTTAAGAGTGCAAAAAGGATATGGAAGCAGCCTGAATGCTTTTAAGTGTGCTCTCTACACAGACACAGCTTCTAATACATGATAAAACACAGAATGCATATTCCACAGGGATGCAATAATGAGAATGCTACACTGACCTTTTCTGCTAATCTGTCTCTGTTTTGAATAGAAAACAGAAGCTGCAGGTTTAATGGACTCAATGCAGAACAGTGTGAATACTTTCAGATACTCTTACTAATAATTTTGCTTCTTGCTGTATGCACTGGCATTGAATCCACATCAACAATACTGTCTCAGCCTTTGGTTTTCTTTTTGCTCTTTACTTGTAGTAGAAGTCAGTCATACCAGACAGGCTTCTGGTCTTATCAGAGTTCAATGCCAAGGAGAGATCTCAAAGTAATTTTTAGCACAGTTGTATTTATAATAAAGTAACTGAAAACTGAGCTTATGCTTTATTGTTTTGAATTTAGATAAGAACATTGTACACCATGTAATAACCTTGACATTAGGTTATGCAATTAAATTTAAAATAAATGTGTTAAGTCTCCTATAATTTAATTTGTTCCATTTCTGCCAGAAGTAATCTTTCTTCTCTTCTGACCTGCTTTTTAGAAAATGCCTGTTTGAATTAGTTTGCACACATATCTTTCTGATAAACTTAATTTTCAGACTCATTCTCCTAATGGATGTGATGAAAAACAGAAGATATACTTTAAAACTTCCTGCAGATGAGGATTCTTAAAATAATTCTGATAGCATTATGAATGGCCTACATCATGCTGTATTTGGTTTGTTTCTTGTCCAGGATTTGGTTTTGGGTGATGAAAGCCCTTCCAACAGTGTTGTACATGAATCACTGTAGAGAGAACCTCTTTGGGATGATCTATTTCTGTTCCTAATGAGCTCACGATCAACAATGCCCTTGACAGACATATTGCAGCCAAATAATAACCTCTGGAGTTTTAAGGAGAAAATATCACAAACATTACTTCTGGGGAAGTTTATATGGTCTGACTTCAGAGGAACAAATTCAGAAGAGGAAGGGAAAAGAGGGTTGGCCATAATTCTAAGGTGAATACAGAGCTACAAGGGATGTATCAATCAAAAACTGTCAGAATCCCTGTTTTAACACTTTATTCAACATATGAATATTTATTGCACAGTTTGCAGCAAAAAAAGCGCATGTAAGCATTTAAAAAAAACTTTTTTTTTTTGCAAGTTAATAATAGAATAGTTTGGGTTAGAAGGGACCTTAAAGATCATCTACCAACCCCATTGGCATGGGCAGTGACACCCCCAGTAGGCTGCCCAAGGCCCCATCCAGCCTGGCCTTGAACACCTCTAGGGATGGGGCATCCACAACTTCCCTGGGCAACCTGTTCCTGTGTTTCTCCACTCTCATAGTGAAGAAATTCTTCCTTATGTCTAGTCTTAATCTGCCTCTCTCCTGTTTATACCCATTGCCCCTAGTCCTGTCATTACAAGCCTTTGTAAACAACCCCTACCCAACTTTCTTGTAGGCCCTCTTCAGGTACTGGAAGGTTGCTATAGGGTCTCCTCATAGCCTTCTCTTCTCCAGGCTGAACAAGCCCAACTCTTTCAGCCTGTCCTCATAGGGAAGGTGCTTCATCCCTCTGATGATCTCTGTAACCCTCCTCTGGACCTGTTCCAGCAGTTCCGTATTCTTCTTATGTTGAGGATTCCTGAACTGGACACAATACTCCAGATGAGTCCTCACAAGAGAGGAATAGAATCCCCTCTCTCAGCCTGCTGGCCACGCTTCTTTTGATGCAGCCTAGGATCAGGTTGGCCTTCTGGGCTGTGAGTACACATTTCTGGCTCATGTCAAGCTTCTCACTGACCAGCACCCCTCAGTCCTTCTCTGCAGGTCTGCTCTCAATCACATCATCCCCAATCCTGTGTTGAAACAGGAGTTGCCCCAACCCAGGTACAGGACCTTGCACTTTGCCTTGTTAAACCTCATGAAGTTCTCAGAGGCTCACTTCTCCAGACTGTCCAGGTCCCTCTGGATGGCATTCCATCCTTTGGGTGTGGGAACTACACCACTCAGCTTGTTGTCATCTGCAAACTTGCCAAGAGTGCACTCAATCTATATCATTGATGAAGATATTAAACAGCAGTGGTCCCAGTACGGATCCCTGAGGGACACCACTTGCAATGGATCTCCATCTGGACTTGACCACTACTCTCTGAATATGACCATCCAACCAGCTTCTTATCCACCAAACAGTCCACGCATCAAATCTGCATGTCTCCAATTTGGAGAGAAGAATGTTGTGGGGACTGTGTCAAAGGCTTTTCTCAGGTCTACTGCTGTGGTTATCCCATCCTAGAAAGCCACTAAGTTGGTCATACAGGACTTGCCCCTGGTGAAGCCATGCTGGCTGCAGTTAGTCACCTCCCTGTCCTCCATGTGCTTTAGCATAGCTTCTAGGAGGATCTGTTCCATGATCTTCCCAAGCACAGAGGTGAGGCTGACAGGTCAGTAGTCCCCAGGGTCGTCTTTTCTACCATTTTTAAAAATGGGCACAATGTTACCCTGCTTCCAGTCACCAGGGACTGCTCCAGCTGCACCTCGGCCTTCCTGATCTCATCCCTACACAACCGGGCAGCGTCCCTATACTCTTCCCAGGTTACCTATCCCTGCTTGCACTGGCTGTGCAGTTCCGTGTTGTTCTTGAGTTTGATCACTAGGTTTTGACTCAGCCACGCTGGTCTCTTCCCTTTCCTGCCTGATTTCCTACATATGGGAACTGAGTGTTCTTTTGCCTCATGGAAAGCATTCTTAAATATTTGCCAGCTCCGTTCTTCTCCCTTGTCCCCGATAACTATGTCCCAGGGGCTCCTACTGAGTAACTCCTTGAAGAGCTGGAATTCTGCTTTACTGAAATTTAGGGTCCTGACTGTACTCCTCACTGTCCCTCAGGACCTGGAACTCCACCAATGTGTGATCACTGCTGCCCACACTACTTCCAATCCTAATGTCACTGATGAGTTCACTTGCATTACTGAACCATCAGGTTCAGTATCGCAACCCTTTGGGTGAAGGTCTCTATTAGCTGGACTAAGAAATTACCTTCAATGCACTCCAGGAGTCTCCTGGATTGTCTACAGCTTGCTGTACTATTCTTCCAGCATATGTCAGGGTGGTTGAAGTCCCCAAGTATGATGAGAGCATGCAAGTGTGAAGCCTTCTTGAGCTGGAAGGAGAAGGCTTCGTATGTTGGCTCTCCTTGATCGGTAGGCCTGTAGTATACACCAACTATAAGATTTCCATTGGTTCCTCAGTCTTTTATTCTCACCCACAAGCTCTCAACATGTTTGTGGCTACTCTTCAATGACAACTCTTCATATTCTATCACTTTCCTGACACAGAGAGCAATGCCTCCACTCCTCCTTCCCAGTCTGTCTCTCCTGAACAGTCTGTAGCCATTGGTGACCACACTTCAGTCATGGGATTT